>JABXJD010000089.1:367500-397500 GCA_013375575.1 Percina caprodes
TCATCAGTTACAACAGGCTTCACAGAGCAGATGAAGATAAGAATATGGCAATTCATACTTTGCAGTCACTGACGGGCAAGAAACGCCGACAAAATGGCGACAAACAGTGGCCAGCCACATCAATCAATCAACTATTTGGACCATATGTCACCAATTGTTAAAATTTTATATCATTAAAAAAATAACATATTCAGAATTTGTGGTCCGTACACAGCACCCGCTCATGTTTTCATTGTTTTGAAGCTGTTAAAGGCTCTACCAGACTTGGAGTTTGGAGATATTTATATCAACATATCTCATAGAGAATCCGTCACCTTACACCGCACACAAAAAGAGAGCCTACAAAAGTACAGATAGCTATCTTTTTTTGAAGAGTGGAAGGGTTAACAACGCTGTTGTATGGGAGGTGAAAAACAGGAACACCTTCATAAAGCAAAGGTGAGTGTTGCTAGCTAGCTAGCTACCCGCTAACGTTTGCTAATCTGTTTCGTCGTGTGATGAAGTCTTTATCTGAACTACACCCTATATGCTAAAATGTTATTATATAAATGATATCCCGATCATTAACTAAACCCATGTAGAAAGACTAAGAATTTTAAGTGTGTGTGTTTGTGTGTGTGTCAATCGTAGCGGTCTGCGTCTGTATAATCTGTGCAGCCAGCGTTACCATGTAGCCTGTATCTGTAACCATAGTTGCCATGCCTGTTGTTATCTGTCTGGTTTTAACCAGTCCCTCCAGGATTTTGCTGCCTTTTAGATATTGTTGTGGCTCAAAATGCCTGATTTTGCAGGAGCTTTTGTATAAGGAAAATGGTGATAACGTGTCTTTTGTATGTTTGTGGATTGACGAGAGGAACCGCATGACGATTCCCACCTTAACCCTTGTGTGGTGTTCGGGTCTGTGGGACCCGTTTCTATGTTTGCTAAAAGAAATATGATGCTATTTCTTATTTCTTCTAACTCACTGTTATGAAACTTAACTGTCTTCCTCATACTGTGTGTGTGTGTGTGTGTGTCTTTGCGTCTGTACAGTAGGTGTGCGTGTCTGAGTCTGTTAGTTACGTTTACGGCCTATCTGGATTCTGGCATGTCTTTTTCATCTCAAAACGGCAACTTTTGTAAAGTAAAACTGGCAAGATGATTATCTTACTAGATTTCGTTGCTAGGAGACTGATGTTGTTGCCCACCAGCTAGTAGCTGTGATGTCACGTGCAAAGTATGAATTGACAAAAAAATTATAAATATAAAGGCTGCATTACAGTAAAGTGATGACATTTTCTCAACTTACCAGACTGTTGTATGTTTCCTATTATTGGCCTTTACCCACGTGGTCATTAGACTCGTTGGAGATCAGCCAGGTCTGCACAGAATCGATCACCGGCGATCGCCGCTCAATGCATGCTGGTTAAATTTGTGTCCGACTTGATCCCGACTTGCCCTGACGTCATGCACACATAGGCAACGATAACCTCAGAGAGCAAGGTGGGAAGCGCAGTTGCTTTTCACCGACTGCAAGACCCAGGCGGACCCAGAGCATGCTGGGAAACGCCGGCCTCTCAGTGGGATGGTTCACAATCGACTCAACATGATGTTGTTTTGGATAAACTTTTTATTGATTTTGAATTGGAGTGATTTTAATTGCTATTTGTCTGATTTAAAGGCTTATTCTGTACAGAACACATGTTTTGGGGCTAATAGTGATGTTTAGAAGTCAGAGACTAAATCTGTTCAGATTACGGTTAGTTACAGTGTGCAACAGATCGCATGTAGAGCATTTTGACCACTACTCTGTCATAATTAAAAGATCTGGAGACTGTGTACAAGCTGATATATGGGTCTAATAACATTTTCTTAAATTGGAATCGGACCACAGTGTTTCTGTCACTTCCTGTTCAGTCTGAAGCCTGCTGGAACCGACTGGAAACTGTCTGACTTGAGAGCGGATTTTTGTCCCCGCCCCCCCGGCTGCTGCCGCCTGCTCTCGTCCCCTTTACAGGCAAGGCCCAGTTCATCTCGAACGAGCCTAGTATATCCACATCACTGAGGATTATTTATCATAAATCTCATTGTGTAAATATTTTTGTGAAAGCACCAATAGTAAACTCTACAGGATCATTGCGGTATTGATATTGAGGTATTTAATTTACCTTAACTGAACAGCTTTGGAGACATTGGCATATGACTTTTTTTGAGGTGAATGGTGGTTGTCTCGCTCCCCTTCTAGCGCCTGTAGGCGGAAAAACCACCCTTGTAGGGTCAAAGATCCAGCTGTTCAACTTACCGCTCCCCTTACAGGCCTGGAGAACTTCAGTTGTGTAATCTGTATGCAGAGTTTTTTTGTTGCATCTGCTGTTGTTTTTGCATCGCTTCTGTATTTGCAGCGCGTTTGTGTATATGGTTGTGTGTATTTGCGGCGTGTTTGCTAAATGCTGCGCATATGTTTTGTCAAATGAAGTTGTTTTCTTAATTTGCTTGTGTTTTGACCATTTGCATGTGTTTTCATACATTGCAGGGCGTTTGCCCCTGTCAGCCACCGTACCATCATGCTAATGAATAAAAAAACATTTCAGCAGATGTCTTAGTTACAACTTGATGGAACTAGCAAAGCAGTTCTATGTTTATATGTGCGGGCGGGATTTATTCAGTTTGGGAAATCGCACAGTCTCTACAAAGCTACAGCTCAAATGGTCTGGCTGACTAAACAGTGAGGGACCCATCTGCTAGCGGTGGGGGCCGAGAACGAGAGAACTACATGGAGAAGTATGCACCAAACAAGCTACTCTAGTATGTATATTAACTATTGTACAACTGTATATTTTAACAGTAATTGTCCACAGAACATGATTCACAGTGGTTTTTCTGTGTATTTGCAGTGTGGGACCTTCATTTGCTAACATAGCAATTAACATAGTCAGTGGTGGAATGTAACAAAGTAAAATGCATTGTTCACGTATCTGTACTCAATAGTGCATACTTTTGACTTTTACTTTGCTACATTTTGCAGCAATTATCTATACTTTCTACTACACTTCTACAACATTCCGTTACATTTTCTGATCAGTTTCCCCCCTCCCCCCGCCAAAATGTCTTCCTGACCGGCACGCGTCTGCAGTCCGCAGGGAAGCCTTCGGCAGCGGCTCCTGCACCGGCGGCAGTCCATCCAGCTCCCGATGTTACATTTACTCCGTTACATTTACTTGAGTTAGTTTTTGAAAATATTATTCTTGTAGGAGAAGTTTTAAATCACTATACTTTTTACTTGAGTAGATTTGTGAAGAAGAAACCGTACTCTTACTCCCCTACATTAGGCTACAATGAGTTACTGTTGCTTTTCTTTTTATCTCTTTTATCTCTTTGATTTTATCTCCGATCAGCCTACCTGAAAACTCCGGATCACTAACATTGGACTTCCACCCATTACTCCCGCTAAGCCCTGGTCTAATGTAAAAAAATATAGCAAAATTGTCCTTAAGTACAATATATGAGTAAATGTACTTAGTTACTTTGCAACACAGTTAACACAATAACCGTCTAAAATCCAGGCTATGCCTAGCCTTAATGCCAGCCAAACTTAGTCCCGCCCACAACATTTGAAGTCGGGAAGTTCCCATTCTGACTAGAATTCTGAGTATGACCACACCAGGCTAGGCTCAAAATCCTAGAAATGCTCATGCACCCAACTAAACATCCGACTGAACACTGGATGATTGGACGAAGATGCACATCACCAATATCTCAATTAAACACACACCAACAAAGCAGTCATTTTTCTTTATAAACTATTTGCAATCAGCATGAACTGTATTCAATTAGTGTCTCTGAAAGCCTCCCTCCTCTTGTGAATTAAATGACACAAATCCATATTCAATGTTTTGTAATGATTTAATGAAGAGGGCTTTGCAGGCTGCATGCCATCTCGCGTTGCAATTGACCCACTCAATTAGGCCCACATTCAACACCCCAAGTCTTCACATCAAAAAGATGAAGGGGGTGTTGGCAAAAAATACACCCAACACACACACACCCATCCCATCCCAATATTCACAAGCCTCTCTTATCATAATTGCAGCTAAATGAAGAAAGAACACAAGTGATTTGTAAGTCATTTTTGCGCTGAGCTCAGTTGTTGGGATAGGTTGTGCAGACTGAAACAGATGAGTGATTAAATGGTGTTGGAGCGGCCTTGGCAGCTAGCCTCACCTTCCTGCACCCAACTCTTTTCCAGAATCCTCTATATTTCATATTACACTGTTAATCACAATTATTTCTGAGAAAATTAATTGTACAGCAAAATTTGGAACTGTTCTCTACTTACCTGTTTACTGCCATTTGCCTGCCTCACACAGCGTCCCGGCTGCTCGGCCGCTAATAATCCATAATTTACAATGATTGTTAATAATTAAGGGAATTGGAGCGTTCTGAGAAACTCCAGCACAATTACCCCCAAAGCCAACGCTGTGGCTGCGAGGGGCTCACACTACGGTTTAGCAGCTTTATTACAAAGCGCCAGAGCAGAGCAAAGGGAAGCCAGTGGGAAGCGGCCTGTACGGCCGACGGAACGCTGGGGCAAGATAAGAGGTGGGATCATCTGTTAGAGCACTGCGGCTGTGTGCTTTTATACATGCACAACCCCTCATGTGTTTTCATGGCAGACAGAGGGGGAGATAACAACACTCTGGTTGTGGCTTCATGTGACAAGCAGATAGTTGGGGTCCTGGATCAGCTGACGCATGTAACCCAGGGCGCTGGAGTGACATTCAAAATCAAATATGACAGGCATAGCTGAAGGGGGGGTGAGTGAAATTTGATTGGCAAAGAGAGGAGGGAAGTCCTTTTAGCACAAGCTTGACAGGCAAACGAAGAGGGCACCTAAAGCATGGGCATAAATTCCATCTAATAGATGGGGGGGACAATAAACATAACGTTTCTTAAGTGCAATTATTGAAGGGTACACAGATTATATATAAAAAATGATACTTGTGTAGGATATGTATAGTTGTGGAAATCCAGTAAGCTGGCAAAGCTACAGTGGTGTGAAAAAGTGTTTGCCCCCTTCCTCATTTCCTGTTCCTTTGCATGTTTGTCACACTTAAGTGTTTCGGAACATCAAATCAATTTAAACAATAGTCAAGGACAACACAAGTAAACACAAAATGCAATTTTTAAATGAAGGTGTTTATTATTAAAGGTGAAAAAAAATCCAAACCATCATGGCCCTGTGTGAAAAAGTGATTGCCCCCTAAACCTAATAACTGGTTGGGCCACCCTTAGCAGCAACAACTGCAACCAAGCGTTTGATAATGTGCAATGAGGCTTTTACAGCGTCCTGGAGGAATTTTGGCCCACTCATCTTTGCAGAATTGTCCTAATTCAGTTACATTAGAGGGTTTTCGAGCATGAACGGCCTTTTTAAGGTCATACCACAACATCTCAATAGGATTCAGGTCAGGACTTTGGCTAGGCCACTCCAAAGTCTTCATTTTGTTTTTCTTCAGCCATTCGGTGGTGGACTTGCTGGTGTGTTTAGGATCATTGTCCTGCTGCAGAACCCAAGTTCGTTTCAGCTTGAGTACATGAACAGATGGTCGGACATTCTCCTTCAGGATCTCTTGGTAGACAGCAGAATTCATAGTTCCTTTTATCACGGCAAGTCTTCCAGGTCCTGAAGCAGCAAAACAGCCCCAGACCATCACACTACCACCACCATATTTTACTGTTGGTATAATGTTCTTTTTATGAAATGCAGTGTTCCTTCTACGCCAGATATACTTGGACACACACCTTCCAAAGAGTTCCACTTTTGTCTCATCGGTCCACAGAATGTTGTCCCAAAAGTCTTGGGGATCATCAAGATGTGTTGTGGAGAAATTGAGACGAGCTTTGATGTTCTTTTTGCTCAGCGGTGGTTTTCTCCTTGGAACTCTGCCATGCAGGCCATTTTTGCCTGATGGTGGAGGCATGAACGCTGACCTTAACTGAGGCAAGTGAGGCCAACAGGTTGTTGTGGGGTCTTTTGTGACCTCTTGGATGAGTTGTCGCTGCGCTCTTGGGGTAATTTTGGGCGGCCGGCCACTCCTGGGAAGGTTCACCACTGTTCCATGTCTTCGCCATTTGTGGATAATGGCTCTCACTGTGGTTCGCTGGATTCCCAAAGCTTTGGAAATGGCTTTATAACCCTTTCCAGACTGATAGATCTCAATTACTTTCTTTCTCAATTGTTCCTGAATTTCTTTGGGTCTCGACATGATGTGTAGCTTTTAAGGATCTTCTGGTGGACCTTACTGTGTCAAGCAGCTCCTATTTAAGTGATTCCTTGATTGTGAACAGGTGTGGCAATAATCAGGCCTGGGTGTGGCTAGAGAAATTGAACTCAGGTGTGGACAACCACAGTTATAGTATGTTTTAACAAGGGGGGCAATCACTTTTTCACACAGGGCCATGATGGTTTGGATTTTTTTTCACCTTTAATAATAAACACCTTCATTTACAAATTGCATTTTGTGTTTACTTGTGTTGTCCTTGACTATTGTTTAAATTGATTTGATGTTCCAAAACACTTAAGTGTAACAAACATGCAAAGGAACAGGACATGAGGAAGGGGGCAAACACTTTTTCACACCACTGTATTTTATCTTTAAACATCAGATGACTCTGATAGCTCATTTTCTATATCCAGTGTGTGGCACGCTGAGTGGAATTAGCAAGCTAGCTAAAATAATGGACTTGTGGCAAAATATTTTTTTTTATGACTAATTTATTAATGCTTCAGCATCATCTGTATCAGAGAAATAATCACTAACCATGAGTCCCACCGGACTCCTCTGTGTGGCATAAAAGGGAGAAAACCAAACAGTGGACCAAACCACTGTGAGGCAAGGGTGGGGGGGACTCCAAATGTTTCTAACACATTTTTTTTTTGCCACATTTGTGTTTGTATTGTTTTACTACAAGGTAGGTCCTGAGCCTTCTTGACCCCCCCAGCTTACCTATCAGGGGTCTTGTGCACAGTGAAACTAGAATTAGAAACTGGAACTCTACCCTGCGTGGAGCAATCAGTGTAGCCATTTTGGACTAATTAAGTCTCTTAACAAGCTTTGCGCGGATCCAGTGACAGAGCTTTCTACCGCACAAGAGCGAAAGGAAACCGAGCGTTCTCAGTGAGACGTCGCCTCCACTTTCCTTTCCTCCTTTTGTGAGAATGATACTTGAACTTTGGAAGCAACCAAAGGGCTGTTAAGTGGCCTCTCTTTCACTGACTCACCAGGGTCGGGGTGGGGGGGTCCAACCTGCCTCTCGTAGTCTCAACTCCTTACCCCTTGCCGTAGCCCCCGACAACCTCCTGAGCCTGCCTGCTCAACTGGCTGGTGGGTGAATCGAGACTGATTTGGCAGCTCTCCAGGTCAAAAGGTTTGACTTGAATTTCCAGCCAAATTGCTACGCTTAATTACTTTGTTTTCCCATAATCACATTTGACACCCCCCCCGCTCTGCAGAATGCCGCATAGGCTACCCTCACGCATATCTGTCAGCTTTTTTCTCATAAGCTTCGGAGAATACGCCTCAAGAGAGACCATAATCAAGACGTGGTTATTCTCAATCGCATAATTAGGACAGGATGCACCATTTATAGGTGGCCACTGACATTTAATACGGATAAATCTGTTGGCCTGACTTTCAAAAGCCTTGTAATTTTTGTGTATGAGCTGCATCACATCACTCAGCTGTATCAGCACTGCAGGACAAAAACTGCTTACATCAGGCGAAATACTTCGATCTTAGTCTGAAAAGGAAAGGTTCAAAATGAACATTGTTTCCGTGCCTCAGTCCCATCCGAATGGCTCAGGATGCAGCGTCATTTCAATGCAAACCCCGGAGATGAAAAGAAAGGGGCATAGAAAGGGTGTGTGTGTGTGTGTGTGTATGTGTGTGTGTGTGTAAGAGGGCATTAAAGGAAGGAAAAAAGAGAACTGGCAAGGATGGGGGAAAACAAATGAGAGAATGCGAGACCTGTCGTGCATGAAATTAGCAGATATCTCCAAAATACTCCTGCCTGCGATGTTATATGGCAGGCCCTCCTGGAAGTCTCTCTGCCTCTCTTTCTGTTTGTCTGCAGGGAAGGCAGATGTGAGACGGTGTAACCTTTAAGGGACGTCCAAATCGATAAAGCTCTCCAGTTCCCCAGATCTCAGCTCTGCTGTTGCCTCAAGCGAAAGGCTCGGGCTGGGCTATGGGATATTTGCTCTGCCACTTGTTTTGCTTTGAACTGCCTGGTATCGTTGGGGAAAACCTTTGCAGGGACTTCTTTCCCCCAATCCCTGTGTCCTTGTTTTGGGTTTTTTCTTGCAAGGCAGACAGAGTGGATATAAGATCCAGCCCCACGCTCTGACTTAACCACTGGGCCACATAACAACATGCCTGAGGAACTGGCTTTGCTTCCCAGAGTCTGACCGATACTGGATTTTTTTTTAGACCAATGCTGATATTGATTTTTTTTTTTTTTTTTAAGTTAAAAACCCTTTGAACCCTTGGCTGTGCACTCCTTCTCTTCACAGGCTTTTAGCAGAGTCACTATTTGTCTGAAGCCATATACTTTGAAATTAGCAGGATTAGATCAGCTTATCAGAAATGCAATCAGTGGCTTATTATACGTACAGGCTTTTTCTAAGGACAACTTTTTTTTAAAATAAAAAACAAAAGATGGGATATTTTTGCCTTTTAATAGCTGAGACAGAAGAGAGAGAGAGAGGCAGCACTAGGGACAAGAAAGAGAGGGAATGACATGCAACAAAGGGTCCTGGGCTGACTTAAAGGTACAATGACATGGTGCTGGGGCGGCCCCTAGCTCACCCAGTAAGCGTGTGCGCCCCATGTTGGTTCAGTCCTGCAGCGGCCTGGGTTCGAATCTGACTTGCAGCCCTTTGCTGCATGTCATCCCCCATGTGTCCTTCCTGTCTATCCACTGTCACTAATAAAGGGAAAAGCCCCAAAAAATATTCTTAAAAAAAAAACAATGACATGGTGCTCTTTGGGTGCTTTTATATAGACCTTAGTGGTCCCCTTATACTGTATCTGAAGTCTCTATCCCAAAATTCAGCCTTGTTGCAGAATTACCTTAACGAACTGCCACTTTTCTCATTTGAAAGTTACGATGTCTCTCTCTCATGGGTGGGCCAAATTCTCTGGGCAGGCAAAGCAGAGAAAGGGGAGGTAACCTTGCTCCTAATGACATCATAAGGGGAAGATTCCAGATTGGCCCATCTGAGCTTTCATTTTCTCAAAGGCAGATCAGGATACCCAGAGCTCGGTTTACACCTATCACCATTTCCAGCCACTGGGGGACCATAGGCAGGCTGAGGTTCCCCCAAAGTGAAATTTCCATGCAATGGGACCTTTTTAAACCTCGGACGATACAATACATTGGTCATTGAGTGTCTAAAACCCTGAGGCCAGCAGGGTGCTCCAAATGTTGTGCGATTCCCAATGATTTGGATTATTTGTCTGTATTCCCACATTTATGAATTAACATTTAAATTGCTACAAGTGTTTTTAGCTCCAGTAGAAGAACTACTCTCTGTTTAAAACTATCACGCCCAAATCTCGACACACTTGATATCTCAAGTGAGATATGACAAGTGGGCCAAAAACCTTCTGATGAAGGCCATTATACATAAGTGGTTAAAAGCTGGTAAGATTGTTTGTTTTTTTTTATTTTTTTTTTACACTATTGCCAGGGTCAAACAATTTTCATGGTCAAGGTTTGTATAACGCCATGGAAACGAGAATGTGTTTAGCTGAAGGCTACACTGTTTTCTATCTATATTTGTTTACATGTTAGTGAATGTGCTGCATTATCTGCCAACAGTTCCAGTTTGCACTGTAATTGTGGAAGTATAACTCTAACTTCTATTACTTAAAGAAAAGGCCTGAACATGGTGATAAGACATTTTTGATCTAGATCATATACATTTGGTTATTTTAGAATTTGACCAAGATGTGTTACAGTTAATAAACTTGTCCCCTTACCGGAAATGACGTTCACGTTTCATCCTTTCTTCTTCTGTACAATTGTGAATTTCAAAGGAGAGCATTCCAGTCTACTATTGTTTTTCGCGAATAATTCCTGCTTTGTTTTTGATACTTTAACGAAAATGTCATTTTGTTTTTATTTGCTCCATGGCACGCCAGGATGACGATTGCGACGCCGCCATCATGCCCCCCGCCATTAGCTGAAAACAGTACACACAACAGTATCGTAATATTCGTTCTGGTTACTGCACTCTTTTCAATCCATTAATTATACCTATTCTTTGCAGACCACTATTTTATGTATGTACACTTATGTTTCTGCTCTAAAAATAAGTAACGTTAATATATTTATATAAACTCAACGGTTTCATGAGGACATCCTTGTGGCGCATAGATAAGACTGTTGTTGTGAAGCATTACGTTACAACTTACCTAATAGACAAAACATCATAACATCTTTTATTCTAAGTTGTATTTTTGTTCTAAATGGTCTTCATACATGACAATACAGCAGTGAAAGCAGAGGTAACAGCCCTGACATGTAATAGAGCCCATTCCTCTATTCTGTATGCTCTAACATTATATGCTTGCAACAGTCATGCAACATGTAGTACAAGAGATAACAAAGTTAAATACTTTTAATATAGTTTTATTTTAAATGTGCTTGTAGTTCTGCAGGCTCCCCCCAGGCCGTAGGTAGTTTGATGGGGATAGGGACATGAGGAGGGGGGGACTTCAGACTCTCCAGGGGATCCTTCTACGGTCTGGACATCGTTGCCCCTAAATGACGGACCTCTATTCCTCGTTTGTCCCTGAAGAGATGGGTTATACAGGATATACATCAGGTGGAGGCAGTAACAGCGGATACGTTTTAACATTACGCTACTGTTACCAGCGATCAGCTGATCGTTCGGAATATGTACAACTTGTTAAGATCACACACTTAACACTAAAATCTTCTACAGTGGGAAGGTAGTTTAACACAAGCTAAGGTTAGCTTGCTAGCACGTCAAATTACGGTACCAATAAAGGTTAGAATTCGTGGTACAAAAATCATTAAGACTGTAAAATTAACCAAATATACATACACAGGTGGCTTATAAGTATAGCAAAAAGACTCACGTTCAACTTACATTTGTATTGCTCCATAGTTCTCGCTATCGCGTCTAACTGTTGTTAGCCCCGCCCCTTCCGCTACATATCCAAGATGGCGACCGTTGAGTGTGGAAAGTGTCCATTGATCCACACAACTTTCTGACCGTTGTGAGTGCACCATCCGGGAACTCAAGTGCACTGCATTTGACCGCACTTAGACAATGTGAACATGTGAATGTACTCAAATAGTTACTATTTAGTACAGAAGTGCGTGATTTGAGACACAGCCTTTGTCTTCCTCTTGTCCTTTATCAGATCATTTTGTCTGTCCGGTCAGCGTGTCTGTTTGTTTGTATCTCCCCTGCGGCTTCAGTGTTTCTGTTTTTTGTTTATCCTTTTCTCTTTGGCCTTTTTTGCCTGCTTCAGTTTTAACTACTTGTGTTGTTTGTTGCATTTTTTTATCCCTTTTTGTATTTGACCTGTTTTTTTTGTTAATAAATCCTCATCACTAACTTTCTCATGCATGCCTGTCTCCTCTCTGCGCTTGGGTCCTGGAATCCCCTGAACTGTCACAGTCAGGAAGCTTCATGAACCCCCATTAACCTTTTTCTTTATTTTCTGAGCTCACTAGATGGCGCTCTAGGTTTTAGGAAAAAAACAATTCAGTGTGCTTTCGACCCTTTATTGAACAGAAAGTGCCTCTAATGGGCTCAGAAAAATAAAATGCTTAAGAAGCTCTGTTGGTACGTGTCTGTGATCATTTAAATCGGCACACAATGATGGAGATGTATTAAATAAATCTGGCTCTACTGCCTATCTGGTAATGCAATCACTCCCTAATACAGTTTTACAAGCATAAGGATGTGAACACAGTCTGCCTTTAACTATTTTAGATTTTGTCCCCTGTGCAGAAGATTGAAACACACATACAACAAGCATATTGTCTCAGGAACTAAGAGGAGGGAATTTGTATTCGACACAGATTGATAACTGTTAAGGGAAGACGTTATTCAGGGAGGGCTTACGAATGATGAAAATAGCAAACACCTTTCAAAAGCCGCTTGTAGCTCCATGACACCAACTCATTCAAGCTAAAACCCAAATATCCCCTGTCGATAAGCAAAGAATCAATGTTTCGTGAGTAATTCACATGTGACTGATAGTGGGTTTGCCACATCACAGTGCTCAGGGCTTAACTAGTGCAAACAGCGTATACTGTTCCCCCCGATTTGAAAAAGCACATTCATGTGTAGCTTGTCAGGTCTGGTACCATGTAGCCTTCGGGTGAAATTCTGTCAAAGTCAATACCTCTTGTTGACACTAAGGCTCATACTTTAGTGACATAACCAATATCATATCTTTTTAGGCATCAGATTGCATAAAGTTACACGGGTCTAACACTCAATGACATCTGCACATGTGGGCTGTTATTATTCAGACATTTCCCATTTGGTCGACAACTCATATATGAAAAGTATCTGATATATTTTAGCTCATACAAAACTCTGGGTCTAGTCATTGAGGCAATATGTTTAATATTCATTGAGGTTTTAATCAATTTAATAAGCTAGATCAGATAATCATATTAAACACCATATAAGACAGATAACACATTGCATGTACCTTCAGATAGATACAATGAATCATGTCTTGCAGTGATCCAAATGTGCAGATGACAACTTGGCACTGATCTTAATTTAATCCTGTCATCTCCATTTATCACAATGTGTAGTCTTTCAGTCCAGACAGGGGTGAAGACATCTCTTGGCATTAAAATACGATATCTTGTTTACACCAGCTCTTGGACTCTGGTAAAAAAAGGCAAAACTGCATAGTATCATGTTTCACATCTTCCAATCCTGAATGTTTAACATGATGTATATCCACATTTGTCACAATAAACTACATTCATTTTGTCATCATAAGAGATTCATATATATTGTAAGAAGTATTGTAAATGTCCCATGGCATGACAATGTCACTTTATGAGGTTTTTAAACATTAATATGCGTTCCCCAAGCCTGCCTATGGCCCCCAGTAGCTACAAATGGTGAAACCCTGTATCCTGCACGGCCTTTGAGAAAATAAAAGCTAAGAGAGGCCAATCTGGAATCTTGCTCCTTATGAGGTCATAAATAGTCAATGCAGTATGTTAATGACACTGGCAGTAGTGCTTTACGTTGAATCATGACGACTGGCGGGGGAAAAGGCAAAAAAACTTCTAAGATGTTCGTTAATTGCTGTAAATTGAATTCTATCTTTGGCCTGTTCTCACACAGTGTAGGTAAACCTGACTACACAGGCATTACGGCACTCAGGGACAGCTTCGATATATACCAGACCTACAGGTATATGATAAGATTTAACCTGAACTATATTATATCCAAACAAGTCTTAGTGATAAAGTTGAAGATTATAATATGCATATAAAACACATGGGACAATTATCACTCAGTACATGCACAAATAACACTTAATTTAATCTTCATGACGACGGGGATGACAAGGAGAGAAAAAACGTGTGTGAGGCATCCATACTTCTATACTATCATTAAAGTAATCATTATTCCCACCTTTTACTTTCTGCAGTCTGACATCAGTTAAGCACCTCACCATCTGCGTCGCCAATTCCCATTGTCTCCAAAATGTGCGTATGCGTGGGTCAGAGTTTGCGTGGAGGACGGCACATTCTCCCTCAAGTTAGTTTTTTTATGAATCACCTTTGAGTGGGAGTTTTCAGCCTCGTTTTGTGCGTACGCCCCGTTTATACATGAGACCCCAGATTTTTCACATAATAGTAACAAAATAGGAAATAAACCAAATAAACATATGAATAAATGACACCACCATAAACCCATCAGACATGTCTCTCCCCAGCACAAAGCTTCCTAGGAGCCCTTCAGGATTCTCAGGTACTTTTCCATGTAATCTAGCAAATCGTTTTCATCTGGATTTATTGTTGATCATTTTATGTGTTCTACTCCTACAAATGAACTATTTTGCACTCATAATTTTTCCATGATTTGAGTTGGTGTGTCTGTGGAAGCAATGAGTAACATGGCCTTTGATGTGTTTGCTGATTTCATTTTAAGAGCAGCAGGAGGCCAGGCCGATATAGATTCACTCTGCATGCTGCCATCATTAACTTGTGTTGTCTTTCTGTCAAAATCAATGCTGTTTATCGATGTTGTCCCTTTTTTTCAACACTTTTGAGGCTTTTTTTCCGTTTTCAATATTACGTTACACTAATTTATTAACTTTAATTTTACAGTTAATTTATGGTCAATGAACCTCATTTATAGGAAATTATACCTAATGTTTGAGTTATAAAAGCAGAAATTAGGAATTATTTAAACTAAAATTAAAGGAATGGATGTTGATGGATGATCAGACTGGAATATGTCAACTTTTACTCAATGCTGTTCCATTTTTTTTTTCAAATGCTATAAAATTGAATAAGACACCCCAAAATTAATGAAAGTAGAGATTTGTACTTGCCAAAGAGCGTTGTGTGGAATTAATCGTATCATTTTGGGTAATTACAATTGAGTAAGTAAAAAAAAAAAAAAAAAAACATTCATACAGGAAAACAGGTCAATTTGACCCGAGGACAACATGAGGGTTAAGAGGACATGTGTGTCATCTGCACTAACACCACAATAACATGAACACCATGGCTCCCATCCATCCATTCTTCTGTTATCTGCTTATCATATGCAGGCTTATGGGAACTCAAGCCTTTCCCACCATGCACTTGGTAAGAAACAGGATGAACCCTATGAATTTATTTATACACAGTAATACACTAGCCCATTCTCACTGCAGCATTATTGTGACATATACATGGATCAATAAATCAAAATAACGTGACCATTTCACAAACTGTCGTGAGACCGTGTTGGCTAACAATCTAACGTATAAGTATCTAAAAGTATAAATCCTTTTTAAAGTAATATCTGTTCACTGTGGGCAGGGCAAGCAGTCTTAATTTCACATCATGTCATTTTGGTTTGACAAAAGTAACGCACACACCAAGGGCTGTAGTGAGGGGCTTCAAGATGATTGTTCATCTCCAATTTGCAGATTGGCACAAAAAGTACTGCTAAGGCTCATGGGAGTGTCATACATTTCACAGGTATTTCGCCAAAAACCGTATTGGACCATTTATAAAAGTATTGGACCAATTGATGTTTTGACCTGATAATGGAGCTGGATGAATAATGTTGCTTTTTAGAAAGTCTTTTAGAAGTCGCTAAGAGTCGCTGAAAAATGAGTTTATTTTATTTTGTAAGAGGAAAATTGCAACTTGAAGGAAGACATAGTTTAGCTTCAATAAATATCATCTTTTAGTTACAAAAAACTAGGAATCTACAGAAAAAAAAACAAGAAAAAAACAAAGGACAGACAGACAGCTGAAGAAAACAAATGTCTGGGTGTGAGAAAACAATCAAATCCGGCAAATACATCACAGCCACCAGTGAACGGAGAAAGTTTGAGAGTGCCCATAGAAAATGGCTTCCATGGTGCTGGCTGATCTCTCTCTGAGCCAATGTGTCAGGGTGACAAGCTCCCGACTTCCATCTTCAGATGGAGTGGCTCGTAGAGGAAGTTCAGGGCAACAGGCGCCTGGCCGATCGATGGCTGGGGAGAGATATGAAGCATGGCCTCACCTCCGATGATAAATCTATCGCGGTGGGCGATATGAAGTATGCACACGCCACACCTGATGTATATGAGTGTGCAGGCTTGAGGCCCAGGCAAGGAGATTGATTAAATGGCTCTTTTTCCTCTGTCTGTGTGTGTGTGTGTGTGTGTCTGTGATGCGCGCTGATACACATGCACACAAACACAGCCTTGTCATTTTGACTGAAAGCTTCAGGCTGTTGGGCTGAAATCACGTCTCTCTGAAATTGAAAACATCCTTAACTCAGGGGACCTCTCCTTCCTTCTTCCTCCTCCTCTTTCTTTGTTGCAGGAGAGCCACAGTATCTCCAGACGCCATGATGCCCACTGGGAGCTGTTGTCTGGACAGGGATTTCATTTTCTGCTGTGGACACACTATAAGCCTCCCGTTGACTCTGTCCACAGAAACATGCACACGTATAAAGGCTTCATTACTAAATCCGCCTCACAGTGCAGGGCCTCTGATGTGTACTGTGCGTTATCTAATGGACAAAAGGTGCAGGACATCATCATTGTCGCCTATTGAAAAGCTAAGGTTTTCTCATCATAACAAATGTTTTCTTATTTTTTTATTTCTCTCAAATTTTGATAAGTTTTAGAAAGTATAACATGTAATATTTGATGTATTTTCTGAACTTGTTCACGGCCCAGATATATTTAAAGGGCTAGCGTGTAGGATTTGGGGCAATCTATCAGCTGAAATGAAATATATTATTTATAACTGTTACCTGAAAGGGCAAATTGTTGGGTTTTTAACCCCTAATTTCCACCAGGTGCGTGGCATGCCCACGGTGCGTCCCAGAAGCGTACGTGAAGCGGCTCTCCGTTCCGCTAAAGATACGCGCCAGGTTGATTTTCACGCGAGGCATCTGCTTTTTATTTTAATTTATAAGGTTAGTTTACTATAATATTATTACTATGCCCATTTTCAAAAAGGAGTAGGAAGAAGTTAAAAAAAAACTTTTCTGGTCCTACGCAATGTTTCTATTTTTATCCTTTTTTTTGTTAACAATTGTTTATTGTATTTATACTCAGACACGTACACCATTCCGACTACAAAATTGCCATATTACAAACAAAAAAAGAAAGAAAGAAAGGAAAAAGAGAAAATACAAACTAAAAATATAAGAGTGTATATATATATAAAAAAAAAACAGCATTTTCTTGGCAGCCGTAGTGCCTGTTAAAAGCATATATTTTTTCCAATATGTCATCTTTAGTGAGGAGGTATCATTCCAGAGTTCCAGATCGCTAGACCAAACATGTAAGATAGGAAGAGTTTTATAAGAAGCATCCCGGATAAACGAATATATTCAGGAGACCAAACCTCTGTTTTGGCTTCTGCTGTCTAAAATGGAGTGCAAAGGGTGGGTAGTAAGAGGGGAACCCCATGGTACTCCATATGCTTTCATAGATGATTGTAGTTGAAAGTACAGAAATAAAGATGTTTCAGGCAATTGGTAAGACAGTCTCAGATCATTAAAGTCACAGAGCCCATTCTTGTTATATACAGTACATCAGCTAAAACATGTATACCTCCGGGGATGAGAATGACACCCCCCCAGTGAGTAGGGAATAGTTGTTGAAGAGTGGACTATTCCGGTTCCATTTACATAAATTCTTAGTTTCCTTCTCAGCAGTAAGCCATGTTGATAAGAGGAAACTCATTATGGGACCTAGCCGCAGCTTAGCTCGTTTTAATGGGACAGCGGCGTAAATCAGATCCTCCAGTCTATGTGGGGATGCTAGGTCCTGTTCTATGGGTTTCCAACAGGGATTAGAATAGGGGTTAAGCCAATCTGTGAGTGGTCTCAATACAAATGACCAACAATAATATTTAAAGTTAGGCACAGAAAGACCACCCCCTTTTTTTTTGTCGTTGTATTGTTGTTAGCTTCACCCGTGGCTGTTTCCCTCTCCAAATAAATTTAGAGACCAAGGAGTAATCTTTTGGAGGTGGTAAAGGCAACATTGTAGAAAAGAAATGTATGCGTGGTAAAATATCCAACTTAACAATTGACATCCGTGCTTGTAATGAGTTTGGCAAATGAGACCATCTATTGAGATCTGCTTAAATTTTATTATAGACACCCTGAAAGTTTGTATTGGCAATATTAACTAATGACGGAAAAATGTCCATCCCCAAGTACCTAAATTGTTTGACCACTGGGATGTACTGAGGTCAGGCTCAAATCAGGATTTAAAGGGAAGAGCGCCAATTTGGATCAGTTGATTTTATAACCAGACAGAGAGCTAAATTCATGAAAAGTATCCAAAATATGCGGTAATGATATGGCTGCTCTGTCAAAATATAATAATATATCATCAGCATATAGCGATATAGAATGTGTGGTGTTATTGGAAGTTACAGAGGAAATAAACGGTGTTGACGCATTTTCTGTGCAAGGGGCTCTAATGACAGAATAAAGAGAAAAGGGCTAAATGGACATCCCTGTCGGCACTAGCGTGATAAATCATACTTGTTTGATATAATGCCGTTCAAGTTTATCATTGCAGATGGCTTGCTGTAAAGTAGCTTAATTAAACTAATAAAAGTTGGGTCCAAATTAAAGCGCTTTAGAACCATCCACAGGTAATCCCATTTTAGCCTATCAAAGGCTTTTTATGGGATTTTATGGCAGCATGGATGATATGAAGCAGTCGCCGTACATTGTCAGAAGCAAGTCGTGATTTCACAAAGCCCGTCTGGTCACTCTTAATTACCGTAGTTATATGAGGTTCTAGTCGCAAGGCCAGTATACGGGCGAAAACTTTTATTTCGGCATTAAGGATAGATAATGGTCTATAGTTCCCACATTTTGTGGTGTCCTTATCGGGTTTGGGTAGTACAACTATCAGGGCGGCATTCATGTCATTAAAAAAGACACCAACTTCAACAGCTTTATGAACCATTGCTAAAAAGTATTACTATTTTTATACTTTAGTTAAATATAAAACAATTTGATGCTTCACATACACATAGCATATATTTACCTACCTACACTCACATAGACACCCATGTATACATGCATGCATGCACACACAGTTACATTTTTTTTTTCTTTTCCATCTATCTACTTTGTTTCCTTATATCTATATCAAACCAAAGAAGAACCAATCCAAACTAGACTAATTGCAGGAGTGCTTGGAGTGGAAGGTAGATATGAGCTTAATAAACATGTGATTGTTCTGTAAAGTACTTGTAGAGACAATAGGACGGAACAAAACAGCGGCACAACCGGAACACAGCACAGACACGCCCAGTGGAGAATAATGAGCTGTTTATAACTGCATAAACTCAGAGTCTAAGAGGGTGTAGTATGGTGCTAGCAGACAAGCTGCAAGAAGTAAGTTCTGCTTTCCCTCTGGACTGACTTGTTTCACAGCGAATAACATTATCTCACATCCCGTTCACTGCTAAGGCTGCGGCCAACAGTAACCTTACACATTGTGGATAAAATAGTTTCGTAAAAGTCCTTATATTGTTTTGGGGCCAATGACATGGCTGGATAGCTAGGTTGTCTTGTACATACTGTCAAGTTATTTTTACTGACTGCCAACTGTACTCAATATTATTGACTGTGGATCTTGCTAGCATAGCGTTAGCTTTCGGGCTTGTAGCTGAGTGGACTATAAATTAGGGTGACCATATTTTGATTTCCAAAAAAGAGGACATTTGGCCGTACCTTGAAACAAAAATTCAGACAGGCTTCTCAGGTTAATGAACAACTACTTATGTAATAAAATATATGTAACAACATAATAGCTCTTTTCAAATAAATTAATAAATATGAAATGTTCTAAATATGACTCATCCAGCTTCAACTAAATATCTCTTAAAACCTTTTAACCTACCTAGAGACCCAGATAAGGTTTTTCAGTGTCCATGTGAGCTAGCTTTCCACAAGGTGCACTCTGCAAAAAAAGTTTTTTTTGCAGTTCAACTGTGGAGCTGCACTTACGCCTCGGCTCCCTGTCTTATCTGCTCCCTGTACATACTCCCTGTCTGATCTGCTCCCTGTACATACTCCCTGTCTGATCTGCTCCCTGTATGTGCTCCCTGTGCGTACATGCCTCCTGTCTGATCTGCTCCCTGTGTACACTCCCTGTCTGATTTGCTCCCTGTGTATACTCCCTGTTTGATCTGCTCCTTGTACGTGCTCCCTGTCTGATCTGCTCCCAGTGTGTGCTCCCTGTCTGATTTGCTCCCTGTGTATACTCCCTGTTTGATCTGCTCCCAGTGTGTGCTCCCTGTCTGATCTGCTCCCAGTGTGTGCTCCCTGTCTGATCTACTCCCCTGTATGTGCGCGCCCACAAGGCAGCCTCTTGGGAATTGCATCATGCAACATATTACTAGTATTGTGTGCAAAGTGCCTGTCAATTTAAGTACACGCATATGGTCCAATGGAAAACAGTGAACCCCCCGAACAGTACATATAAAAGACTATACAGCGGCAGTTATTTAGCCGCCAATAAGGGACTATGAGCCGGCTACAGGCACCGCCAGATGGTAGCCCTTTCAGGGGCCGTGGTAGTGGAGCCAAGTGAGCGTCATGCGGCAATGACAGTTACGTTTAGGCACAAAAAACGACTAGTTAGGTTTAGGAAAAAGATGGTGGTTTGGATTAAAACACTCCTGAGGAACAAACAAGCGTTTCCTTGGTGGAAGAATTTTATTTTCACCACAAAGTGACCTCCTCTCTCTGTCTTGAAAGCTCTAAGTTTTAAGTTGACACCACGTTGTGCTAGTTTATTATGAGATTATTGCCCATTGAATATTGAAGTTCATAAGTAATTGGTTTGGCATGGCTGGCCCAGTGGCTCTATATCTCTGGTATTGAAGGGGGATTTGATTCCTGCGTGTTATAGTTTTTTTGCATGATCAAAAAACATTCTACTTTGTTTCACAAATCGCACCCTGGGTATCATACACCGAGGACCGTGACAAAGTGTTGGTATTTGACAACCTGGAAATTACAACATTTCACACCAGCTCAAGGCATTTTCATACCCATCCACCCATTACATGCTTACTCTCTGCTACTGTACACTACTTCCAGCATTGGATGAATGTTAGTGGTGGATAAAAATCATTTGTTACATAAATGTTGAATACAGATGTAATTCCTAAGGATACTGGGCTGGAACAGCACAACTGATCCACCATCAGTATATTGTTCTCTTGTTGCAAAACATCAACTCCTGCACTAACTCTCACACCCAAAAAAGTGTAACTCCAGCACATTGAAATGACTTTCTAATTACAATGTCAGCGCTGTCAACTGACTGTTGGGGAGTTAAATGTTAGAAGCATCTCTACAGCTCAATTACACTCTTCCCTGTCAATGAGGAATGAATGCATTTGGTCTAATTACTGAAAAACTCTTCTCAAGAGTAAATAAAGGAGGGCTTCCCATCAAAGTCCTGCTTCAATCCAAACTTTGGCCTGTCTAAAAATCACACACGCAAGGTTTGAGTGTGAACGGACTGATGAAAGCTGCTTCCTCTGGGACATAACCACAGAAATATCTGAGGTGTTGTTTCAATTCGTTTACATCAATCGATCAACTCTCAGAATAGGACCCAGCAATTAAAGATATTGGAATATTATGATCCTTCCACTTCCATAAATCTGCATGTCCGTCAGACTCTCAATGCATTTATGTTGTTAATTATGTGTGTCACAAATAATCTATCTGCTTCTGAGTAATAAGGGTCCAACATGCATACAAAATGTTATGCTAAAGTTTAAATGGTTATTTCATAAGACAGTCCTGTATTTGTGTTTGATTTTCTTATACGTGTAACAGCCACAACCGTGCCTTAGTATTGTTCCCATCAGTTTATGTGTGTGTGTGTGTGTGTGTGTGTGTGTGTTGTATCCTGTGAGCTGTGTGTGTGTGTGTGTGTGTGTGTGTGTGTGTATCCTCTTGCTGTATCCTGTGTGTGTGTGTGTGTGTCTCGTCCCTTATCGTTGTTATAGTTGCTGTGGTAGTAGTCTTACGTTGCCAGACCTATCTCCACAGTGGTGCAAAAACGCTTTAAACCAATTACAATCGTCTTGGACAGTTCTAACCTCATTTGCCCCACCAATTGAGAGCAAAGGCCGTAAACGTATTCTTTGTAAATCTTTACAATCATTCTAGAAAAAACCAAGCAGGCCGGCCTTGTTGCATGATCCATATTTTCATGATGCTCAGTCAGGAAGGCATGTTTAGGCCTTCTTTATTTCTCACACATCTGTACACACACACATGCTCACTCGTTATTCCTTCTTACTCTTTTTAATTCCTGTCTTACCTTAGGTTCTGTCCCAGCTGCCTTTAAACATGCTGTGGTCAGACCTCTACTTAAGAAGCCTAATCTTGACCCTACGGTGCTGTCCAATTTTAGACCAGTCTCTCATCTTCCTTTTCTTTCAAAGGTTTTAGAAAAAATTATTTTTATACAGTTACAAGTCTTTTTACAACTGAACTGTGTTTTAGAAAAATTTCAATCTGGTTTTAGATCACGTCACGGTACATAATGATATTGCCTTGTCTGTAGATGCCGGGAATCCTACTGTTTTAGTCCTTTTGGACCTCACAGCGGCGTTTGATACAGTGGACCATGCAGTACTCCTCTCACGCCTTGAGAATTGCGTAGGCATCAGAGGTTTGGCACTCAAAGGGTTCAGCTCCTATCTGTCAAATAGGAGCTTTTCTGTTATGATTGGTGACCTCTCCTCGTCAGTTGCTCCTCTCTCTTGTGGGGTACCACAGGGATCCATTCTTGGCCCTATTCTGTTTTCTTTATATATGCTGCCTTTAGGGGCGATTAAAGGGAAACACAACCTCTCATTTCATTGTTACGCAGAAATCTATTTGCCTATGAAAGCAAATGACAGTGTGTGTGTCTCGTCCCTTATCGTTGTTATAGTTGCTGTGGTAGTAGTCTTACGTTGCCAGACCTATCTCCACAGAGTGGTGCAAAAACGCTTTAAACCAATTACAATCGTCTTGGACAGTTCTAACCTCATTTGCCCCACCAATTGAGAGCAAAGGCCGTAAACGTATTCTTGACAGTGTTGCACTAAACTCCCTGCTAAGCTGTATCGCTGATATTAAGTTGTGGCTTTCAGATAATTTTCTTAATTTGAATGATAGTAAAACAGAGTGTATTATTTTCAGTAATCCAGGCATGCAGAATGGGCCAGCTTTGAGTTTGGGAGCTCTGACATCTTGTACGAGATCTGTTGTCAAAAACTTTGGGGTTACTTTCGATTGCAGCATGAAATTTGATAAACAGATCAGTAATGTGGTTAAAATGAGCTTTGTCCAGCTTCGCCTGCTGGCTAAAGTTAAGCCCTTTCTGAGCAGGCACGACCTAGAAAAGGCCATTCATGCTTTTATCAGTTCAAGGTTGGACTACTGTAATGCCCTCTATGTTGGACTGAACCAGACCTCCATCTCACGTCTTCAGCTTGTTCAAAATGCTGCTGCTCGCTTTTTAACAAATACATCTAGACGTGCACACATCACTCCCGTTCTCTACAACCTGCGTTGGCTCCCGGTGCGTTTTAGAATAGAGTTTAAGATTTTGTTTTTAAAGCTTTAAATGGTCTCGCCCCAGAGTATCTGTCTGAAATTTTAACTGTACGGGAGAACAACCGGTCATTGCGGTCTTCAAATCAGTTGGTTTTAGAAGTCCCGAGGTCCAGGTATAAACGGTGGGGTGATCAGGCTTTTGCAGTTGCTGCCCCGAGACTCTGGAACAAGTTACCCCCTGATATTCACACTATTACAGATGTAGCTCTTTTTAGGTCCAAGCTCAAAACATATCTGTTCAGTCTGGCTTTTGATACGTAGCAGTGGTGTGACAATTTCATTCTTTTGTTTCTTTGTAACTTTTTCTGAATTTACAATTTCTTTGTTCACTCTTTCTATTGTATGTTGTGATTTTACTTATTTTGTTAAGCACTTTGGATACCTGCTGGTAGTTGTAAAGTGCTATATAAATACATTTTGATTGATTGATTTTGATTGGTGTCCTGTCTGGGCCTGTCAATCATCTTATCAGCGCCTCTCATCAGCTGGTCACATCAGCTGATCTCATCTATCCTATAGCTCAACAACACACCCACATTGTTAGCCTATCATCCTGCTGCTGCCTCTTTCAATATGATTCTCTCTCTACTTTTATTACCTTTAATGCTATACGTTCACAGCTGGTACGTTATTCAAATCTGTTTCTTCTCTCTGTTGCTGACAGCAAGTTACTTATAAAAATAATATTTTTTATTTATAAAGCACCTTTTTCATGAAACCCAAGGACAATTTATCAAAGTATTGTGGCTAAGCTAAATTAGGTTGTAGGCTGTGGTAAACAGGTGGTGTTTCAGGAGTTTTTTTAAATATGTCCAGGGATGTAGCATTTCTGATATCTGTGGGGACGGGGTTCCAGAGGGATGGGGCTGCAACACTAAAGGCTCGGTGTCCTTTCCAGAGGTCCAGAGTCCGGTGTGGGGAATGGAGAGCGGGCCAGCGTCTGAGGACTGAAGGTGTCTTGGTGTGGTGTATGGGTGGATGAGGTCCGAGAGGTACTGTGGGATCACTTAGGGATTGGGCCAATTAGGCTTTCTACTACGGAGTCAGAGAGTGATGGAAGAAGTCTGGAGATGTTTTAAGATGAAAAAAGGCTGATTTGGTGATGGATTTGATTATGGACAGAGAGGGTGGAGTCCAGGATTACACCAAGGTTGCAGACCCTCAGAGGATGGGCAGATGGCGCAGCCGTCAACATCCAGGATGAGATCTTCAACCATGAGTCTTTTCTTTTTATGCCACTTTCTACTTCTACTCCGCTATGTTTTAAAGAGAAATATTGTACTTTTTACTCCGCTACATTTATCTGACAGCTTTAGTTACTAGTTACTTTACACATCAAGATGTTTGCACACAAAACACATGTAGTTTATAAAATCGGAGTTTATTATAAATAAAACTAGCCAACAATATAAAGGCCTACAAGTCCAGCTGAAATGATTAGACCATTAAAAACACTCAACAGTTTGGATCCTTTACACTTTCTAAAATGGGAAGATGCTTCGGCATCGAGTACTTTTACTATTATTACAAACTACATTTTCCTGATGATACATTTACTGAAGTAACATTTTCAATACAGGACTTTTATTAGTAACAGTGCTTTTTTACAGTGTGGTATTAGTACTTTTACTTAAAGGATATGAATAGTTCTTCCATCACTGATCATCTGTTATGATTAACATTCATCTTCTCTTCATTCACATGTCTCTGCTGATTGAAATGGATTGGCATCGGCTAAAATAAAGCACATCAACCAGAGATAGTTTTCTGAACTCCTACCCTTATGCTTATTAGTGAAGATCAGTGTATAAAACTCCTCATATTTAGCCAGAATTGGTTGTTGCTTTCTTCAGTAAAAATATTTCAAACGACAGGTCACGCTGCAGGTTGTTGCTAATTAATGTAAGTGAATGGTAATGTTGCTCCGTAAGTTCTGCATGTGTAAATATGCAAACACTTGCTTAAAAGTTCACAATATTAACTTTGAAGTGGAAATGCATTAATCTATCCTAGCGAGGGCAGAAACCAGCCGACTGCTACACTACAAACTCATTCCGACTGATCTGAGAGCTGCCTTTGAACAGAGAGCTGATTTTTGTTTCAGAACCTACAGTCAAAAGTACTTCTCAAAAGCATCGCAGAACAAAGATGTCAAGAGGCCCCAATAGAACAGGATCAGGTGACTTAGGCAAATCATAAGTTGTTTCATCACGTTGATCATCTGGAGCACACCATAATGACTTTATGTTCTAAAATAGAAAGACACTACATCAGCCAATACACTGTATATTGCATGTGTAAGAGATGAAGACATCATTTAACAAGGGTGGGGAAAAATCATATGTATTGATTATTTTCCACAGAATCAATTTTCTTTGTTTGTACGGTACCGCCGACTACATCATATCCATTTCCACCAGAACAGAGCAAAAGCAAAAAATCTGTTCCTTAAAAATTAAATAAATGTCAGACCGACTGACATGTGATGTGCATTCTTCTCATGACTTATTGTCTCTTGAAGTGTATTATTCATATTAGTTTTTGTTAAAGATGAAAAGAAATTCCCAATACTTAATACTATTGAATTGCAATACTTCTAGAATCCCAATGAATTAAAATCACGTTACCAATCCAATCGGCACCCATGTTTGGTGAAAGAATCTAATCGGGACACAAGCATTTCAACCCAGCCTTCATATTTACACACATTCAAGGAGCATATCCTCCAGAGCTGCAAGGGTTAGTCAACTATCGATCGACAGAATAATCATCAGCAACTATGTAAATAAACAATCGGGTGTAATCTTTCATGCAAAACTGGCAGAAAATGCGGTTTTCCGCCTTAAATATGGAGGTTTCCTGCTCTTTTCTGTTGATATATTAATGTGAATTAATTATTTAGGTTTTGGACAAAACAATCCAAGAATTGGATTCGGGACAAAAGCATATCGCCCCAGCCCTATCGTTACAGATAGGGCAACTGATTAAAACTGGGTGTGTTAATTGTTATTTTACACCAAATTGTTTCACCAAAGTGATAGATTGACTGTCTGACTGACATCCCTATAGCCATGATGCTATGGTTAAAAGCAGGTTGACGGACTCATTTAAATGACTCAAAGTCTGTGTATTATAAAATATTTATCAATGCAAAATAGTGACAATTACATACTGAAAGGGAGGAACTGGGTTGAGGACCCTCCTGATGTCTGGTGTGTACTAATATGATCAACAACCTGGTGGTTCCCATCCTAACATTAAAAGCTGCTGTGGTGGCAAGTTGTGTCGTTTCCCCTCCTTCCTCTCAGTAATTATTAGGCTGTGTAATGGCACCCTGCTGAAGGAGCCATTAGTGGACTTGTGCAGCTTTCACAGCCAAGTGATTGTTGGCCCACTCTACCAACCCCAGCAGAACCAACAGGCCCACTCGCAGCCAAACTCTTTCAATGTCCAATCAACTTGCATGTGCACGCGTGTGCCTCTTGGTAGAATAGTATGTGTCGACTATCGGCGTCAAATTAGTCTTGCATTGCCACACCTTCCTCTACAGCGCTACGGAGGAGGGTCTGGCTAGTCCACCCAGCATTATACGATGGGAGAAAAACGTGCTCTGGTTTATTGGCGTTTCTTTAAACCAATCACAGTCATCTTGGGCGGGGCTAAGCACTGGAAACAATGACGGTGCATAAAGTTACCTGGATTCAACTTTATGAAAATGAGGAGCTGGCAAATAGACTCAATGCCTCTCAAAAGCCACTTCACCAGCCACTGTCCCGTCAGCGGGACCGTTTTCTCCATTATTAGGAGAAAACGTTTTCTTAACTCAAATTGCAAGCTTATCTCTTCATGAACACGGTCATGCAGCGCATCATTAGAAAGCTTAAAGTCTCATGATTCCATTGAGCCCACACACATAAGCATAAGGTGACTTACAGCGGTTATAATCATGTTTAAAGTAAAGAAACACAGACGGATTCTGTGCAGATAGTGTCTAAATTCAGACATGAGTCCTTACCTTTCTCCTCGTGTCTCTCTTCACAGCGGTGAAAGATCTCCATAAACGTTTTTTTCCTGCTTTGCCAACAGTTCAAAGAATAAGTACATCCAATCCTTTTAATCCAAAACGAGCTGGTCCCCTCACAATCTTGTAGATTCTGGCCGTGTTTCCTCGCAAACAAAGCTGAAAAGTCCATCATTTATGGACTTTAATCGCTCCTACTGCCGGCTCTGCTAATGGTACAGTGTATCCTTCTATTCAGCAAGTTAGGTTGAATCAACAGCTTTTGATTGACAGGTTGTTTCAGCCAATCCGTCTACTCTAACCTGAGTTATCCCTTATGGAAGCCAATCAAGTCACACGATTTACAGAGGGCAAAGTGGGAAAGATTGACAGCACTTCCAACCATTTAGAATCAAAAGCTATGAAACCAGCCTCCCTGTGTAGCCAATAAGAAGACGAGTTGATTGATACCAAACATGACCAGAAAACTTTAACCTTGTGATGGCTCCAGCTGTGTCAAAGCAAAAATAAGGCCTTAGTTATTGCATTTCACCATTTCATCAAATTATAATGACTTATTTCTATAAATTTATGCATGTAGTTATTTTAGATATGTGTATGAGTGATGTGGATGTGTTTTTTAATTTGAGAAGTTTTTAATTTTGCACTTTTTGGGCTTTTTTTCTGAGAGGAAATAAGAAAAACGCACAGACATATCTGTAGAAATAACTTCATAAAATAGCCATTTTCTGAGTCATTTTCTTCTGGATTTTTTCTGTATTAAGTTCAGACATGTGGCTGGGGTACTATGTTTGTATGTAGATCATGTAATATGCTTACAGTAGTGTTTTTTAATGATTTTACATATGATTTACTTGGACGGAAATAGAAATTCTCTATTCTAACCTCTTTAGCTCTGTGTCAGTAAGACCTAGTGTCACACTGACACAAGAAACAAAAAATTTAGAGTGTTAGCTTCCCAATGACCTCGGGACCATCCCAGAGGGCCAAAGGATGGGGAAACTGTAGCAGTTTTTTTTGGAGAAAAATTTAGGCGAGAAAAACATATATTTTGAAGTGATTTGTGAAGAGGTTAAACTGATCGCTGTCGATCTGAAAGGAAGATTCAGCAACTCTACGGCCTATTTCTCAGATTTTTTTGACTGTTTGAACAGATTGTAAACCCTGCAGCAGACAGACCCACGTTCATCCAATCAGCTGCAACCATTGGGCTTGTATGAGGCTGTAGTCTATTTTCTTTGCTCGCTATTGGTCAGTGAAGAGAAACTGCTGGATAACTGTTGGTGGCAAGCCCTGCCATTAAAACAACACCAATATGGACACGTACCATAAGCGTCTTTAATAAAAGTTCATGTTTCTGAGTTAATCTCCCCGGCAAAGCCTTCACTAAACGAACCACACACACTGCTCTAAAAGAAAGCCATTTAACATCCTAATCATCCTTCACCTTCTCCAACAACTTGATGATTACGCTCAGCTCTCCTGCCCTGCATGAGACAAAGGATATTGGAAAAAGGCTCTGCAGTGATTTACAGTCTTTTCAAAAGCCCACCGTATCTCTGTGATAAATCCGCTGAAAGTGTGAGCGAGAGGGTGCCGTGCTTTTTACTCCAGGCTACAATGAAAACCGACTTCGCGATACATCAATAACTGCACCGAAGGAGCTGAATATTTCAGGCAAAATGTCAGAAGGAGAGGCAGAGTTGGAGAAAGTAAGCTAGCTTGTGCTTTGCCTTGTTTTTTTCTCCAACTCCAGCTCCCTCTCATCATTCTGTTTCCACTTTCTTTCTCCTATCTCTGCCAGCTGAACCTGCTGCCTCACGGGGTCAAACTGATTGTTTTCTCCCGTCCGATAACGTCAAAATAAAGACATATCTGGAGTCAAGTTTCACTGCTTTCAATGTTTGGACGAGTTGGCCGTGTCAGAATAAAAGCAGATTTATCTTCAAAGAGAAACAGGTGCAAGCGTTGTTTGCCTTCCTCATGTATCACCATATCAATAGACCTCATATACATAAAGTCTTTGCTTTGAAGGCTTTAAGGTAAAAAAAAATATATATCCCTTGTTCCCTGGTGTGATAGGCGTTACAGCGCTGAGAGGGAAGGAGAAGGTCACTCTTTCTTGTCTGACATTCCTCAAACAGAAAAATCCGGCCAGGTGGCAAGGCCGAAGCCCCTGAGCATTGTGGGTAAGAGGAGGATAATAATGCAGCCCAATTGGGAAACAGTTGCTGACATTTGGAGGTGGTCTCTGTTGCCCCTATTGAGAGTACAAGTGTGTTTATATGTGTATAACACGGTGTCCCCTGGTTGTTCTGTCTGGCAGTTTTTTGGAATGTGTATGTGTGCATGTAGACAAATGTTTTCATAAACCAAAATGTTATACCAATATTGATGATTGATGTTGGCATGAAAAATGTTGTGCCCCTTTGAAACATTCTAAAATATTACGGTTTATTTTATTATTATGAAAATAGTATTAACAAAACAGAATCTGTTCATAAATGTTTCACATGTTTCATTGGAATCATTTTAAGTGAAGGGCTTTAAAAACAACTAAAATCATTGTTTCTTTCCCTTGTAATAAACA
>JABXJD010000089.1:402500-735000 GCA_013375575.1 Percina caprodes
GAAGCATGAAGTGCTCTAAAACTTGCTGGTAGACGGCTGCGTTGACCCTGGATCTCAGGAAACAGAGTGGACCGACACCAGCAGATGACATGGCACCCCAAACCATCACTGATGGTGGAAACTTTACACTAGACTTCAGGCAACGTGGATCCTGTGCCTCTCCTGTCTTCCTCCAGACTCTGGGACCTCGATTTCCAAAGGAAATGCAAAATTTGCTTTCGTCAGAAAACATGACTTTGGACCACTCAGCAGCAGTCCAGCTCTTTTTCCTTAGCCCAGGTGAGACGCTTTTCGCTGTTTCTTGGTCAACAGTGGCTTGACACGAGGTATGCGGCAGTTGAAACCCATGTCTTTCAAGCGTCTCTTGGTGGTGGATCTTGAAGCACTGACTCCAGCAGCTGTCCACTCCTTGTGAATCTTTTTTTCACAATCTTGACTAGGCGCGGTGATCCCTATCGCTTGTACACTTTTTCTGACCACAGTTTTCCTTCCCTTTGCCTCTCTATTAATGTGTTTGGACACAGAGCTCTGAGAACAGCCAGCCTCTTCAGCAATAACCTGTTGTGTCTTTCCCTCCTTGTGCAATGTGTCGATGGTCGCCTTTTGGACAGCTGTCAAATCTGAAGTCTTCCCCATGTTTGTGTAGGCTTCAGAACTGGACTGAGAGACCATTTAAAGCCCTTTGCAGGTGTTTTGAGTTAATCAGCTGATTACTTTGTGGCACCAGGTGTCTTCAAAATTTAACCCTTACACAATATTCTAATTTTGTGACACACGGAATTTTGGATTTTCATTTGTTGCCACTTCAAATCATCAAAATTAAATGAAATAAACATTTGAATGCATCAGTCTGTGTGCAATGAATAAATATAATGTACAAGTTACACCTTTTGAATGCAATTACTGAAATAAATCAAGTTTTTCAAAATATTCTAATTTACTGGCTTTTACCTGTGTATATATATATATATAGCCAGTTGAAGTGGTTCGGGCATCTGGTAAGGATGCCTCCTGGGTGCCTCCCTAGGGAGGTGTTCCAGGCACATCCAGCTGGGAGGAGGCCTCGGGGAAGACCCAGGACTAGGGATTATATCTCCAACCTGACCTGGAAACGCCTAGGGATCCCCCAGTCGGAGCCTGATAAGTGGATGAAGATGGATGGATGGATGGATGGATATTTAATATAGTCTTTACAATGTCCTACATATGTACATTTACACACCACAAAAAAGAAAGCATACATATTTAGAAAAGTATATATTCACTATAGAAAATGAATAATGTAAGTAAACAAATTATTAAATTATCTGTGAGAATACATGGTCAGAACCCTTCCTCCCCCCTGTAACTTGTGTGTTTGTGCTGCTGTTTACACTGGGTCATGCTCGTTACAAGTTTACCTTTTGCACAAATAAATTAAACAAAAGAGACAATCACTTTAATGCAGCGCTGATTTTTCAGGCCAGAGTTTATGTTTAGGTACAACATATCCCGTAATATAATAAAATATAGTATAGGCCTAAATCATACAAAAACAAACACAACCCTCCCCTTATAATACTGTAAAATCATATTGATGCAATTTGTATGCAACTGACAGGATTGTAAGCCTCTGATTGCCCCCAAAAGAAAATTTACAGTTACCCACCCATTCAAAGTAGTTACTCTGCCCTCTCAAAGTCTCTGGCCTGCAGAAAAACTATTCTCGTCTAAGGCATCCAATCCAATACTCCCGACAGCATGCACCACCCAACGTAATAAACCTAACAGTCTTCTGAAGGGGGAATCGGGATTTAATAGAAAAACATTTCCATCTTTTTGTATCTTTTAGCAAATAAATTATACTTGTTTTCATGTCAACTTAATGTTTTATAAATAAATAGTAATTCCCATCCAGGTGCAGTAATATGGCGTGGAACAGCATTTTAAAACCAACATTTTATTGAGCCAGTAAAATTAACAAGAAGGGAAGTCGTGCCAACTCGTGTCCATATGCTGCACAGAAAACTTCAGTATCATGGCAAGCTATTGAGCGAATGATTCATGGGAAATCTTAATGTAAAACTGAAAATATTTATATTTTTGAAATTTTTCCCGTCTTTTAGTGTGTGATAGTTTTTTTTAATGTAATAGCTGTATAAAAAATGTCACTCCAATATCAGCACTAGTCTCATCAGGCTTCCAAGCTGAAGAGAGCAGAAGATATAATATGATAGTATGTTTTCTATTTTTCCTAGTCTAAGAGACTCAAAGAGTACAAATACAAATTTTCCCTTGTGGTATTAAAAGTATACATTATTATTATAATTATTATTATTATTATGATGCTAATAAGCAGTATAGTAGGGTCTCTTTAACAACACAGAATGGAAATATAGTGACTGAAACCTGATGACATATTGGCACCATCCTTTCTTTCAGTTATGTAATGTTAGCTTGTAATGTTGACCTTTCACTTATATAACATTCATACTTATGCCCTCTGGCAACATACCTCCAGGCTGAAGCACAGCTTTTATCCTCAGGCCATTAATCTGATAAACAAATTTAGTTAACTCATTTTTAACTGCATATGAAAATAAACCCTTTGACTTGACCTAATTCAAATACGAGGAATTGAAAGGACAACACACAATAACCTGTGACCGACAAAACCAAATTACATTTCAGTGTATTACAACCAAGTAACATAGTTTAATCCATGTCATGCTAAACAGCTATGATGAATGGAAAATGTAACCAGATGTCCAAGAATAAATAAAAAATTAACATCAGTTCCAATTTGTACCCTCAATAGCTGTGACGTTCATATGAACCCCATCTGACATCCGGAATAAAACAAAATGGGATTTTGAGATGATGATGAAGATGACTTGGTGGTATGATCTCAGTCTGTTATCACCCATGATTTATTCCACACACACAAACATTGCTCATCGCAAGAATGTGTAGCTAAATGCTACAAAATGACACATGTTTGGGACATGGTTAGTGGAAAAACATACTAAAAGAAGTGCCTCCTGCTTAAGTAGTATCTATCCACAGTCTAATATATATATATATTACTACTGTTCCGTTATGTTCATTTAATGTTTGTATAGGTGTGTGTGTATCATGTCACCATATTGTTTGTGCTGGATTACCTCATTTGGGGTTGAGTGCTTATAAACCTGAGTGTTAATGATTATCTGTGTGACGTGAATGTCATTGTGTGTGTGTGTGTGTGTGTGTGTGTGTGTGTCAGAGAGAAAGAGAGAACGAGGTGTAAACCAGGAGCATGTATACTGCCATATGCCATAAATTCCCTGCACATGTCTTTGTATGTGTGGGCTTGTACGGCGATTTAGTGGATTTACACCTGCATTAGTGTATGTGTGTGTTACACTGGTCGGGCCATCTGTGCCTCCGCCACTTCAAAGGAGCCGTTGATTCAGAAGTGCCTCGCAGATAAATGAATTATTCAGTCGATTTGAAGACGTTTATCCGTTGAGCGTTTTGTTCTACTGTGGAGCTCCCTGCCTTTCAGGAAGTGGAGGATGTGTTCTTCCCTTTAGATCAAGGTTGTCACCTCTTCTGCTTCCTCCACACACACGCACATTCACATTCACATTCACATTCACAAACACAAACACAAACACACACACACACACACACACACACACTGTATGTCCTTTGCCTCCTACAGTAAACTCTACTTTAGTTGCCCTATTTGAAAACTCACTGCTTGCCATTTCAAGTTGGCCCTCCCTCTCCCCCGCTCCTCTCAGTCATGTCTAAGGGGGTTGAGCTGCTGTCCCGAAGATTCAATGTGAAATGGTTTAAAATTAGAAAAAGAAAAGAAAAAAACACACCTCTACACCCTCACTCACTCCTGAGACCAAAAAAAGGATTTGGGGGTATTATTAAATGTGTGGGCGGAGTGGAGAGTGAAAAGGTACCGGCTTCAGAAAGAAAGGTTTGATTTGACTATTTCTCTTTGTGAACTTTGGCTCGTCTTGTGGGTTCTATTGTGTTGCTGTATTCCAAAGGGAGCACACGCTACACTTACGCTTTAACAAACAAAGAAACAAAAAAAGATTAAAAGAAACAAACTTAGAGTCCAAATAAACACAATTCACGCTTCTGCCAATCTTCAGTACCTGTTTATTCCATAATAATATCCATACTCAGACAGAGCGGTGACTATCCCAGAAGTTGTTGGATGTCATCTGAACTAGAGATGGTCCCATACAATTTTTTTCCTTCCTTCCTGTTACCAATTTGGATACTTGAACTTGCGTATTGGTTGATATGGAGTATCGATCCAATACCAGTGCGCCATATATTTTATTATGTTTCAACATCAAGCTGTATACTACTATCCCTGTATGCATGTGATATGATTGATATCATTGTTGTCGGTCTGGTTCAGGTAAAACTTTTGTGAAACATGACACATGACAAACAATACATGCCGTATAACTTTCTTTTTTTATCCACTTTGACAGTCAGTCATAATGGAAAAAGAACATAAACTTCTTTAAAGTAGATTTTCTTCATGGCTTCATTACGTGGTATCAGATTAGTGCATTAACTCCGGTACTTTCCAATACCAATACCAGCATTTAAGGCTGTATCGGAGGCTTTTCCAAAACTGGTGTCGGTATCGGAACATCTCTAATCTAAACTGTATAAATTGTTTTATTCATATAATAACTATGACATAAATCCTCTGCTGAGCCATATCACATAACTAAATAAACTAAGATAATGAAAAACAGGAATTGGGCATGCATTGGCAAGAGGCCCAGATGTTGGAAAACCATGTTACAAAATTTAATATTGTGTTTCAAGTGATTGAAAAATGATAAAGTGAGTTCACTTTGCACCATTAAACATTTAAACTGAATAATGGATGCGCTGGACATGTTTTAATGCAAGTACGCCCAGATGAAAATAAATGAGTTTAAAGCTTTAGTGTGCAACGTTTTGATGTTAATGAACGTCTGTTACATTCAAGCCATTGCCAGCTGAGTTGCTACAAAGCTAATTAAGACTATCAGCTCCACACGACTCTCTGTATTTCTCAGTATGACTATGTTCAGAAGATTGTGGCATCCAGTGACTTTTGAAGCTCGAGCGAAGATAATGACCTCTTCTGAAGAGTCCATCATGTTTCCTCCGCGTACTCCTTGGCTACTAGCCACTGTGAGGTAGAGGGGTGGGGGGTAGGTGCGCGGTCATTGAAGGCTTGTATCTTGTGGACAATGTTGTTGTCATTGCTTAGAATTCCTCATGGGTGAGACAGACGCTACGCTTTAATGGGTCTCTGTCAAGAAATGAGGAATGTTTAATCAAATTAAAAAAGCTCTCTTTGTATTCAAGACGTTCACTTATTTCAGCTCCTCATTTTCCGCTCTAATGTCAAGTCACGCAAGATTAATGCAAGATCATGAGGTAAAAATAACACCAATATCAAGCGCTATCCTGCACTGAACAACTAACAACTACAACTGATGTTGAGTATTGAGGATAAACCTTGTTTGAGAGCAATTAGTTGTAAGGAGCACCTTTTTTTTAAATTTCAAAGTAGATTTACTGGAATTTATTAGGCAGGGTGCAATTTGTGATAAAAGCAGAAAGACAGATGTTTTTGATCATGCACAACAAAACTAAACAAGCTACATTTAAGTCTCCTTTCAATACCACCATGGATATAGAGCCGCTTGGCCAGCCAGCCAGCCTTGCCAAGACACTTATATATGAACGTCAACATCCAATGGAATAGAATCTCAGAATGAAATAGCATGAAAAGATGTCAACATAAAAAACAGAGAGCGGAGTTCACTTTGCGGTGAAAACAAAAGACTTTCCCCCAGGTTTTTTCATCTGTAACACTATCTTCTTCCTAAACTTAACGAGTCGTTTTGGTGCCTAAACTTAACTGTCATTGCCACATGACGTTCACTTTTTGGCTAAACTCCACTACCAAGGCCCCTGAAAGGACCACCATCTGGCGGTGCCTGTAGTCACCTAAAAGCTGCAGCTGGTAGCCGGCGTCCAGAAGCTCTGTAGTGGCTAAAAGGCAGCAGCTGCTGCTCGGATTATATCGTTCTATGGCACTATAAATCAGGGCTATAGTACTCGAGTCCGGTCTTGGACTTGAGTCCAGACTCAAGACCGTTTTTCTATGGACTCGGACTTGTCTCGGACTCGGTAGTATTTGGACTTGGACTTGTCTCGGACTCGGCCACTGGTCTTGCCAAATATGGCTTTTGGTCTCGACTGAGTCCAGGTGTCTTTATTATGTTGATGATAATATTGGAGGGAAATATTATGAACACAGTTCAGGGGGGGATATTGTTTGTTTTTTTACAAGTTTAGACAGCTAGCTAAGGCTACGCCAATGTTTGCTAACGTTAGCGCACCAGCGTTAGCCTAGCTTACTAACGCTAGGTAAATATTACGGCTGCCTTCGGAGTTTCCTATGTCTGCGTCCACGTTGTCAACATAAGACCTGTGGCGTTAGTTTGAGCCATCATTGTATTACATGAAATAAGCTTTGCTCCTACGAGATGGGTGGGTTTTTGTTACGTTATAAAAAAGCTAGCTAACGTTGCCAAGTCAGCTGTCTGTGTGTGTGTGGTGTTCCCTAAACAACTTCTTCCTGATGGATTTATTTTAAAATTTTGCAATTTGTCTCAAATAAAAAAAGAGCATGTCAAATTACACTCTGTTTATTGTTGTTTAACCAAACTTTGTTTTCTGAAACTACATGTATTTCCTATTAACCCACATAAACCAACCATAAGGCTACACTCTGTAATACTGGTCACTTCATTTCTACACTACATCTGGAGTGAAGCTATGTTGTCATTTAGTTGCTCAAATGCTCAGTACTAGTACTACTGTAGCAGTATTGTCTATGTAGCTATTATGAGTTATCACCATATATCAGGGAATGGCTATACTCATAAATCCTGGGTGTTATGACAGTGTTTTTGCATTTATATCAACAAATAACCCAAATTGATTGTCTTGTCACTGTCATGCATAAGACCTTTTTTTCTGTCCTGGACTCTGTCTCAAACCTCTTTGGACTCGGTCCTCTTTGGACTGGGTCTTGACTTGGACTCGACTAGTCCTGGTCTCGGACTCAAGAAAGGTGGTCTTGACTACAGCCCTTCTACAAACTGTTACCTCAACCGCGCTTTAGAAGTGCAGAACAGAAGCATTGACCACTTTGATGGAAAATTAAAACAATTCAGCCGACGCAGCGTATGTAGACCAGAAAGGGGGAAAATCCCATGCATCCCAAAGTAAATCCCCCCGAATGTCCCTTATTTCGTCCGAATGTCCATCACCTTCCTCTTTCTGTTAGGTGTGGAACTAGTTGAGCCCAAATGCACACAGAAACGCAGAGGAATGACATAAGGTTTATTCCAGTCCAATGTCAGGAATACAACAATGAAAAGAACCAAGTCCAAAACAAATCCAAAACAATCCAGAGTGCAGGGCGTGAGTGTCCGATAAACCAGTAGCCAGGGTGGAGAGCAGGAGTGGTGGATAGCCGGAGTGAAGGTGGAAGCAGGAGTCAGGTAAACGGGAACTGTGGCAGACAAAGAACACATAAGTCCAAGCAAGGTATACAAACAAATCCAAAAGTAGTGTCAGCCGTCAACGTCATGTTTAAACTACAATCTGACAAGGAGTGGTAGGTTGTCCACGTATTTGAAGCAGAGGTGATTCGGTCTGATGAGCTGCAGCTGGAACCTTGACTCCTGCACACCAGGCTTCACTCCTGCAATCAAGGACAGAATTGCGTTGGCATTCTAAACTCTGGTAAATTTCTGAGGACTACGGTTAACTGCTCCTCAGATCTCTGCAGGGTAAATCCAGACAGCTAGCTAGACTGTCTGTCCAATCGGAGTTCTCTGTTGCAAGACTAAAACAACTTTTGAACGTACACATGTTCCATCAAAACAAGTTGCTTCCCCATTCTATTTTACAGCGGCACCGTGGCTCCGTCCGGTGCTTTGCGCCGCCCGAGACGATTGTGATTAGTTTAAAGAAATGCCAATCAACCAGAGCATGTTTTCTCACATTCCCAGAATGCTGTGTGGACTAGCCAGACCATCCTCCGCAGTGCTGTGGAGGTAAGTTTCGCAATGCGATAGATTTTTGTGTGATCTTGTGATGTGAGAATCCAGCCGTACGCACCTAATACGTAATCATTTACGTCCCTATTATGTAGTTATAGCATCATCACCTGGCACACTGCAAGTTTCTTCAGCAAGTTGCCAAATGAGCCAAATGTAATAATCAAAACCACAAATTAGTAAGTGTATCAATGTACAGTATACTCTTGAAAAAGCTTTAAAACAACATAGGCACAGATGAAAGCTGTCTAACTTGTGTTTGATATTGGCCCATCAATTCCAACACAGTGCTGCTCGACGTGACATCTTGTGTATGTGGATGTATTTTGAGGCTTCCCATTTGTTCATGTGAGTTACTATCTGACACATTCTCCATCACATCTCTTTGGATTAGCACAAGTCAGAATAACCAGCGCTCATCTGTCACCAAGTTCGGAGTCAACAACCCAATTCAGAAGAGGTTCTTGTAAGATTTGAGAGATGAAGTCAGCAAACAACACGCTACCTGCTGGTCAATCCACGTTGGTAATATTTGAAGACAATGATTTAATCAAGGTTTTTGTTTTTATCAGATGCAGACTTTGTGCTGATGAGGTTGTACTTCCCTGGCCTGCACCTTTTAGTGTTCTGGTGACTCATTGTGTGCATAGTAGGTGGTATATAACTGGAACCTAGAGTTTTGGTGTAAAGTGGGCCATCCTCCACCCACCTGCTGGGATGCTCATCATGCAAAGTGCACTCATGTTTATGCTGTATTCTTCTTTGTTTTCACTGGCTGAGGCCCAAATTTCCTAAATCACAGAAAGCGATTGGATTAATGCCATTAATGATATTTGTCACTGGAAGCTGTCATCCACAACTGCTTGTAGGCTGATAAAAGCCTTCCCTAATGCAAATGGAGGACACATGCTCTCCTCACACATCTGGAGGTCTATTTTGGTCTCTGCTGTGTGACGCAGTGCTGATTGTACTCAAGTACAGTAGTTTGGGTAGCATGGTGGCCCAATGGCCCAGGCCTGTGTGGAGGTTGAATGTTTTCCCCATGCATGGGTTTTCTCTGGGTGCTCCAGTTTCTCCCACCACTAAACACATGTCCCCCTCCCTCTCTACTGAGTTGGTGTGTGTGTGTGTGTGTTTGTGTGTGTGTGTGTGTGTGTGTGTGTCGTAAGGCTGTCATGCATCACCCAGGTGCGGGCTTCACATTGATGGTTGTTGTGGTGAAGAGTAGTAAGCACTTTGAGTGTCTATGATCAAGCACTATATAAATGTAATGAATGTTTTTTTTAATTATTATTATTATTAAGTACACCCTCCCCAGTGAATCAGGGACTAATGCACTTCTGGTAATTTGGTAGCCAGGCCCACCTGGTGCAGATGTAGCACACTTTGATACTGGGTGGGATCAGAAAGAATTCACTGTCGACAATGTAGTTGTGCTTGTTAGAGGCTACAACTATCAGGGCCAATCTCATTCAATACTTGCATATCCTTGAAACGCATTGGTTTCCCTGTCAGCTGTACATTTAAATGATTTATTTCTATGCGCGACAAATCAATGAGTAATGCATCGACACATGATTAGGTGCGAATAACCCACTGTGAATAACAGAACTGAACTGGATACAGCCTACCTCAGATGCTTTTTAAATTGATCCTGGCCAGATCTTCTTTTAGTAGATGCAGGGCATGTCCTGTCTGGTTCTGTTCTGACTCTGTAATAATAGCAAAGGCCTTCTGGGCAAGCGGACTACAATCTGGACCTCTTTTTGCAGTTCATTAATTCTACTTGCATTTGCAATTCATTTGTGGCTTTATGTCTCCCAAAAACATAACTACACATTGGTGACCAACTGACAAAGTTTTTAATAACTCCAAACATTTCATATAAATCTTAAAGGGTTAATACGGATTATTATAATGTGGGTCTTATTCTTTAAACAGGTTGGAAACAAACCGGCATACTATCTAAACTCTACTACACTTTATGTTGGTAACAATCCTTCATTGTTTAAGAATGATGTGCACAGTAGGTAGACGTTGATGCAGGAAGTGTGTCTGTAATGGATGAATGGATGATGAACAGTTAAAATTCTTTCCTTTCACCTTTTGTTTACTTTTCCAAAAAGGGTTTGGCTAACCTGATACATTTTTTTTTACATCTGACTGCTCAGAGATCTTTCTTGTCCTGTCAAACGTCTTCACAGCAGTGTTGCTGCTTTCTAAAATCAATTAGCCAAAGAAATTCCCAGACCCCGTTTATATGAAACTGAAATTTCCCATTAATTACCTTAATTAATTAAATAAACCTTACCTTAAATAGACACCATCTCCCTCTCAGCATTGCATTTATGTTGCCAGTTTTCAGTTGGCTTGTTCTATATTAGCATCTTGATACCCTGTGAGAGGAAGATAGCTTTTATAATACGGAACTATTAGGACATATCATGATCTAAATGCTGCCCGAGACCTCCAGAGGCCCGAGCTTCACTGCCATAGCTATTGGTTTTGGTTTTGTAATTACAAATTTGCTTAGGCATTTTCACCACAACAGTATAATAAGACAGGTCCTATAGTGATTTATGGTGTGACCCTGGTCTTGTAGAGAGGTGTCAAAATAGTTTTAATGTCAGTGTCATAATTTCCCAAAGCCCAAGCTAACATATAATACTTATGTTGTACTGAATGAAAGGTTTCTACTAAACAGCCGTTTACTCATACTGTCTGTCTGAATATGTACCTGTGTTCACCCTGTATCTGAAACGCTACGTATTAGTGCCTGTCTCTTTAAGATTCAATCCTGTAAAAGCCCAGTCTGCCCTGATTGGTCAGTGTTTCCGGGTCTGCACTCTCTGCATCATTGTATCATCATTGCAGCCGGGGAACGGCTGTTACAGCTCTGTGACAGTACTTTCTACCTATATGTAGTTGTGACATCACAAACTTGCTGACAGCTCGTTTAAAGACAGTTTTTGAATACAGTCTGTGGGTATTTCTCTGTGGGTTGAGCTTTTTGATACTTTCACAGTATTTTTTCTTAAAGCACCTCAACCTGCTTTATATTTAAAAACACATGAAATCTCAGTTTTTATAATTATAGGACCTTTAATTAATGGTTTATAACACACTCTGTTACAATGTTCCCGGTGCTTAGCTGTCACTGCAGTAGAGCGGAGCATGGTGATGGTGTGTCCTGTGATTCAGGTAGTACAGTACATTATGTACTGTAGTATCACAGATGTTTAATGAAAGCTAATGGCCATTTTTAAGGCCCTCCATTTCCCGTTCCCTTAGTGATTACGGTTTGGGTGAACCACCACAGATAACACATCCACAGATGTTGAGATGGATCCACACAAGCAAGCTGTGACACAAACTCACAGTCTCTCACACACACACACACACACACGCAGAGGCTGAAGCCCATTAAAGAGCCTGACAGGCTGAGTTACGGCGGCTTCACTCACTCATCTGATCTGACAGTGTTGCTTGGTTATGAGCGCTTAGGGAGAATTTACTGGCCTTCCTACCCTTCCAATATATAGTCACCAGCAGGCCCAGCATCAGAATTCAGCGAAGCACTCCAGTAATTTATTTATGTAGGTGTGTGTGTGCGTGTGCTTGTGATGTTGGGCTGGTGGTGGGGATAACTTGTTTATTAAATGTACTATAAAACAAAACAGTGCAGCCTGTTAGAAGAGATTCATGAAGTTACAAGTGGTTGTTGTGGTGGTACGTCAAATGGATACACACTGATTAATAAACCAAGATCTCCAAAGATATGTAATTCGTTACTCGACTACAGAGTGAAAGCATGATGAATGTCAGAAAATTAAAAGCATCGTGGCATGTCCTCTCTTGTATGCTGCCCCTGAGCAGATTACACATTAGACATTTATATGCATATATGAACATAATGATAGCAGCCAGGAGATGCATTGCGAGATCACGTGTACAGTAACAATCACAAATTATTATTGTCAGTTATTAGTTTGTGAGTCATTCAACTGGTATGACGCTTATATACTGTTATTTTAAAAAATGACTTGAACTGAATGCGTTTCTCCAGAAACGTAAGAGATCCTGTATGTCAGGGTTCAACCAACTGGGACAATCTGTCCAGTAATTCCAGTCAAGGTCAGATGAAAAATGGGAGCTGCGTGATACCTTCTTGATCTTTATTGGGAAACTGTCTATTTTTATTTTTCACACACCCATTCTGCGCGGGAGGTCACGGGTTACAGGTCACAGGCAGTCATCCAGCTGAGGATGCTGATGGACGGAGACAATGTTTAGAAAAGAAGGAAACTGGATTCCTGTTCCTGCATCTTGATGAAAAATCAAAAGAAAAACAAATGTGTATATACTGTTACCGTCGTTACACTTAAGGCGTACATGAACAGCATGCTCATCTTGCAGTTAAATACCCCATTCCTTCAACTCACAAACACATAGAAACCATCTTTTCCAGCTAAAAGCTAAGGCTCCTGCAGTCTTGGGGTTGTCTTTGGTTTTTTTCTAACCTTCACAGGTTTTCTGTTCAGCCTGGAACTTCTGCCTTTTTTCGGTGTAGTTGAGCAATAAATCCAAACTGTTACATTGACACACTTTATGTCAATAATTTATGATTTTTCTGCCATTTATCTCCGTTGATTGCCTATAGCTCTGATGCTATCCATCCATCTTTGTTTCCCGTAATGCTTTGGGAGCTTGTTTTTGTCTTGTAAACCATTGGAAACCAGTCATCCGAGAAAGAACAAAGATAGTTTGTGAATAGAGATCTCTTACTCAAGTCAGAAAAGCAACATGTGACCAAAGATCGCTCTAACCCGTTCTACAGAGAATAATGGCATCACTGTTTTGAATTTTTGAACAAATCTGGGCCTTTTTTGAAGAAATGTAAATAGTCATAGAGTTTATAATGTTCATTATGTTTATTTTTGCACTGGATGACTGAAATGAGAGAAAATTGTTTTAGACAACACAAATGCTTGTGTAGCATTGCTGTGACTGAGTGTGTGATATCAACAAATATGACATTATTATTTTTAGCATAAGTGAATGTCCTGAGGGCATATTTTTTATTTGTATAAATGTATGTATTTTTTCAACTGTATAAGTTATCATGTTTATTTCTTGACAGTGTGACTCCCAAGACGTATGAGAAGTGTTTTAAAGAGGAGATTGGCTTAGCTTTTATTTCCCTATGTGTGATATCAATACATATCTGTGAGATTCATGTTCCGTTTTATTTATTTATTTGTCTTTAAGGTCCTACAACCTTTTTTGATCATTCAAGTGACCTCACTGCAGCACAAATATTCTAATAGCCCAGTTTTTCCCGAAAAAAATGATGTTCATAGATTGTGTATTGAGTGTAGACAGAGTTGATGTTTTACAAGCTTTTGTAGAAAGTAAAACCAGACGGACCAGAGGTGGTCTCAGAGGGTAAATGATACCAAATCACTATAAAACTCTCTTTCAAATCTTTCAAATCCCAGCCAAACAGCCAGGTTTACACAATCACCATTATCGCTCCTATACAGCAGCTCATATTTACAGAAGAGTCATGCAGAAGGCCGAATACACTGCAAAATAACGTACTCATATATGTAGTGACAGGACTTTTACGGGACTCTTGGGACTAGTGCGCCTCAAATGTGGACAATTTGGTCAGTAGGGTTGTTGAAATGAATCACTGTATCGATGCATTGCGATGTGGACGTGGACGATTCTGCATCGATGCAGTGACAGACCATAATAGATTGTAGCTCTCTTCACGACAACACAGACACAGGTTGGTTCTTTTGAACGGGCGTTTATTGCTTGCTTCTTTCTTTGGCAATTTATCCACATCACGCCGTGAGAACTATATGGGTGAACATAGTAAGCATGTCAATAAATTAAACATTACATAAGTAAACAAAAGGTATATAAATAAAGTGCACATATAAGACAAAAAACAAAGTACCTCGTTGGCTGCTTGTCCTGAAAAGAGTTCTTTGTCCTTTGAAAGTGCTTTACTGTTTGGCCAACTGCAACTTAGCTTATTGAGCACCGTAACATGCGCTAATGCAAGACCTTTCTAATGTCCGTCAACAAATTCTGTCGTAGTGGAAACCACAACCACACTTTAGTTCCGAGGAAAACAAAAACAAAACACAATAGACTAAATCCTTAACTATTAAATCTACAGTACCTTTACATTAAACACATTTCGTACTGAGTGCAATGAAACCATAAACATAAATTAAATTTACTATGAATTGTGCATTAATTATGCATTATAACACATTACATGTTTAAACAACACTTACACTCCCACCAAATCACTCAACTTAAAATGTGGGATTTCCTCTACCAAAAATTATGAAAATAATCAAAAATGTTTTAGTCTGAATACATGTGACCATATGTATGGGACTTTAGTTAGCCTCTAGTAAGGTAACTATTTTGTGGATGGGTCTTTCAAGGTAAACTGATCTAGTGTGTGGTTTTCCCTTTTCAAATGTAGTGTCATTGATTAGTAGCTTCAACTTTCGCACCAAGCCGTCTGCACTGGGATAAGTTTCCACAACCCTGGCAAGCTTCCACTCGTTTCTTGGTGAGCTGTCATCTTGTAGAATCACAATGTCATCTACCTGTGAGTTTCGTGATGTTCTTTGCCATTTCTGGCGTTGTTGTAGGTTTAGTAGGTATTCTTGTTTCCATCTTCGCCAGAATTCATTGGCTAGGAACTGCACTCTTTTCCACCTTTTACATAGATATAGGTCTTCTTTGCCAAACTGCCCAGGCGGGGGGAGAATGATTGATGATTTCATGGTTAGTATGTGGTTGGGAGTGAGAGGTTCTGGACCGGTAGGGTCGTTAAGATGTTCAGCGCTTAGTGGCCTGCTATTTATAATAGCCATTGTTTCGTAAAGGAATGTCCTTAGAGTTGTGGTGTCAAGTCTGCTTGGTAGTGAGAATACTCCGAATTGTTCGAATTTGGCGCTCCCACACTCCACCCATATGACTTGCTGATGGGACGTTCATTACAAATTCACAACCGATTGCTCGTTGACGTTCTTGATCCATCCCCTTAAGCAACTCAGAAAACACTCTCTTGGCACCCACGAAATTTGTTCCCTGATCGCATCTCAATTGGCGTACAGGACCTCTGATAGCTATAAGTGCACGGAGTGCATTTATAAAGGCGTCTGTTGTCAAATCATCCAGTGTCTCAATATGTACTGCTCTAGAACATAAGCAGGTGAACAACAATCCATATCGTTTTAATTCCTTTCTTCCTTCCTTTACGACAAAGGGGCCGAAACAGTCAAGACCACAGTAAGTAAAGGGAGGTGATGTCTCTGTTCTCTCTTCTGGCAGATCTGCCATTTGTTGAACTTCTGTGGTTCTTCTGTATCTCCTACATTGTACACACTTATAAATGTGTGAGGAGACTACATTTCCACATCCCAAGATCCATATTCCATTTGCACGCAACTCGTTCATAGTCATGCCTCTTCCTTGGTGACAAATACGCTCGTGATGATGTTTGACAAGCAGCGCTGACACATGAGATTTTTGGAAGTATTGCGGGATGTTTTATGTCGTTATGCAAGGCTGATTGGGATAGTCGTCCTCCCACCCTGAGAACGTTTTCCTTGTCTAAGAAGGCATTTAATTGGTGCAACTTGTTGCGCTTGTTCAGGGTAGATACTTTCTGAGATTTGATTTTGTGAATGTCTTCTGCAAAGTTTTCTTCCTGCACCAGTTTAATAATGAAGATTTCTGCTTCTCTTCTTTCTTCAAGACTGGTTGCTTCATTCGTTCTTGACTGAAGTCCCTTAAATTCCCTGATGAATCTCTGAAGCCTGGCGACAGCTCTTACTGCTCTGGACCAGTCAGAGAACTTAATGAAGTGGTTTGCCATTGAATTTACTTCTTCCGTCCTGACTGTGTGGACATAGGTTTTGCGAAGCTCGGGGTCTGTCGGTTCTACTTCTCCCACCATTTGCCTTTCACGTGGTAGACTCTGCTGCCAAAGAAATTTGGGTCCTTTCAGCCAGTTAGACTCTTTCAGCTGAACTGCACTCAGTCCTCTTGAGGCGCTGTCGGCTGGGTTGTTCTTAGAACTGACATGCCGCCATTGTTCAGGATTTGTGCTTGATTTTATACGTTGGATCCGGTTTGCTACAAAGGTGTGAAATCTCTTGGCGTCGTTGTTCACATAGCCGAGGACCACCTTTGAGTCTGTCCAGTAACACTCTTGCAAGTTTTCGATCTCGAGCTCCCGTTTGGCAAAGTCACCATTTCGGACCGAAGTCACAGCTGACGACAATTCAAGTCTTGGGATAGTTGTTTGCTTGGTAGGGGCTACTCTTGCCTTCCCCATGACGAGTGAGCAACTAATCTGTCCCGTTTCACTTATGGCTCGAAGATATGAACATGCACCATATCCATTGAAACTTGCATCTGAAAAGTTGTGCAGCTCATATTGCTTAACCTTGCCAAAACTTGATGGAATGTAGCTTCTTGGAATCTTTAGAGCTGCGAGGTGAGGCAAATCCTTGAGCCATGACTCCCATCGTGGAAAAATGTGCTCTGGGAGATCTTCGTCCCAGCCTGCTTTGTCTCTGCATAACGTTTGAAGGATCTGTTTGCCAACTAGTATGAAAGGAGCCACAAACCCCAACGGATCATAGACTGAGGCGACAGTAGCGAGAACCCCTCTCCTTGTCAGTGGATTTTCTTTGACTACAACCCTAAATTGGAATTCATCAGCTTCAACGCACCACTGAACTCCAAGCGCTCGCTCGATGTGAAGCTCTCCTAGTGCCATGTCTAGATCTTTGGCTTGGGCACGTTCTGGAAGTGGTATTGCAGCAATGACCTTTTTGTCGTTTGACACAAACTTGTGTAGTCGGAGGTTTCCTGTTCTGCACAAGGCTCTTGACTCCTCCACCAGGTGTATGGCTTCAGCAGATGACCATACACTTATTAAGCCATCGTCAACGTAAAAGCTTCTCTGGATGAATTTAATGGACTCTTCGCTAAATCTTCCACGACCCTGCGATGCCAGATGCTTAAGTCCGAAGTTTGAGCAGCCAGGGGATGAAGCTGCCCCAAACAGGTGCACCCTCATTCTGAACACTGACGGGTTGGAGTCCAGATCACCTTTGTCCCACCAGAGAAACCGTAGGTAGTCTTGATGTTCCTTTGCAACGTGAAACTGGTGAAACATCTTCTCAACATCACACATTATGGCAACTGGACCTTTTCAAATCGGCATAACACTCCAACTAATGTGTTAGTCAAATCTGGCCCGTCAGAGATGATCATTCAGGGAGGTTTCTTGGTAGCGTGCAGAACAGTCGAAAACCACACGAATCTTCCCTGGTTTGTGGGGGTGGTAAACTCCGTGGTGTGGTATGTACCATGCTGGTTGGTTATTGAGATCGAGCTGTGGGACCTTCTCCGCATCTCCTCGAGCTATAATGTCGTTCATGAAATGGACATAATCCTCGTAGTACTGCTTATTTTTCTTCAGTCTTCGCTCTAATGAGGCGAGCCTATGAACTGCACATTGTTTATTGTCTGGTAGATTGGGTTTGTCCGTCTTGAAAGGAAGCGGGAGCTCATAATGGCCGTCTTCTTTCTGCCTGATGCCTTCTTTCGCTTTAAACAAGAAGAGAAGGTCTTCCTGTGAAACTGGGTTATCATCTGTAGTGTGATCTGTGAAGTCAGATTCAAGGACCTTGATTATGTCTGTTGAGTTGATCTCTTTGACTCGAGTTTTGCAGACAAAGTGTACTTCTTTCTTCAACTCCACGGATGGCTGCACAGCAGGTGTCACTTGTCGCACTATAATTCTGTGACTGAGTCCTATTGCGTCGTTGTAGTCACTTGTTGGATTCAAGCAGCCAACAATGCTCCAGCCGAGATCAGTTCGTTGTGCATATGGAAGATTTTCTTTGCCACACAGGATCTCTCTTGGAAGAAGGGCTTGATGACAATTATAGCCTATCAGCAGACCTACTTCACAGTCCAGTGGTGGTGGAATCTTGTCCGCCAATTGCTTTAGATGAGGCAATTTTAGAGCTGTTTCAGCAGTTGGAATATGCGATCTGTCAACAGGGATAAACTCTCGTGTGAAAAGTGGTGGCAACGGGATCCTTTTCTCCAAATTGTATCCTCTCACCTGTAGACTTGTCAGTTTGTGGCATGGTATGACTGTTGACCTTGAGGACATTGTGGACAGACGCAAGCTGACACTTTCCTTGTATGTGTTGAGCTCATGGGCCACTTCGTCTAGGATGAAGGTTGTATCGCTCTGCGTGTCTAAGAGCGCGTAGACCAGAACTTCTTGATCCGGCCGTTTAATGGACGAAACCCAGACTGGTACAATTGGGGACGTTTGTGTGTTCAAGCCTTCTTGTACGACTCTGTTGGTAGTTGCTGTTGCAGCTATTTCTCTGGTATCTGTTCCGTCCTTTGTGTGGTCATCTCTTCTTGGGGGTGTTGACCTTTGCTTAAATTTGTCATCATGCAAACATGTTGGATGTCTCTTCTGACATATTTCACATGTGCCTTTGTTATCACACATTTTTGACTGATGACCGGTCTTCAAACATCCAAAGCAAAGTTGTTCTGCTTGCACAAATTTAACACGATCTTGAACCGTCCATTCAATGAACTTCTTGCACTTAGCAAGGGCATGTCCTGTTCTTTTGCAGAAGACGCATGAGGAGATGTTGCTCTGCGTTGTGTTTGTAGACAATGTTTTTGCTTGAATAGTTTGACTTCGTGGCTGCTTTGGTTTCTCGGTTTCCATACACTTAAGAGCTTGTATTGACGAAATAGGATCACAAGCAAGATCGGCTTCCTTCGATAGAAAGTCTACAAACACTTTGAATGGAGGGTACTCAGAAGTTGCTTGTCTGGCTTCCATGGCTTTGCGATTCCAACTGGATACCAGCCAATCCGGCAACTTCAGCAGAATTTTTTGACTCTCACTGCAGTCGTTAAGAACATTCAGTGACTTAATGTGAGGCATTGCAGCTTCGCAGCTCCTGAGAAAATCTGCAAAATCTCTTAGCTCACAACCGTTCTTAGAGCTTATTTTTGGCCATCCGTGCAGCTTGTCTCTGAAGGACATCCCAATTATGAATGGGTCTCCAAAACGTTTTTCCAACAACTGCCAGGCTGAGTCATACGCTGCACCAGTACCTAGAAGGAAAAATCCTTCAACAGCTTTCATAGCGCTACCCCCTAAGTACTTTCTTAGGTAATACAGTTTTTCATTTTTGGAATGTTTTCCTGTCTATTAATGTTTCAAAAGATAGGCGCCAGTCTTTGAATTTCAAAGGATCTCCAGTGAATACTGCAGGCTCTGGTGTTGGGAGATGATTGGAACTAATGGCTTCTGCTAGCATGTTGACTAGATCAGAGCTACTCTGTCCGTGTGACATTGGAGTTGGTAGGGCTTGTGGTTCAAATTGTGGACTTTGAGAATTGGGAGCTTGGTTTGTAACCAGTAGTTGTTGAGGGATGAAAAGGGGGCTTGAGGCATGGAGGGTTTGTGTCTTGACTGGCAGTGCTTGAGGAATGACTGGGGAAATTGAGGAGTTAAGAACTTGAAGTTCTCCTGCTGGTTCAACTTCATGTAGAAAGTCAACTGGCTCTAAGCCTTCTTCGACTTGGTCGTACACCCTTATTCGAGCCCTTGCAGCATTTAGCTTCTTTATTTCTTCCAGGCGTTCAAGCTTTCTACGTTTTCTTGCATTACCTGTTTTCTTGCTAGGTTCTCAGATTCAAATTGTGCTAGGAGCTGTTTACCTTCAGCCTCTAGCCTTTGAAGTTCTGTCTCTTCCCTTTCTTGTTCATCCAGCACTGCCAACACTTCCTTGGATGCGGCAGCTTCGGCTGCAGCTTCATTTCTTTTGACTGAGTGGATGCTAGAGCGAGTAGAACTACATTTTGAATGACGAGAGGGTGGCTTTGATAGAGAACCTGTTGAGTCAAGGATCGAACCGACATCAGGCCAAGGTTCATCCTCCTCATCTGCAGAATGCCCTTTAAGTTGTTTTTCTGCCCTTTGAATGATGAACTCTGAAAGCGATAGGCACAGGTCAACTCTGCGTCGCAGGCTTGGCTCAGGAGTTTGCATTCGACGTAACTCTTCATAAATTGTCTGTACGTCAGAACAGGTTCCTTTTATATTCCCAATCAGTTCCTTTAATTCTTCCTCAGAGGCCGCATCAGTCAATATCTCCTTGCCGATTCTTGCATGATACTTCCATTTCTCATGGATGATTCTGTACCGGCTGAACACCTTTCAGCCTTTCTTCTTCAAGTTCTTTTCCTTTCTCTGTTAGAGTTCGGGTTCTTTCACTTCTTCGTATTCTTTCCACTTCTTCTGTAGACTCAGTATCTGTAGCTTCAGGTTGAGCAGGTGATAGAGTATTTTTACGGCAGGTCTCAGTGCTTGTGTCTGACATTTTGAGATGTCTACAGTGTATGTAATTATTGAGTTGAATTTACGTTAAGCTGTGTGAATGAGTTACAGTAAGTCTAAATGTGTGTTACTAGGAAGGTTAAACAATATGAATATCTCAACTGTGTAAAGAATAAGTGAGTAGCCTCATTTTTAAACTTAAACTTCAATATTAGCATACATCAAAGGAATTAAATTGTAGCTACCCTTCAAGTTTACTTATATTTCAAAAATATGAAAATAAAGCATATTACTTAGGCACCGGTTAACATGTTGTAAACCTTAATCAGTGTGCTTAGAAATGAATTTAAATAATATCACTTTACATAAGGAATAGCTTAATTTCAGCAAAAGTACCCTTTAAAACTGCTCCTTTAGGTTTGGTTATCAATACTCTTTGTTAAGCGCAAAATGTATAGGTCTTGATTCAAACTTATGTTGTAATCTTCATGAGTCTGTACCGCGGCGGCGTCTTGTGATCTCCTCCTACCCGTCTTGAAGAGTCTGTACCGCGGCGGCGTCTTGTGATCTCCTCCTAGCCGTGTTGAAGAGTCTGTACCGCGGCGGCGTCTTATAGTCTCCTCCTAGCCGTGTTGAAGAGTCGGTGTCGCGGCGGCGTCTTGAAGTCTCCTCCTACCCGTGTTGAGCGGGCGAGTTCTCACTGTAGCTCTCTTCACGACAACACAGACACAGGTTGGTTCTTTTGAACGGGCGTTTATTGCTTGCTTCTTTCTTTGGCAATTTATCCACATCACGCCGTGAGAACTATATGGGTGAACATAGTAAGCATGTCAATAAATTAAACATTACATAAGTAAACAAAAGGTATATAAATAAAGTGCACATATAAGACAAAAAACAAAGTACCTCGTTGGCTGCTTGTCCTGAAAAGAGTTCTTTGTCCTTTGAAAGTGCTTTACTGTTTGGCCAACTGCAACTTAGCTTATTGAGCACCGTAACATGCGCTAATGCAAGACCTTTCTAATGTCCGTCAACAAATTCTGTCGTAGTGGAAACCACAACCACACTTTAGTTCAGAGGAAAACAAAAACAAAACACAATAGACTAAATCCTTAACTATTAAATCTACAGTACCTTTACATTAAACACATTTTGTACTGAGTGCAATGAAACCATAAACATAAATTAAATTTACTATGAATTGTGCATTAATTATGCATTATAACACATTACATGTTTAAACAACACTTACATAGATAATTGCACTGATGTTGCTTATTGATTTTCTGGTTGCTGCTTTTTTAGTTTTTTGCCATTGTCTGCTGTGTTTAGCCTCCGCTACATTCAGGAAGTGTCTTTTTTTTTTTTTTAAGAGTAGATACTATTAAAAAGGGGAGTTCATTTACACAGTATCTGACTGCTTGGATTAGTTGATGAAACCCATGTTTAGCAATGTATAACACATTTAAAGGGGGTGGTGCATCGTGATGCATCGGGATATCAAATCATATCAAATCGTTGCCAGGATAATCATAATCAAATTGAGTTGTGAGACCAGTGAAGATTCACACCCCTATTCATCAGTTAAGGTGCTTTTCACACCTGACTCATTTAGTTTGACTTTCCACCTTGAAGAGGTGATCTCAGGATGCTTTCAATCCAACTCTGGAGCGGTTCGTTTGTTGTGATGGAACCGCCCCAACTGTGTACTCCGCAAGTCTGATGGCTCCTATAGTCAGGTGTGCTTTGGACTCTAACAGCTTGCAATGTCAGTGTTTCTCTCACAGGAACAGACTGCGGTCACTCCCATCTCCGTGGTCAAACCAGCCGCTACTAAAGGTAAAGAATGTCTCGGTGAGCAGAGCAGACGTAGCAACGCCGCTGGCGAAGCAATGTCTGATTATTTAAGTGAAATAAGCGGGTTTGACCATGGAGATGCAAGTAATATGCACCAGTCCAGAAAACAGGACATTAATCCTGTAATTACCTTCTTTGTCCTGCCCCCCCCCCAGACCAATAAGCCGAGCAAACGTGATTTTTGCACACTGACATTTTTTTATGTGTGAAACAAAACGGTAACATACAGGCATCTGACCAAATTAATAAAAAAATCTGGAAAGTCATAAGACTTCATTACAGCCCATAAATAGCCTCTGGAAATATAATCAAAGGTTGTTTTTTTTTGGTCCAGCCCGATAATGTAAGTCTTTTTTTTATCAGGTTTATAATCATTTCTCTCAATGTGCAGAGGTTACATTAAACGGCCTTATATGGCACATGTTTGTTCTATCTCTATAATTTCATCTAATATATAATTTAATCTATTCATAATTACTTTGACTAATATTTAATAATCAGTGTTCATTGTAGTCAGATGTCTGCATATCATTTTCATCACCTTTCTTATACAGTAAACACATTACACCCTGACACATTACACCCCCATACAGCCACTGTTCAGACATTCAGTATACATCTCTGTGAGGACATTCGTTACATCATCGATATTTAACTGAAAAAACTCTGACAGACTATCAGGGTCGGGGTTTTTATCCAACATTAAGTTGTTGGATGGCCTGCAACACTTCATCCTTTATGTTTCCCACAAGCTCTGAAAAGTTCAGAGAGCTGTATGAGGGAAGTTTATCTAATAAAATGTTTACACAGTTGGTTTGTTTATATGCATCTGTGCATAATTCTCTGATCACTTGTCTTTTCTGTTTTCATCAAAAACTACAACACCATCCTGTTTCTTTACATATTTAATAAATGTGCTTTGAATTTGCTGTTGGCTCACTGATGCTAATGAGATTTACTCATTATTAATTGATGTATTTTGTATTGAATACTAGATACTAAGGAGGCAATTTGCTTGATACTTAAAAAGTATTGAAATCGGTACCCAGCACCAATGATTATTGTAATAATTTTAATAATAATTTCATTATATATATTGTATATTTATAAAATGCTTCATTTTGGTCATCAGTATCTATAACTCATTTAAAGGTCAGGCCATCAGGTCATAGCTTGCTTCTAATGGCGTTTTTACCACTACATGGTACCTGCTTGACTCGCTTCAACTCTACTCGCCTTTTTTGCTTTTCCATTATGAAAAAAAGGTACATTTTTTAGTATCACCTCCAAAATGTGGCGATACCAAAAAAGGTGACGTGAAAACCTGTAGACTACTGATTGGTCGGAGAGAATCGTCACTAATTGTGCATCATCATTGCTTGCGACAGATGGGGTTGTTCTGAACAAACCCGCCATTTTTTTTTTTTAAAGATAATTTTTTGGGGCTTTTTTTTTTATTATAGTGATAGACTGGAAAGAGGGAGATAGATGGGGGATGACATGCAGCAAAGGGCAGCAGGTTGGATTTAAACCCTGCGCTGATGAAGGACTCAGCTTACATGAAGCGAACGCTCTTACTGGGTGAGCTAGAGGCCTCCCCTGAACCTGCCATCTTTAAATAGTTTAGCCAACATGTTTTTTTTTTTGCTGCTTCCAGCTTCTTTTGAAACATTTGTCTTCTGGCTGTGGCAACAGCCCCATGCCAAGAATCCAAAACAACACCATTGGTGTTCTGTGTGTGTGTTGCGTTAGGTCACGTCAGCTTCCTGCGGTGCCGCTATGACGACCTGGTACTAATGGAAAATAGGAGGATGGGGCACCGCGGCTGGGCTGAGCCGAGCCAAGTGGAGCTGGTACTAGGAGTCATGGGTAAGCGCCATAAGAGTACAGGAGGGTTCATTCAGGTTCAGGGCTGATCTGTGTTGGCGTGACGATACTATGATGGAATGGAAGACAAACATCTGTGAACCCCTACAACTGACAAAGTTTATCACATTCAAACTCCCCCACACACACCCTTGGAAATCAGCGTTAACACTATTTCACATTTTGAGAGGTGACATAGTAGTGGTGGTGTGCATTCGCCCTTTCATGCAATTCAGTCCTCAAGGACAACACAAACACATATGTGCTGAAAACGTTTCTTAAGATGAATCCACGGCGGAGAGCCTCAAAGCTTTTCATCTGCTCTTTAAACAAACCTTTTTGCTGGTATTACTACTGCAAACAGCTTCAAACAGCATTGGGAGCATTTTCAAGAATAAACAGAACAAAATTTCTCTTTTTTTCAAATTTTGGCTGTGCATCTGTCATAGTTGGCCTCCTGACCCCTCTAAACGTCTGCTTTCAGTTTGAACTCAGTTCAGTTTTAACTTCATTTGCACGTGTGTGTTTGTCATAATGGCCTAAATTGTTGCTTCTCAACTCAATATGGATAAATAAAAGGAGAAAATTACTCAATGATGAAAGAGTTTATATTTGGCTGCAGATTAAAAATGTCAGATGAATATTAAAGATGTGAAACATGAAAAAAAGTCTTCAAAGGCCTCCATATTCTGAGGATAAAAAAAAAGACCGTTTGAGAATAAATAATGAATGGTCTTGTGGACCTGGATGCAAGACCAGAGTTCAACTAAAGCAGCCTTTGTTACTCTGTGTGATTTCAATTCCCTGCGGGAAGCTGAAAAGAAAGCTTGTTGTTTTACACACACACACACACACACACACACACACACACGCATTTACTGAAAAGGTGAGCCGTGACACGTTCTTTGGCATTTTCGAGGCAATAAAACCCTATCAAGCGAACACGGCCATGTGTGACCAACATAGCTGCTCGGCTGCTGCCCTACACACTGCTGCTGAGCACCAACAGCTGAAGGCTTCCTGAGGTGTCAGTTCTGAGACTCACGCCAGCTGAAAAAAAGGGAAAGGAAAAAGAGCCATTAAACAGAAGAAGTAAAGTGTTTGGGCTTGGTGGCTTAATTTGTCGGCATTTACAAACAACACCAAGTGTTTGGAAAGAAAACTGCGCTTCAATACGCTGAAATCATGTTAGGTAACATCATTGAACTGCAGATAGCATGTGTACCAAAGCAGACAGATGTCCTTCTTCTAACAGAAGCCAAAGAGTTGAGAGAGGGAAAAGATCTGACACTGTTGAAGTCACGTTCTTGTCAACAGAACACTTGCTCACTGCTGAACAGGACCTCTTTTTATCCAGACTTAAGGGGATGTTCCTTTTCAAAGCAACTTTGGCTGTGCTTTTGGAGTTTCTATTGTATTTTGATCACAGCATTCTCACCGCAGTATGGAGAAACACAACAACACATGCCAATAAGATGATAAGACAACAATTCATCCAGATTATCTAATTATTTGATTGTGTTCAATTCGGTTGTAACACCAAATCAAGTGGACTTGAGTCTCCTGATTTGAGCTGAATGCTAACATGCTCGCAGTGGGGGCGCTCACCTGGTAGAGCATGCGCCCCGTGTACAGAGAGCCTCGAGGGTTCAATTGCAACCTGCGGCCTTTTGTTGCATTTCTTATCCCTTTCTCTCTCCCCTTTCATGTCTAAACTCCATTTTCCACCGGCTTCAGATCTGCTCCGCTGCGTGTCAGCTCCGTGCTCCGCCGTCCATCAACACCCACCAGGTCCGGATCTGTTCATTCAATTCATGTAGAATAGAACCACAAAACCAACAACAGTTAGATTCCATCCAGAAGTGTAGAGGGGAAACAACTCTGTGCTGTGTTTTCAAGGTGTAGTACAGGGAAATATGATCTGCCGTGAGCACCCTCTATTTTATTTTGAAAATTAACCGGATGTTTTATTTTGTTTCTGTGCTTGACTTCTTCTGCCGTGTGCTGAATTGCTGCAGAGCTCTCCGGCGTCTGGCAAAAGTAGAAAAAATAGAGATGATTAAACTATTTTTAAGTATGCAGATGATTCTAGAATTGTTAGTTTAATGCAAGCCATGAAACAGGCCATGGGCCAGTCATCCAGGATGACTTTGTTGAAGGGTTTGAATGAGCTTGTCTTTCCAAAACTCCTCCAGGCACAGAAAGTCACCACCATAAAGAATAAAATAGTGCAGTGCTTTCAAGCCTGTAAATGTCTTGAAATGATTATTGACAGCAAACTGACTTTTGAGGCAAACTATGATGTAGTTTATGAAAAAGGGAAACCAGTGATTGTTTTGGCTCAGAAAACCTCCGCCCTCCACATTGACAGCACCTTGATGACCCTATTTTACTGTGCTTTTATTGAATCTGTTTTGCTCAGTGTTATAATCAGTCCCTCCAGGACTTCGCAGTGTCGCACAGCCCTGCTGTGTGAACCACGTAGCTTTGCTGCTGCGGTCCCTACAGTCTCGGGCTTGGACCCCTAATAATAATCATTACTTTTATTTATATAGCGCCTTTCATGTAACCCAAGGACACAGAATTACTTTGGCTAAGTTAAAGGAGGTTGTAGGCTGATGAACAGGTGGTGTTTCGGGAGTTGTTTTTAATATGTCCAGGGATGTTGCATTTCTGATATCTGTAGAGAGGGGGTTCCAGAGGGACGGGGCTGCAACATTAAAGGCTCTGTCTCCAAAGGTGCAGAGTCTGGTGTGGGGAATGGAGAGCAGGCCAGCGTCTGAGGACTGAAGGTTTCGGGGTGCGGTGTATGGCTGAAGGAGGTCAGAGAGGTACTGTGGGGTCAGGGCATGGAGGGATTTGTATGTGAGGAGGATTTTATATTTGATGTGGGACTTGATTGGGAGCCAGTGACGGTGGATGAGGGTTGGAGTTGGAGCCTGTCCAGAGTTTTGCTGGGGACCCCAGACAGGCTCCAGTATGTCCAAAACTCTGTTATGGTTTGGGAACTTGTCTCTTAAATATGGGAACCATCTAAACCAAATTGGTCCAGTAAGCTAAAGGGAGAACCACAGCTCTACCCAGAATTCCTATTTCCAACAGTTACCGAGAATCTATTTTGAAAGACAACACCCACCTTCTACACAGTGAATATCAGGACTATGGTTACCTGGTCCTCAGATCTCTGCAGGGTAAATCCAGACAGCTAGCTAGACTATCTGTCCAATCTCAGTTTTCTGTTGCACGACTAAAACAACTTTTGAACGTACACGTTCCACCAAAACAAGGAGGCTATTTTGCAGCAGGACCGCAGCTTTTCCTGGTGCTTAGCATGTGATTGGTTTAAAGAAATGCCAACAAACCAGAGCACATTTTTCTCCCGCAATGCTGGCTAGCCACATTTCATTTCAAATTTATTCTTTAAACCAAGAGCGCCATCTAGTGGAATAAAAAAATAAAAAAAATGGTTCACAAAGCTTCATTTGGCCATCACTAACTGATAATACCTAGAAGGAAAGTCAGGGGATGAAGGTTATTTAGTATTCATCGTCTGAGAATCATACATTTCTCTACCAAATTTCACAGCGGTCCATCCAATAGTGAGACATTTCAATAACAACAAAAAATATCAACCTGAAACATTTTCTGAGAACGCTTGCTTGACTTTGGTTTCCTACGTTTTGACAGTGCTGACTCAGTGGAAGCAGTGAACATCAGTGATAAATGGCAAACAGAGTGGTGAATAATCACACAATGGTTTAGAAATTGAGGCTGTTTATCTAAAATATTTTAAATAAATCCATTTTAATCTAACCATTCACATCCTCATTGATAAAAGAGTTGGTATTTCAGTTTCACGCCTCATGTTATTCTCTCTTGGGATTCAGTCATGTGTAGTATGTCAGGTTATTTACCAAAATAAAGAATGGGGACAAGTTCCTTTGAAGAAAGTAGTTCCTAAGAAACAGTTCTCAGTGTGGATTAACAGGAACATTGCTTCTGGCAGAAAATGTTGTCTGTTTTTGTTTTGTGTTATATAAAGTGTAATATAATTTTTTCATTGCTGTGATCTCCACAATGCAAAATCCCATTCACCTCTATTGCATTTGGGTGAAGGCAGCAGTCTCAGAAACAGCTATCTCAAAACCCATTCCAATACTTTTACAACTACCTGCGAGGATCGATACGACGTAAGTGAGATTACTTTTGTACTGTTTGGAGCCAACCTTTTTTTTAAAACTCTGCATTAAACCTGAAAATGAACCCAGGTTGGATGACTCTACAGCCAAATAAACAAATAGACGGAAACTAAAACACAGGCAACAGTTCACACTTAAGCCCAAAGAAGAGAAAAAGGAGAAACGGTAGACATTGATAAATGTTCTCTTAGATCCGACTATTGTTCAAGGATAAACTGTTGCCTTCAGCCTTGAGTCCCTGCAACTTAGCCAAAGCTATTTAACACTCAAGGCTAAGTCACAACGAACACAAGCACATCTTACATGTCATTACTTTTCTTAAAGCAGTTTACAGTCCTCTGCTCTGTAGCAGGCATCTGAAAGCATTGAACAGTCACAGTTAGCTGGACTTTTACGTGAACTCTGAGTGGAGGAATGGATGTAAAAAAATCAAAGCGGTTACATTAATGCTTGAATGTAACCAAGGGATAATGCAGTTCACTGAGAAGTGTAGGCTATACACAGTAGGTGTCATGCACTTGATAACAGGTAATGGAAAACATATCTGCTAAATTTTCTCTCAATATAGAATGTTTCTAGCCTGAATGCCACCCAAAACAATCAAGATCCGTTGTGGATTAATTATGCTTGAACAAGAGCTGTTGGGACCAATCAGGGCAGGGTTAATGAGTGATAGGTGACGGAATCAACCACGTCACCAGAGAGCCGTTCGGTTGAATTCGTTTACAAGAAAGGTGGCTGTCCCTGGAGAATTTATTCTAAGGATCCATCGCCATAGAGTCTGTTATAGAAAATATCGGCAGTGCATTAATTTTTAGAGTTTTAGATGGAGCCTCAACAACTGGCTGAAAGCACGGTAACTTTATAAGGTAGAGAGAGAGAGAGAGAGAGAGAGAGAGAGAGAGAGAGAGAGAGAATGAAGAGAGGGAGTGCCCAGCGGCGTTACAGCCTGAATCAGAAAAATAAAATGTGTTTTTGCCAATTCATCTCTAGAAATGCAACTGTAGCAAGCATCAGTAACGTTATCCACATGCTCTGGTTGGTTGTAGGTCTATCCAATGAGTGCAGAGGAATTTTCTTCCCTGGTTCGGTTGGAACACGCCCCATAATCACAGCCCAATGCAGCAGTATCAGACTCAGATTCTGACGTCAGGCTAGAATGTTGCTTAATCAGTGCATACTTCTGGGATTTTTCTTCAGACCCAAGATTGTCCACAATAGAAGAGACGTATCCTCCGGAGACCATGATTGTGCTTGGTAAAGTTATTGGTGACAAGCCCATTTGAACATTAGGCTTTGATTGAAGGTTCATCAAAAATATTAAGATTCACCGTCTGAGGACTATCCACAGTAGATTCCATACAGGAAGCAAAGAGGAAGACCAGACTAATGTATAAGACAAAAGGTCTGGTCAGTTGGCTTTGTGGATAAATAAAGATGTGTTCTATCCAGGGAGCACTGTCTAAAATACTTTCTACATTAAGGAAAGAACAACAGACAGGTGAGAACAATGGAATACAAAGTAAAATCCAAACTAAATGCTCTGTGATGTAAGCGATGCAGGGCAATGTCAAATAACTCTAGGGCTGCTACTTCCAGTAGGTAAAAACAGATATAGGCATCTATCGCAATAGCCTCGTGATAGATGAGAACAGTAATTATATATATACAGTGGTGGAGGAAGGTCTGAATCTAAGTACTTGAGTATAAGTACAAATAACCAGAGACATATTTACTTTAGTAAAAGTAGAAGTACCCCAAAACAACCCTACTTAAGTAAAAGTAAAATTACCTGATGTTAAATGTACTTTAAATATTAAAAGTTAAAGTACTTGCATAACGATTTATTCTCTTAATGTCTATATTCTAATAATTAATTAAAAAAACAGCTTATGGGCTGTGGCATTTTAAAGAAGTTAGTTTTAAGTTAATGTAAGTTTACATTCTGACTTACAATTCTGGTTCTCTAGCAGGGTGATCTGCATGAAACTGGACTTTGTATTATTCCCCACGGGACAGTAAAGGCTGCACTCAATTATCTAGCGAGAACAGACGGGCTTGTAGAAATGTAGTGGAGTAGAAAGTATATGCTTAAAAAAAAAGTAAAAGTCAAAAGTACGCACAATTGATTCTACTGAAGTAAAGTACAGATACGGGAACACTTGACTTAAGTACAGTAACAAAGTATTTGTCCTTCGTTACATTCCATCACTGTATATTTCAATATGGTGACAGGAGTCATAATTAAAAAGAAGATGAAAATTTAACAGACAACAAGTTAACAATAACTAAAAACAATAATGAAATGAGTAAAATATGCAACTAAAACATTTTTGTCAAAAGACTGAGACCAAAATTATATTAAAACAGGTACCAACACTGGTCACTTTGATATCAGTCTATACGGGCAATGTTTTACTTCCAAGGATTGTTCAGGTGCTGCTTAAATTTTGATCGATGTCCCTCAACTCCGATTGGATGTCCGTCCCCTTCCTCTTTCTTTGTGTTGGCATTCCAAACTCTGGTGGATTCATGAGGACTATGGTTACCTGCTCCTCAGATCTCTGCAGGGTAAATCCAGACAGCTAGCTAGACTATCTGTCCAATCTGAGTTTTCTGTTGCACGACTGAAACAACATTCCACCAAAACAAGTTCCTTCCAGAGGCTATTTTGCAGCCGCACTGCCATTGAGCATGGTGCTCAGTGCCGCCCAAGACGATTGTGATTGGTTTAACAAAATGTCAATAAACTAGAGAGTAACTTTACGCTTTAAAACTAGATTTTACATTGAGATGGAATCTAAAGATTACATTATAGCAAAGGCTTAAAGACCCATAACATTATTACATTGTATTTTAGTAGTGCATACAGTAATCTCACATCAGCAAAATACAACAAACTAAGTACAACGGATGGTAAACCTTCAATATTTAGATGCTTTGGGACAGTTGCACACTTTGCTGGTGTGATGAATGAGATGTGGTGTTGAAGTTATCCAGAAAAACAGCCCAGTTACACAACACACACTGCTCTGTCCAGTCAGTATATTGTCGTACGACTGGAGGTGACTATTGACTATTAACTCACAGTGGCAATGCTAACGTTGGGGAGTGTTAGGGAGTTCAAAGACAAAAAGACAAACACGTTGCTTTAATTCAGCAGATATGAGTGTTACAATGTGGATTTACAGAACAGGAATGTATCAGGTGTTCAACCCAGGCGAGGAGGCTAACTAGCACTTTCATAACCATATCCTGATGTAAGGGAACGTATAATGTGATGTCGTAGATTACAAACTAGCAGAATAATGTAATTTAATGAGAAATAAAGGTGCTTGATATTTTTCTTTTAGCCCATTTTCAATGTTTTCAGAATCGAGGGAATACATTAAGCGGCCAACCGTGAAACCCAAATGCAATATCGACTCCTGTCTGCAATTTGTCAAATCTGTAAAATATATGGCAGTGTGGAAATATCCAGCGCCACCATTTACAGGGGCTTTCATAAAACATATTCTTTGGTAATAGTGTTCTGCAGACAGCCTTATGTATTATTGAACAGTTCTCATTTTCATTCAAACAACCTGTAAGTCCTTCACGCACACGCACACACACACACACAAACAAACACACATGCGCAGGCGCACAAAAGCCCTTACAACATTTTGCGAGAGAATTAGTCACCCTGTCCTTTGCAGCCAATTTTCCGCAGCTAGCCGTGGCATTTATCAAAACAGAGCAGGTAAATGTGCACTTGCCAAGCAGTTTTACTGAGCCTTATTTAGTTGCCATTCTTACTGAGCTAACCAAACCCACAACACACACACACACACACACACACACACACACAAATATAATAACCAGCCTGACGTGAGTGTGCTTGATACATTATTACCTTCTTGTAGTTTAAATACTAATTGTGTGTGTGTGTGTGTGTGTGTTGTGCCTTTGCCTTACTTTCAATGGCACTCACTGTTTTCTCCCTTGATAGGTCATCTAATTTGGTTTTATGCGACTGGGACTTAGTTTAGCAGGACCCAGGACGCTGGTCCTTCCACTTTTACACTTTTTACATTCCATTTTTCTGAGTGAAGACCGTTTCATACATGATAAGTGGTGATATCTAATAAAGCTCAGCGTAAATTCTTTCAGTAAGACTTCTATACTAATCACCTCTATCTCTTCTTAAAACTGATCAGCTGGTTCAAGGCGTTCACTTTTCAATTAAACCAATCAGAATCGGCCATGAATTTCACAAGCCAATCACAGCTTTAGATCTCTGCTTTAAATCTGTTTCTCTCTCTCGGCTGCTGTCAGCTGTCATTTCCGGCAAAGAATGCAACCCTCCTCCTCCTCCTCCCCTTCAGCCTCCAGTTATCATCACCCACGGCAACCTGGGTCTTTCTCCGGCAGAAGGTTCCTGTCGACTCCTTCGATCTGGTCTTCGGGCTCCTTCACCACCACCACCACCAGTGTCTAGACTTCATTGGGAGGATATGTCTTGGCTCCTCTACCCCTTTAAAAATTATTTAATAACGAGGGAGTCTAATCTCCAGAGACTCTGTACATTTCATATTATGTATATGTACAAATAAACCTTTTGCATATCTGCAACAATGTCTCTCCTGATTGAATTACCTTGCACTGCAGCTTAAAACTTGCAATGTCACTTACAAATCATGGGATCATATATTACATGAAAATCCATCTTGTCTGGCTTCAAGTTATGCGAATGTGTCCGAACCACAGCAGACCAAACCAATCAGCGTCCTGTGAGGAGCTACTGGCAACTACTGCCGTGGTTTAGTTGTGTGTGACGGCTGCGACTTGTAAAAACAACAATGACAGACATGATAGGTTGGTTGGTTGGATGGTTCATCCATTCACCTGCCAGGTATTTTTTGTAAGTGCTTGTCCTTTTCCAAGCAGTTTTCAGTGACGGCTTCTCAGAGGGTTCTGTGTAACTTCTCTATATCAACAAGTTTTATTACCGGGATTGTTTGGTGCCGGATGTCAGTCGTGCTTCCTCATTCTTTGTGTTACACCCTGCTGCCAATCATAATTGAGTATTCACCCAGACCATTAGATAACATTTGCTCTTTTCCAGAGATGGCAAAAGTACTCACTTCCCGTACTCAAGTATATGTACAGATACTTGTGTTAAAAAATACTGGTAAAAGTAGAAGTACTGATTTAACTTCTTTACTCAAGTAAAAGGTACAGGCTTGGAAATGTACTTAAAGTATAAAAGTAAAAGTAGCCTTGCAAATGACAATCATTTGTTATGCAAAGCTACCTGGAGCACATGAATGTTACTAGAGAGCACGCTGAGGAACTTCAGTGGACATGGAAAAAAACTCTTTATATGCCATTGACTACATTTTAAATGGATGTCTGCCAATAGGTCTAAAACATATATGATTATTGTGACAGAGACTGGGACTTCAGGTTAATGAGATTCTGACTGAGCAGCAAGATATGAATTCAATTGTGATTCTGTGAGAATTCTGTGTATATTCCCATCCAATTATTTGGAATTTGGTATTGATGAAGCAAACAATGATAGTGGTAACTCCCGTGAAATTATTTGAAACTTGTTAGTGAGGACTAGATTAGTTCTGTATTTAAAGCTGATTCTGGTTTCCAACTTGGCCCCAGGTGTGTCTGTTAAAACACGGACGGAGACAACTTCTCTCTGTTGATGCTTTATTACAATCACACAACAGGACAGACATGGGCACGGTTCTGCTATGGCTGTGTGTTTGTGTGTGGTTCTGCAAATAAATACATAACATTGTAAAGGCTACCGTACACAATGCATAGTAATCATAAATTTGCTAGTAAGTAATAACAATAAACCCATTATTAATAAGATTATCTCAATGCAGTGTAGCATGGATCGCATCTCTAGCATGTAAATAATGCACCTAAAATACAACCGTGAGCAAGGGCATTCAACAATCGCCATTATATCTCATCAACCTAGCTAACAGGTGAAGAACATAAAGAACAAAATCACTAGCTGACTTACTTTACATTTGCAAGCACTATAGACAAATACAACAACATGCTTAAATCAACTGACAACATAAGTTATACTTATAATATATTTACAGTTCTCAAGGACGGACACACAATCTCAACTGATTATCCTCTGGACAGCTAGTCTCTTTCTTTTCTCTCACTTTTTTATTTGTGTGGCGTGCGCGCCCTCTCATGGTGTGAGGCGCTATTCTCCGATATGCACTCACAATCACACCTGATAGACGACCTTTTGTACAAAACTAGTAACAAGCCAATTTTGTCAAATTTAAGGAGTAGAAAGTACCAATATTCATGTTAAAATGTAAGGAAATAAAGCACAAAGTAAATTATTGTTGCAAAAATAAATAGTAAAGTAAAAAATATCTGAAAAATCTTGTATTTGTACTTCATTACTTCCCATCTCTGCTCTTTACTTGCCAGCAGCGTGTCCATGTTAGCGGTTTGTCATATGCCGCTACACACTGCTGCCACTTCATGTGAACATGCTCATGGCTAGATTGGGATCACCCTGGGTTGATTTAGTAAAGCCAGATTACCATCTGCCATATTGCCATTTTGTGTTTTGGCTGCACTTTATTTTGCGTTATTGGCTAATAATGGCCTAGATGCTGCATTTTGTACCAGATGTTTTGTATTATATTTGTAGTGGTTTGCCCCTAGAGACCAGGTAAAACAAATCATACTCATCCAGAACACACCTGCAAATGATAATCACTTTAACTCTTTGTGTAACTACACCTTGAGGAAGTCTCAAGCCGATACACATTGGTGTATTTTGACTGTCTTGCCCTGTTAATTAAAGCCCTTTAATCACTTTCTGTGACCCACCTTGAGTGCCTGGACATGTGTGTTTTTATGAATTTATTAGGCATAATTCTTCTGCCTTTCCAGATATCTCGGCTATGTTGAACTTGCTTCGTCATACAGACGTCTGGGTTCATATTAGATTACCAGCCTGAATTATTATCTCAGTCCAGCCTGCAGACAATGACCCTGATAAAGACGTGAGTCGAAATGCGTTGGTCATTTTAAAATACATTGCCACGTAAAATGAAGGCTAACGGAAGATGAATTTTTAAAATTGACATTGGATTTTTACAAATATTGGAACTGAGATTAGTTTTCAGTCATGCAATTAGCCCTCCACATGAGACATCTAGATAATCTGCATTCCATTTCCTCACCTGATAATGAAAACAACAAAAAAATGTTATATTGTAACTTACAATTAAATACAACAATATGCCCTTGGCCATGGTTCTCAGCAGGAAACCGATGGAGTGGCTACTCCAGGTAGGAGTTGAAGTACCTCAGGGTCTTGTTTGCGAGTGAGGGGACAATAGAGCAGGAGATTGCCTGGAGAATCAGCATAGCAAGGTCGTTATTACATTAACTTTATCACACCGTTGTGATGAAAAGAGAGCTGAGCCAGAAGACAAAGCTCTCGATCTACCGGTCAGTGTTCGTTCCTACCCTCACCTATGGCCATGAAGGCTGGGTCATGACCAAAAGAACGAGGTCCAGGGTATAAGCGGCCGAAATGGGTTTCCTCAGGAGGGTGGCTGGCGTCTCCCTTAGAGATAGGGTGAGAAGCTCAGTCATCCGTGAGGAGCTCGGAGTAGAGCCGTGGCTCCTTTGTGTCGAAAGGAGCCAGTTGAGGTGGTTTGGGCATGAGGATGCCCCCTGGGCGCCTCCCTAGGGAGGTTTTCTAGGCCTGGCCAGCTGGGAGGAGGCCTCAGGGAAGACCCAGGACAAGGTAGATGGATTAAATCTCCACCCTGGCCTGGGATCCCCCACTAAGAGCTGGTTAATGTGGCTCGCGGAATGGGTTTGGTGTCCCCTGCTGGAGCTGCTGCCCCTGTGACCCGATCCGGGATAAGCGGTTGAAGATGGATGGCTAGATCAATATGCCCTATGAGTTGCTGGTAGTCTAAGAGTAATTATATAATTTATCAGATATAAAATCATTAATAAAAAACTAGAAAACCTTATTGCACAATATCCCAATGTGACAAGTTAATTCGATCTGACATGTTAACACCATCATGAGCCAATACCTAACCTGCTTTGTCAACCTGACAGGTGTAAATAAAGGTTGAGACATTTTCTACTTCATTTTTATCTATCCACCTTCGTCTGACATGCCAAACTGCTCTTGATTAAATTACTCTGAAATATTAGATCATCTGTTAGTGTACAGGTCTAATTATTTGGGATGTGCTATTGACCTAGTTTGTAATTGAATTCAAACAGCAACACGTTATTGTGTTTATTAATTCATGAAGAACAGCCTGCTGCTAATGATTTGGTGCCTTGGAAATCATTTTCCCCACGTTTCACTTCATCTTTCTTGGCCTCTGATTTAGCTTGTCTTTTAAGCCATGCATGTACAGATCAGATCATATATCTGTTGATTGTGATGTACCTGACAGGAAATGAATGTTTCAGTTGCTGTTTTCTGTGTTTACCAGAACATTTTCTCTGCAAATTTCATGGCTGTGTTAGGGCTCTATTTCAACAGTCTATGCACACAGCCAGAGGTGTCAAGCAACGAAGTACAAATACTTTGTTACCTTACTTAATTTGACATTTTGGGTATCTATACTATACTGGAGTAATTATTTTAGAGCACTTCTACGACTTTGTACTTCTACTCCTTACATTTTCATGCAATTATCTGTACTTTCTACTTTTTCCATTTTAAAAATAGCTTCGTAACTCCTATTTGAGTTTGGCTTTTTTTTTATAGAGTGAATTTGATTGTGGTTGGATGAGAAGTATAAACATACAGTATACTATTCCGACACCCTATGGGTTTGTACGCGATCCATCGCACCTGCATATGACACAAATCACATCACACTCCAGAAAGGAAATTGCAGACGAATGTAGCCTAGTACGAAGATGTCCGTGGCAGAGACTCAAGAGAACTCGAGTGAAATGTCCCAACCAAGCACCAGCGAGGAGGTTGGTATCCAGGGAGACCAGCCAACCCTTCTACATCCCTGGCCGTACCTGGAAGAATTCTTCGAAATGGTTGGATGCAAAAATAACTTCTTTCGAATGTGCTGCAAGCTTTGCGCACCCAAGTACCAGCAAGCTAATTGTTTCCAAAACTCACTATCTAATTTGAAAAAGCATATTGATATTATTATTTTTTTCCTTTTTTACATACATTATTTTTATAGTTTAACTAGTTTTGAAACCAGTACTTTTACACTTTTACTTGAGTAATATGCTTGAATTGATACTTTAACATGAAAGTCTTTTAAAACCCTAGTATCTATACTCCTACTTGATTAATGAATGGGAATACTTTTGACAACTCTGTGCACATCGTGAAGTGCATGGCGCAGGTGCATTTAGAGTGTTTCCAAATCCCCTTTTGCTAGTTTAATGACAGAAAAAAACGTCTGTGCACAGTGCGCATGGTTCCAAAGGGTTGTACTTGGTGTTTTCATTAAATCATAGGGGCGTAACATGCAATAAACCAATCAGAGTGTCATCTCCCATTCCCTTTAAAAGCCAGGTGCGTTTCTACCTTGGCGCATTGCTGTGATGATGGCAGATTTTATTTGTAATCTTTTGCATGTGGGTGTCCTGCTGCGCTTCCCTGTGTCTGTATAACAAGCATAGTGAGCACGTGCTGTGCATAAGCCTAGGTGCATTTTACCACTGTTAAAATAACAATGAAATGCTGCGCTATTGACTTTAGACCAGGTTATTGTTGGTCAATGGCGCGATCACTTCCTGCTGCCTCAAGATAGCAATATGCCAAGAATGCACCTGAACACACCTCCCTGTAAGACCAGCACGCCCATGGGCGTAAAGATGTGCGCAGGTGCATTTGGTGTACGACATGGGCACAGGACTGTCTTAAAATAGCAAAGACACTTGCATCGGGCTACGCCGGGTGCTAGAGAGGGCCCTTAGAGGTTAATGTTTGTTGTGCATCAGTGGAAATTCAGGGGGTGATTAACAAAAAAAAAGGATTGGTAGTACGAACACAAAACATTGCAGGCTACCAAAAATGTATTGATGCAATGTTTTGACCTTCAAGATTTTTCAACCATTGCACCGTCAGATTTCCATTTGTTGTTATGCCGTTTTTGCACCTTTACCTTAGATTGACTGTTGATATTGTGAAAGCTACTGTTCATGGTTTGGTTACGCATCCTTAAAGGGGAGGAATTCCTTTCAAACCAGAGTAAAATGGTCCAGTCAGCTGATTGGGGAGCCACAACTTAACCCAACCAGATACTCCAGACAGGTACAGAGGATAGCTACATCTATCTTAAATGATGACTTCCATCCTTTGTACAGTGATTTTAAGCTCCTTCCCTCGGACGGAAGTTTTTAGTCCCAAGGTGCAGAACAAAGTGATACAAAAGTAGCTTTGTTCCTGCTTCTATCACTGCTATCAATTTTGCACCGATATGATAGAAGCATGTTAAGTTGTTGGTACACCTGCTTTTCTCTTGATTTTATTTGACAGAGATTTTTTTTATTCTTTTTCTTTTTATCTCTCTCTCTCTATGTCCTAAGTGGTTGAACCTTGAGTCAGTTTTTGGAGTGTTTGCGTAGTTGTGTGTCCTGATGGATGTCATACTCTTGCTGCAGAACAAATCTACCTACTGGTACCAATAAAGTAACCTGAAGCTGAGTTTGTTCCTGAAGAGTAGTGCCAGAAATGTTGTACATGTAAAGGAGTTGCCAGCCAAACATTCTAAGTATTTGCAAGGGAAAAAACTCTCCTACTTGATAAATGGTGTTCAGCTGGTAAGGTGACAGATTTTGCTCAGCTCCTTGAACTGTTGGAGGAGTTTAAAAATTGCCTTCCAGAGTGAATCATGTTTATTAGAATGAGCAGAAGGTTGATTTGGTTTCCAAAGCTGCTTTGCTTGCAGACAGGTTTGTTTTGACTGATAATTAGACTAAATGTTGTTTTCTCATCACTATTCAGATTGTTTTGAAGGGGCACTATTTTGCTGTGACAAGTCAGTAGTGACCAGGGGTGTACAGATTAACTATTAAGTATCAGAATAACATAAGAGTCAGAGGTACAGTTACAGCAATACACAACCACAGATTAGTCAGGAATTCTGTTAAAAAAACAGTGTCCTATTGAACCTGTACAAATACCTCTCTTGGTGTCTGTGTATCCCTGTGTGTGACAGTGTTAAGAGTCATTAACAGGCAGGTCACACAGAGTACTGAATGGCCCCTGCCAGACAAATTATCTGCTGTGAAGGGCCCAGCAGACACCAAAAAAGGCCCCCTCAGATATGGCCTTCATACTTGTGCAGGACTTGAACGCCACCATACTGTTGTCTATAGCAATGTTCTTTGTGTGGCTTGACATGTCCTTTGTAGGCAGTCACTGGGTTATTTCCTCTAAACCAGTTGCTGGAAACGTGGCCCAACTTCACATTGTGATATTTAAAAAGTTCACTTATGAAACATTACATGAAGGACAAGCCCAGGAAGTAGGGATACAAACCACCAGTAATGAACCTGCTGCCATTCCCTCATTAGTGTAGGATACACACTATTTTTGTGTGGTTAGCCCTATTAGTCCGGCAGCCAAGAGGCTTTCGATCAAACCAAAAGAGTGAATGAGTGAACCTCACAATGCCCCTCATGGGTGATGCTGCTTCTCTATTTACAGTCTGCTCCAAGTTCTAGTATGTGGGGACTGTATTTCAGGGGTGTCTGGTGGACCTTAAGCAGCAGAAAATGTGTCTGGCATGCTGATAGTTGTATTTTACCATGATTGGTTCAGAAACTGTTTGAAGTGGTACTCTCAACATTTGATCTATGTCAATTGTATGATATTGTATATTAAGGCTGCATTTGAGGGAAGTCTGGCAGGCTCTTTGCAGCAAGTAATTTGTCTGGCATGGTGATTTTTGGGTTCACTGGGATGTGCTTTTTTATTTGAAGGAGGTTTCATGTAGTACCTCCTTTTTATCTAGGCCATATCTGAGGGTCCCTTTTTTGGTGTCTGCTGGGCCCTTCGCAGCGCATAATTTGTCTGGCAGGGGCCATTTAGTACTCTGTGTGATCTGCCTGTTCATATCAGATTGGTTCGAGATTATACTTTTGAATGTTTGATCAAACACATTTCTTTGAGGCCCCCAGGGGCCAAATGCAGTGGTGGGGCCCAGGCGGACATCCATATCTGCATATGAGAGGTCATCCCCTGGATGCACCAGTGTTCAAATGTTGGTACTGCTGGACCAAACAGTATGTTCCCACATTTTTAAGATTAATCTTAAAATTAGGGTTATGGTTAGGGTTAACTCATAAACCTAACCCCAAATTAGAAGAAACGGGATACAAATTTATGGAAAAGAAAATGTGGGAACATAGGACCTATCTTTGACATGTGGGAACATAGGACTGTGGGAACATAGTCACACTCCCATTTTTGCACAGACCATATTTACACAAGCCCTGTCCCCTTTCAGGATTTGTTGAACAAAATTACTGGTTGTTGTGGGACCAGAAGGACAAATTGTATTGGTTTTCCACAGAGTGAGAAGAACAATTTACCCAAAAAGGCTGACTCCTCTTTGAGAGGTTAATGTACACTTGCAGAGTGATGTGCTCTAAAGTGCACAAAGCCTTCATTTGACAGACTGTGAAAGGTAAAGTAAAAGGTGCTAGTGTGTGGCAGACTAGCAGCAGAAACACACCACACATGGAAGCGCCATGAATAGCCTTGAAGCATAGATTTGTGCCTGATCGAGCACCTGGCAGCCGCTCATTTATCCACTGCGGTCACAGAGCCACCATTCTCTACTCCACTCTACAGAACGTCTCTCTCTCTCCCCGTGAGTGTTTGGTTGTGTCTAACTCTCTGTCTGTCTGTGTGTCTGATCGTCTGTCTGTCTCTCTCTCGCCTGGTCGCGTGTCGACACAGCAGAGAAGTCAAAACCAGTCCCCATAAACCTGCATCTTTTTTAATATTGAAATTTGTATTATTTTGTTAAGTATGCAGTTTACACTGTGGCCTTTCTGCATGTGATTACCTGTCTGGATTGACACATTAGTTGCGGCTTCTGATAGCAGCCGGTGTGGCGGGCAGACTGGAAAACACTTGCGGCTATTCACGGCGCCCGGGCGTGTGGTGTGTTTCTGGCATAAGGCGGTATCTGTTCCGTATGCTCTTACTGATTACAATCGTAATCGTGTCCGACCCAGTAGAACCAAGTGTCTGTACCAATTCCAGGCCTTAAATTTCCTAGGCCCAGAAAAATATATATTTACAGATTCCATAAGTGGTAGCAGGTTCTTACTCCCCTGCTGCTGGCAGCTGTGCCATTGACAAACCCAGCACTGTGAAGCAAATCAAACAAATGCAACTGAAATGTGAAAGTCTTATTTGTCCTGTTTACTGTAGGGTCTAAGATGAAAGCAGCCCGAACACTGTATCACTTTAGATCAGGGCTCACAAGTGTGTCTGTGCGCACACACAGAAATACACACCATCAGCCTCAGCAGTTAGTCAACACCATCTGTGGTGTCTGTTTATTCCTCTCTGAGATAGAGTGCTCATCAATAGAAATCAGGTTGACTGAAACCATGTGGCTCAATAAAAGCTACGCTGGAGTTAAAACTATCATTTAAGTGTGTGTGTGTGTGTGTGCGTGTGCGTGTGTGTCGTTCAGTCACTATCTCAAACCTTATATTGCCTTGGTAGGACACATATTTTATAATTCTGCAGAATTACAATGGTATGAACTTCACTACTACAACTACTACTACTACTACTAGTAGTAGTAATTTCAATACCATATGTGCATGAAAGTGCAAAGTGTATATAACATATCATGTGACATTTGAATTATTCAGGTTTTAAAGGCATTCTTTCTTGTATACAGCGCATTCGGAATATGCGTTTCAATGGTTGTTTTTTTACAGCAGTTTACGCCCAGTTTATGGCCAGCTCTGTGCGTTGCTATGGTTGCTGTAAATAAACCAAGAAGCCAGCTTGTAAGGCTGCGGACCCGAAAAGAAGGAGAATCACAGCTCCTTTTAAACATGATAAGAGACTTACTCTATTTCAACAGGTTTTTTGGATATGTGGACAACATCGCTGTGCTGTGTGAACACAAATGCTGTGTTCGTACGGTCCAACAAGTCGGCCACCGCTGGTAAACTTTGAAAAAATCTTATTTTGCACGGCTGCATGTAAACAGGAATATTAGTGGAAAATTCAAGTTCATTGGTCATGTAAACGGCTTAGTTGGAATATTGTCTTTGTTTTCAGAATAAGGGCAAAAATGGGAACATTATGTGCATGTAAATGTCGTCAACATGTGGCCAAAAGTATGTGGACACCCTGATACATACTAGGGGTGTTGAAATTAATCATTGCATCGATGCATCGCAATGCGGCCGTGGACAATTCTGCATCAATCCAGTGACAGACCGTAATCGATTATTGCCTACTAATGGTACTTGTTGATTTTCTGACTGCTGCTTTATCTTAGTTTTTTTGTCTTTTGTCTGTTGTGTGATGTGTTTAGACTCTGCTACATTTAGGACATGTCTTTTTTAGGAGGCAGATACAATAAAATATCTGCACTATCACCATTGCACACAGTCTACCAGAGTATGTTCCCTTATCATGGTCATTGCATTTCTGTGTTTTTATTTGTATTCTAATGTATGTGTGATATATGTGTGTATATGTGTTTGTTGTGTTATGGTTGTCCCGCTACTGGATGCGTATCTATCTATCTATCTATCTATCTATCTATCTATAAAGGGTTCATATGCATCTGCCTGCTTGAAATTGTTGATGGAAACCCATGTGTAGCAATATATAATGTTGAGGAGGTTATGCATCGTGATATCAAATCGATTCGTTGACAGGATAACCTTAATCAAATTGAATTGGGACACCAGTGAAGATTCACACACCTAGTTCATACTACTATGTACTTTTAGTCTGGGTCTGTTTTTGATGTTTTAGGCTCGGCCACTTAGTTCCAAATTAGTCAGCCAACTCACATGGAATAGATTATTATTAGAATGTAAAACATGTTCGGCATTGACATTTGGCATCTTGACTCTGACTTCGTCACTCCCTATATGGAAGCACTAGTGGGGAGTGATGATGATAACTTTGCTGAGAGACAGAGACTTCAGGTGGATGTGTCGGCATATCTTTCAGATGAGGGTTATGGTAGCATATGGCATTGACAGCTTAAGTTCCCTGCTATAATGAAAAGGCTGTGTGTAATATATGCTGCAGTGAGAACACCATGAGGAACTATAGGAACATTTTATTTTGATTCAATGGGGATATACAGTTCTACTGGGCTTTTTCAATGTTAAAAAAGCCACCCTTGGAGCTCTGCTTGCTGTGCTGCAACACAACAAGCGCCTGCTGGAAGTATGGTGGTTGCTAAGGGATCCAAAACTTGTGCGTGGTCAATTAGGAACCAATGATCGGATTCCAAACAAGTTTACACATTCCAATAAAGAAACAATTCCATTGTAATTGTAATTTTTAAATCGTTGGAATCAGTTCTTGATGCCCAATCCTAGTAGCCTGACGCCGTCATACTCAGTCAGAATATGAGTCTGATTACTGCTCCATTGGGCTGTGATTATGGAGTGGGTTTCAACCGAAATTGCCTCTGCACTCAAATGAATAGACCTACAACCCATCAGAGCAATGAAACTCAACACCAACGAGACAAAACCGAGACAGTGTATTGTCTCTGTAGCAAACACTCTTAGCACAATGCACCTCCTTGCTAATGTCCGACTTTCAGAGAGATGCTTGCTACAGTTGCATTTCCAGTGACGAAATGGCAAAAATAAGTTTTATTTCTCTGATCCACATCTTTGTTCTCTCTATCTCTCTCCACCATAGAACGTTACAGTGCTTTTGGGCGGTCGTTGAGACTCCGTCTAAAACTCTGCCATACAGCTGTTTGTAACGTAGAAATAAAATGGATTATTGATCATTTTATTTATAGCTGTCTTTACCAGCTGACTTCTCTATTGGCCGTTGAAACAGGTGAAGTCTCTACTAAAACTAGCCTCTGTGACTTGAATAGCTGAGTCGAGCTGAGACAGTCGGTTGAGGATTTTAAAATGAATGCACTGTCGATATCTTCTATAACAGACCCGGTGAGGAATCTACACATCTCAACTCTCCAACAGCAGTCATCTTTGTTGTACACCAATTCAACCCAAGCGCTCTTTGGTGACATGGTTGACTGTTATGGTTGATCATCTGTCCATCATCGTATAAAGCCCACCCTGACAATTTGATTGATAGTTGCTATACATGCATCAAGTCCAGACTGAACTTCCCAACCTCAAATGTTGTTGGCGGGGTTATGTTCGGCTGACATCCAGGCAACAATCCTAGTGCTCATATTATACTTTCTGTTTTTTTCCTTTCCTTTATAGTTATATATCTTATTTTTGGTGCAGGTTATATGTTTACAAAGGGAAAAAGTCCACCCCAAAGCAATGAAACTAACTAAAATATGGTGTTTTTTTTTTTTAATTAAACTAGATAAACCTGTTCTGGTACTTTAATGCTCCAGAACACAGTGATATGTGATAAGACAATAGTGTTTTTCCAACAGTTTGTTTATCCTTTTCCTGTTCAACATGAAAATGCCCAAAGTCAGCTCCATAAAGATTTGTTTTCCCTGGTTGGTATGAAAGGACTTGACTGGCCTGCACAGGGTCCTGGCCTCAGCCCTACCCAACACCTTTAGGATGAATGGGATCACCAACTGTGAACTAGATTGATCAGTGGCCGTCCAAGGCCATGTGAGACTGATATTAGAATTAAATGTTTGAAAAAATACACCTAATATATTTTAATGAGGCCATGCTAACTTAAAGAGTTGTCAAATCCTGTCTCGTAGCATGTCAAACCTCTGTGCTTCCTGGATCATATGTCATCTCTTCTCATCGGTACCTTAAGCAAAATAACCCTATCAACATAGCCCCTAGTGTGTGTGTGTGTGTGTGTGTGTGTGTGTGTGTGTGTGTGTGTGTGTGTGTGTGTGTGTGTGTGTGTGTGTGTGTGTGTACAGATGTGGCCAGGGTATGGAGGGAGACAACTTTTTCCAGAGTTTATATGCTCTCAGCAATACAAGACAGTACTGTGTAAGTGAAATCATTTTCTACAATACACAAATAAAACTGACATTACAGCATAATATCCTACTCAACTCTTAATGTGCACATTACTAGCCAGGAGTATTTAAAATAGACAGGGAAAACAACCTAAAGTATAACAATAAATGTGAAAAACATGCAAAACAATGTTTTATATTTTCTAACGGCAAACTGCAACAGTACGGGTTTGGGTGACTGAACAGATGATGCAAATGAAATAAGGTCTAACAAAGAGATACACATACCTGTAGAAGACAATGTTATATGAATTGGGCCTCTGGTCTATTGTTCTCTTCTATCTGCACTTCTACTTCTCAGCATTAAACAACAACAATTTACACACTCAAAATGGACCGCAGAGCCTCTGTTATTTAAATTACACACTGCGGCACCCAAATGGTGCGAAAAGAGAGTTACTCAAAGCATCATTAAAACTTATATTTAACCACAAACTCAGCACAATACATCTAGTTAATGTCATCCTATTAACATTGAAACAATAAATATTGGAGTCAAAAAACAAACAACACAATAGTCAAAGGAAACAATAACATAGCAAAGCAACATCTTCCACCCAACCTACCTCAGCAATACAAGACGGTATTGTGAGGAGGAAACGGAAGCTCAACAATTTAGGAGGTACAAAACACAGAACAACAGTAATGCTTTTGTGGCTGAATGGGAACAACTCCCTGCAGCCAGGTTTAAATATCGTGGAAAGCCTTCCTAATGGAGTGTGTCCGTTGTCATTTCAACGCTTCCCATTCATTTCTACGGGGGTAGCCTTGCAATGCATTCTGGCAGCGTCATGGGGACTTTGGAGAAGCAGGGTGTTGAGTCGCCTGCTCCTCATTTGCATTACGTTGATGCCAGACAACTTTATGCGTATGAGGAGCGGCTGGCTCGGCTTGACCCTCTCAAAAATATTTGAAACTGGACATCCAGCCAACAAAGAGGGACATCCGGTGGAGCCATACCAGAAATGAACCATTAGACTAGGATCAGCAAAATGAACCCGGTAAGGAACTTGTTTTGGTTTAACATTGGCACCCCACAAAAGAAAACGCAGCATAAAGATGAAATATAGTGTTGTTTTAGTAAGCTATTTAAATGTGTACACAGCAATTCTACAATCGGTCCCAAAACGTCCCAGTTAGAGAAGAAATGCCGAAAACACATTCTTTGTAAATCTTTACAATCCTTCCCCGAATGAACCAAGCAGGTCTGCCTTGTTGCACCATCCACATTTTCTTTAAAACTTGCCATTTTCAGCAGGTAGCTTGCTAACTCGCAGGTTGTTGTTTCCCGTAGTGAAGGGATTTTGAGAATTATGTTCATCCATGATGTTGTGATTGAAACAGACTAGGTTTTCTTTGTATATACATGCAAGTAATCAACTTGTTTATGAGAGATGTGTGCATGGCGCCTGGAGGATGCAGAACACACGCACACAGCTGTTGTGTTCACTGTTGCTGGTTGACACGAACACTAACATGAAAAAGGAGGAGTTCTAGAGCACTCCAGTGCCAGTCAGAACATTGATCTTTCCATCAGCTTTTGGAGGAATCTGATGATGTGTCTGATAAATTACAAATAATTGAAGAAGTAGGGGTGGGGGAGTGATTACATGGCTGGACCAATCATAGTTCTCATAATCTCCACGTTGTTATGGATATACAGGTAAAAGCCAGTAAATTAGAATATTTTGAAAAACTTGATTTATTTCAGTAATTGCATTCAAAAGGTGTAACTTGTACATTATATTTATTCATTGCACACAGACTGATGCATTCAAATGTTTATTTCATTTAATTTTGATGATTTGAAGTGGCAACAAATGAAAATCCAAAATTCCGTGTGTCACAAAATTAGAATATTACTTAAGGCTAATACAAAAAAGGGAGTTTTTAGAAATGTTGGCCAACTGAAAAGTATGAAAATGAAAAATATGAGCATGTACAATACTCAATACTTGGTTGGAGCTCCTTTTGCCTCAATTACTGCATTAATGCGGCGTGGCATGGAGTCGATGAGTTTCTGGCACTGCTCAGGTGTTATGAGAGCCCAGGTTGCTCTGATAGTGGCCTTCAACTCTTCTGCGTTTTTGGGTCTGGCATTCTGCATCTTCCTTTTCACAATACCCCACAGATTTTCTATGGGGCTAAGGTCAGGGAGTTGGCTGGCCAATTTAGAACAGAAATACCATGGTCTGTAAACCAGGCACGGGTAGATTTTGCGCTGTGTGCAGGCGCCAAGTCCTGTTGGAACCTGAAATCTCCATCTCCATAGAGCAGGTCAGCAGCAGGAAGCATGAAGTGCTCTAAAACTTGCTGGTAGACGGCTGCGTTGACCCTGGATCTCAGGAAACAGAGTGGACCGACACCAGCAGATGACATGGCACCCCAAACCATCACTGATGGTGGAAACTTTACACTAGACTTCAGGCAACGTGGATCCTGTGCCTCTCCTGTCTTCCTCCAGACTCTGGGACCTCGATTTCCAAAGGAAATGCAAAATTTGCTTTCGTCAGAAAACATGACTTTGGACTCACCAGGTGAGACGCTTTTCGCTGTTTCTTGGTCAACAGTGGCTTGACACGAGGTATGCGGCAGTTGAAACCCATGTCTTTCAAGCGTCTCTTGGTGGTGGATCTTGAAGCACTGACTCCAGCAGCTGTCCACTCCTTGTGAATCTCCCCACATTTTTGAATGGGTTTTTTTCACAATCTTGACTAGGCGCGGTGATCCCTATCGCTTGTACACTTTTTCTGACCACAGTTTTTCCTTCCCTTTGCCTCTCTATTAATGTGTTTGGACACAGAGCTCTGAGAACAGCCAGCCTCTTCAGCAATAACCTTTTGTGTCTTTCCCTCCTTGTGCAATGTGTCGATGGTCGCCTTTTGGACAGCTGTCAAATCTGAAGTCTTCCCCATGTTTGTGTAGGCTTCAGAACTGGACTGAGAGACCATTTAAAGCCCTTTGCAGGTGTTTTGAGATAATCAGCTGATTACTTTGTGGCACCAGGTGTCTTCAAAATTAAACCCTTACACAATATTCTAATTTTGTGACACACGGAATTTTGGATTTTCATTTGTTGCCACTTCAAATCATCAAAATTAAATGAAATAAACATTTGAATGCATCAGTCTGTGTGCAATGAATAAATATAATGTACAAGTTACACCTTTTGAATGCAATTACTGAAATAAATCAAGTTTTTCAAAATATTCTAATTTACTGGCTTTTACCTGTAGAGTTCTAACTGGAGCCACAAATTATCAGGAAATAGAGATTGCCAATAAAAGTCCATTTTATTTTCCATAGAATGATTTTAGTTTAGATTAGAAGTTCTTTCTTGCATGTATAATGATTGCCATGGTTTTAAACTCATTTAAAAAATCATATATTGTAAATATTTCAAAATGAAGATTTCGCCTTCATTTCAATTGTAATTTCAGTTACTATAAAGGGACTACTTCCAATGAAGGGTCATCAAAAGACACACGGCAACATCTAAGTACTGCAGCCAAGGTGAAAGGTCCAGTCCAGCCCAGTATTTATAATGTGGGAACCCTTTAACACAGAACTTTGAATCCCCTTATGAATGGGGGCATGGTTGTTCAGTGCCTGAGCCAAACCATTGGGTACAACAATGGTTAAAAAAGTGTAGATGAGAGGCAGCTATAAATTGGTTTAGAAAAAGGACATCTCTCGAATAGACATTGGAACATTTTGTGATAACTGCTCATAGCGACTTCTTCTGCATCATTTACAAAGACATCACTAATTGGTTGCCAACTGATTGGTTCTGAAAAATAATCACCTTAATAGAAATCAGATAACATGATAATGTCAGAATTAATAATAGGGTGACATGAAATGGCAATTTAGCCTGAAATCCAGGATTACTTTAAAGGTTGTCTGTAGGAAATTGGCTTTAATAATGAGTCAAAATACAATCATTGTAAAATGCATATCTTACAACAAGCATCTCTTTAACCTAGTGACACTGAATGAAGCATTTTATTTATGTTCTAAGCCCACTAGATGGCGCTCTCACAATGACAACGTATTATATCTTGAAAAAACATAATTTTATATATAATAAGTTTCATAGTAAAACGTGTTGCTTCCAGAGCCCAACACTGTTACAATCTCATTTGTTTCTCATACTAATGACACGTTTTTTGTGTGGAAAGCCCGCTTTTATAAAGTAACTGTATGAAGGCATTCATAAATGTCAACAGATGAGCGCATCAGCGCACACGAGGCAACACACGCACATTAATATGCTGTTTAATTTAAAATGTTCAATGTGTTAACCTTTCCTGCTTGCTTGGTTTCCGACCGTGGTGATCAGAATACCAGGGGAGACTTGTTACCTCCAGGGCTGATGTTATAAAATGAATAACTTCAGGGTTAAAATCCCATACCTGGTGAGCAAATGAATGAACTTGGCTTTCAGCCTGGCACCGCACACACTCTGTACAAAACACACACATCTCTTTCTCTATCTCTCTTCTGCCCACTTACCACACACACACACCCAAACGCACTGAGCTCTTAAAGAAGCCGCAGCACCATTTTATAATAATAACAATAATAATAATGTAGGCTTGATTAATCTCGCAAGGAAATTACACTTTTTTTTTTACTATGTTGTTAATACACACATTACACACAGGCCTGAATTACACACACTTGCTCAGTACCTATACATGCACTAAATGGAGAGATTTCAGAGTGGGGGGGGGGCTTCCCATGGAAAGGGGTTCGGTGCCTTGCTTAAAAGCACCTTGGCAGTGCCCAAGAGGTGAACTGGCACCTCTCCAGCTACCAGTCCACCACCATACTTTGTTCCATATGGGGACTTGACCCGCAACCCTCCGGTTCCCAACCCAACTCCTTACGGACTGAGCTACTGCCACCCCCAACAACACATGCCTTATCGCGCTGATGTGTCCGAGCCCGACCCGAACCTGACCAGAATTTCTGAATATCTGTCTGAACCCAACCCGGCCCGTTGGGTACCGTCGGGCTTGGGTCGGGTATCCATGCCTTAGTTTCTTTCTGGATCATATTTGTCCTGTTGCCACCTGAGTCATTATTTATTTACTTATATTCTCTAATTGCCAGACCTTCCTCCACAGCACTGCAGGGGAAAGTCTGGCTAGTCCACTCAGCATTCTGGGATGGGAGGAAAAACGTACTCTGGAGTTGCCTTTGGCATGAAATGTGTTTGTGTTTTACTTTAAAGACCATTTAAATACACAACAATATAGACCACTAAAGGATGGGGAAAAGCCCCAACAGCATAATAGGGTCTCTTTAAAGTTGTATAAAAAGATGCTCTGTACTCCAGACATGTCTGACTTCTCCACTCAAATGTGTCTCATTAACAGGAGGTTGTAATGTGATTACTTTTGCCAGAGGCTATAACACATTCCGGTGACCGTCATTGTGTTAACTCCCGTTTGGTGTGGGCACTCGTCTGTTGTTGTGCCTTTTCATGTAACGCGCTGCAGCCGGCAATATTTTTGTGCTTTTAACATTTGGACAGCCCACGTTTAAAGTGCTGTTTAACCTTTCAAAACGCTGCCGAGGCTCTGAGCATCATTTGAATAATACCGTCTCTGCCAACATTTTTACTGTACAGGCAGAGGCTTGCAGGCAGTCATTGGTATACAGCTTACTACATCAAAAAAGGCCGGGTCTATATTTAGGGTTCAAGGGAAAAAAGTGTATATTTATTTTTAAAACAAATGTTTATTATTCCTTTTTATCATCTGGGCTCTTGAAAAACATGTCAGTTACAATTCTTTACTCTCTCCTCTCTGTTTGGCTCCATATTAAAATCTCATAAGAGATATTTAAACAGTAAAGGGGTGTTTAAGGAGGCGGATGGAGATAAACTTTGGGCCCTGTGTATTTTCAATCTCAGCCAGTCCCCCGGGGCCCTTACTTTACCGCCTTTTAAGAAAATACAAATCACTTCAATTATTTAAACCTCCAGAGAACTCAGGGGGAATAAAAAAACCAATGCACGAGGCAGAAAAGCAGATAAATAAACCTATGTATAAACAAACTCTGCACGCATTAATTACAGATTTCAAAAGACGGCGAGGAGGATGCTGCTAGTCGAGAATAAAGCACAGCGTTCCAGTGTGCTTTGTTGGGCCCCGGTGTTGTTTCTACGCCTTACCTACCATGGTGTTGTAAAGCCCACACAGGTAAACAAAGCAACTCCCTTGGTATGTTGGAGCGAAACATTCTCCCTTTTCTTCCCTGTCTTTTGTCATCCTTCAGTTGATCTGAGATGCTTTAGTCATATTGTACACAGGGACGACTGCAGCTTTCGTGGGAGGATGATAGTTACGGTGTTGGAGCAACGTGCAGAACGGAAGCGTCGAGGAAATAGTGACCTAGTTTTTTTGGGAATCTGTGGTCCCTCAACTCAACGATGGAAAGCCGTATTTGGAAAGCGCGGGCTGAGACATCCTGAGAATGACCGCTGCTGAGCTTTTTCAACTCGTTACTTTGGCCGAAATACACAGACTTTGAAAACCTGAAAATGATGTGTGTGTGTGTGTGTGTGTGTGTGTGCGTATGTTCCTGATTTATGCTACCTTCTGGGACACATTTTAGACTAAAGTTAATTGGGGACAGCTTGTCCAAATTGGGGCCTGATTTTTGGTCAGTGGTTAAGGTTAAGGTTAGGGTAAGTCTCCAAGAAATGAATGTAAGTCTATGTAGTTTGCCTAAAATATGAATACTTAATAATGTATTGTGTTATCAAAACGAAATAACACCAAAATGTACAATTTAACAAATTTAATTTAATAATACACTTGAGTACCCCAGGTGTTTCAATCATTCATATCATGGCACAGTAAAATGTAATTATTTCATAGACTACATTTATATCTGAAAAATATGGTATGCAAATCCATTCATAACAGGCAAATAACACTGAGAAGGATTGTATTTGAAAATGTATAACCTAACCTAACATAGCACTGCCTCCATGTTGGTGTAAGCTGTAGTGAGCAGCGCTGCCAAAATCTCTGCTGTCAGCTCCTCTGCCAGTTGCTGCAGAACTTCCTCCGGACAATTTCACTGCTGGTGCACTCCTGGGAGAGGATGTGTGCAGTGATTCCAGCCAGCTCGAGGATGTATAAAGTTACATGAACACGTCGACAGCCACCGGCCATCTAGCTACGTGTACCGCTCCTTCCACAGAGCAAGTTCCCGGCGCTGACTTCTGATTCAGAACAGAGTCCATCCACGCCGTATTTAGATTAGATTAGATAGATATATATCTAGATTAGATAATACTTTATTTATCCCACAGCGGGAAATTCAGCAAAACAGCAAAAACACAAACAAACAAGTAAACACACAAGAAATACAGGCAAACAGTAGACAATGGGCAGAAGGTAGACTGAAGTAAAGTGGCGTCAGATAAAGGTTTTGTAAAGTAAAGTGCGGTTGCTATAGTACAAAAACAATATTGCAGTGTAAGTAAGTGACGTTAAAATTAAATTGAATATGTAATTAAAGTGATAAAAGCAAAAGTAGGTAGCCATAATATAAGTTATATTCACCTATGACCATAATTAATATTGAAAAAGTAAGTATTTGTAATGGAAAAATATAAATACAGATAAAGATATACAGAGAGTGTGAGGATTAAATGAAAAACAGGAACAGAAACTACAACATTATTAGGTGGTGCAAGTGTTGTAGAGCCTGACAGCGGCCGGGATGAAGGACCTGCGGTACCTCTCCTTCTTATGCTGTGGGGGGGAGTATCAGTCTGCTGCTGAAGGAGCTGCTCAGGGACCCCACAGTGTCATGTAGGGGGTGGGAGGTGTTGTCCATGATGGATGTCAGCTTGGCTAACATCCTTCTCTCCCCTACTTTCTCTATGGGGTCCAGAGGACAGTCCAGGACAGAACTCGGTCTCCTGATTAATCTATTGAGTCTGCTCCTGTCCGGGTCCAAGCTGCCCCCCCCTCCAGCAGACCGCAGCATAAAGGATGGCAGAGGCCACCACAGAGTCATAAAAAGTCCTGAGGAGAGTCCTGCACACTCCAAAGGACCTGAGTCTCCTCAGGAGATGGAGGCGACTCTGGCCCTTCTTGTATAGAGCATGGGTGTTATCAGTCCAGTTCAGTTTATTGTTCAGGTGAACACCCAGGAATCTGTAGCTCTCCACTACCTCGATGTCCGATCCCCGGATGCTCACTGGTGAGAAAGGGGATGTTTTTCTCCTAAAGTCAACAATCATCTCCTTTGTCTTGCTGGTGTTGAGCTGAAGCTGGTTGAGCTCACACCAGCTGACAAAGTCCCCAATGACCGTCCTGTATTCCAGGTCGTTCCTCAGAAACACAACCAACAACGGCTGTGTCATCGGAGAACTTCTGGATGTGGCAGTGGGTGGTGTTGTGTGTGTAGTCTGAGGTAGTATAGAGGGTGAAAAGGAAGGGGGAGAGCACTGTACCCTGAGGGGCACCTGTGCTGCAGTGCACCACGTCAGACACACAGTGATGGAGCCTCACATACTGTGGTCTGTTGGTGAGACAGTCAGTAGTCCATGCAGCCAGGTGGTTGTCCACTCCGGCACTCTCCATCTTCACTTTGAGCAGTGAAGACTGGATGGTGTTAAAAGCACTGGAGAAGTCAAAAAACATGACTCTCACCGTGCTCCCGCTGTCCTCCAGGTGGAGCAGGGATCTGTGCAGCACGTAGATCACTGCGTCGTCCACCCCAATCCCAGGCTGGTAAGCAAACTGCAAGGGGTCCAGCTGTGTGCCCACCAGGGGTCGAAGGTGACGCAGGATGATCCTCTCCATGGTCTACATCAGGTGAGAAGTCAAGCCAACAGGCCTGAAGTGGTTTGGCTCCCTGGGGCGCGGCGACTTCGGTACCGGGACCACACAGGAGGTCTTCCACAGGGCTCAGGCTCAGGTTGAATAAGTGCCTGAGCACACCACAGAGCTGGTCAGCACAGTCCCTGAGGAGACTTGGGCTGATGCCGTCCAGGCCCGGGGCCTTCCTTGCCTTGATCTTCTTCAGTTGACTTCTCACCTGATCTTCTGTTATGGAGAAGGGGGTGGAGGATGACTGGGGTGTGAGGATGGTGGGAGGTAGGGCTGTAGTCAAGACCACCTTTGTCGAGTCCAAGACAAGTCCAAGACCAGGACTAGTCGAGTCCAAGTCAAGACCAAGTCCAAAGAGGTTCGAGTCCGAGTCAAGACTGAGTCCAGAGAGGTTTTGAGTCAGAGTCAAGACCAGTCAAGAGTCCAGGACAGAAAAAAAGGTCTTATGCATGACAGTATCAAGACAATCAATTTGGGTTATTTGTTGATATAAAAGCAAAAACAGTGTCATAACACCCAGGATTTATGAGTATAGCCATTCCCCTGATATCATATGGTGATAACTCATAACAGCTACATAGACAATACTGCTACAGTAGTACTAGTACTGAGCATTTGAGCAACTAAATGACAACATAGCTTCACTGCAGATGTAGTGTAGAAATGAAGTGACCAGTATTACAGCGTGTAGCTCTATGGTTGGTTTATGGCTTACCTAAAAGATATTGTATTATATTGTTATTTGGACGTGGGTTAATAGGAAATACATGTATAAATACATGTATTTTCAGAAAACAACGTTTGGTTAAACAACAATGAACAGAGTGTAATTTGACATATGTTCGTGCAGAATTTTAAAATAAATCCATCAGGAAGAAGTTGTTTAGGGAACACACACACACACACACACACACACACACACACACCGAGTCCGAGACAAGTCCGAGTCCATAGAAAAACGGTCTCGAGTCCGGACTCGAGTACTACATCCCTGGTGGGAGGTGAGAGTCTCAGGGAGGGGGAGAGGGGGGTGGTGAACTGATGAGCGGGGATAGGGGGAGGAGCGGACTTGTGGGTTCATTGTTGATGAGGGTCGTTGAAGGTGGCAGGCTGAGGAGGGGAGGGAGTAGGCCAGGGAGGTGTGAAAGAGGGGCTGGGGGTGTGAAGATGGGTGCGTGGAGGCAGAGTCAAATCTGTTCAACAGATTCAGCTCATCTGCCCAGACCTTGGCTGAATCCCATTTCTTTATCTTACCCCTACCCCTTGGCCCTCAAAACCAAGGGGTAACAAGGGTTTTGACAACAGTGTCATTTGCATTTATATATGTTTTAGTTATGTTCACTTTGGTGGTGCAGAGGCAGATGTAATCTGTGTAATACTTAGGTCTGTTATGCAATACATATGCAATACATATGTGTACACACACACACACACACACACACACAGTGTGTTGTATATTTGTTTCAGTTATCACCGTTTTGAATGTCATTGATGTTCAGTCTTTATTGCCTGATAAATTAAACATAACAGGCAAAAACATTACATTAAATAGATTATATTACAGAACCATTATCAACTATTAGAACCATAACTTACATGTCACACACATAATAAGGCTTCAAATGTATAAAACTAAAAAAAAGACAAGACCACAAACAAACAAATAAACTAAGCTGTTCTGATATTCCAGACTAGTCTGATGCCTGTTGGCCAGTAACCCCCCCCACAAATCATCAGTGTCCCTATCATAACCAACAACAATATACAAGTGCATGAACAGGAATTAATTACAAATGATTACAATAATACAGTATCAATGCAATAATGAACAGGGACAACATGAACACATGATTTAAGAAACTTTCAGCCCGAAACTAGACCAGCTGCTGGGTCCTCCTGGTCCCTGTGTGATACAGGACGGTATATGTAAAGCACGTAGCGATGTATCATAGACCGCTAATATTAATATATACAGTCTATGCAATGTATACAGTCCATTCAAGGCAGAGAATGCGGGACTGTTGTTCAAATCAACGTTAGCGTTAGCGAATAGCGGTTAGCACAAGCTAGCGATTTTTAAAAAGTTTTAATTAAGAACGTGGTTGCAAGTACATATCTACAGGACTGCATAGACCACAAAACAAGACTGTCGTAACTTTTAAATCAATTATTTAAGCCGAAAATACTTACATTTATGTGTCTCTCTGGTCGATGCGGCAGCCATTGTTGCTTGTCTGTTTACAAGTGAGCTCGGGTCCTCACTTGCTTTCAAGGCGTATACACCCCTCGATCTCAGCCCTACCCGTCGGTCACAAAAAGGATCGGGACACCACTAGGTCCCGCGTGAACGCGCAAAAACAAGGGGAAGGGGTAAGATAGAGAAATGAGTTTCAGCCCTTGTCTCCGCTGGCTTGGTATCTCCCCACAGCTTTGCCGTGGCCTGAGATGTTCTGCAGCCCTCTCCAGACGTCCCTAGCGTTGTTCTGTTCCAGACTCTTTTCTAATTTCCTCCCGTAGATGACCTTCCCCCTCCTGATCCTGAACCTGAGTTCCTTCTGGACTCTGCGCAGCTCCTCTCTGTCCCCTGATGCAAAGACCCTCTTCTTCTCATTCAACAGGGCCTTAATGTCAGAGGTCACCCAGGGTTTGTTGTTGGGAAAACACTGTACCATCTTGAAGGGCACACTGTTCTCCACACAGAAGTTGATATAGTCTTTGGCCCATCGCTGCTGCCCACGCATGTTACTCGAGACCGCTTATTTATCTGACAGAGATGCTGATTGTTACTAAGCAACGAATATGCATCTTCAACCCCGCAAAAGATTAAAAACAATACCGCGAAAATCAGAGCGGTCAATATGACCGTGTATGGTCGAAATTGGTAAAAGTGATTTTACTTTCTTTGCCTTTTGTGTAATGAAAATTTAGACTGTTTTAGGAAAAGTCAGGTACCAGCAGGATGTTTTTATCCAGCAAATGTATAATACATATGTAAATGTCAAAACATCAAAATGACTAACTTTGAATTTAAAGATTTTCTTTACAATGTCTGAAAATGCATCTTGTTGTTACTTAAGAGCCCTGTTGCATTTTATGTCTGCTAAGAGGCACAAAGGCAGTCTTTAAAATATGCCCCACAACGCCATTGTTGCTATCTGGGAGTTCTGGCCATTAAACATCTCCAGTTTGCTAGCACTGATTTTTATTTATTTTTCTTAATATATAATCAACAGTATTCATAGATAACTACCGATCAAGATTCAAGGGAAAATTGGCCGTAGTTGTCCTTTAATATCTAGGAAATCACGATATAGACATTATAATACCACTGTCGGTGTCCATGACAATTTTACCATGTAGTGTTGGAATATGTGAAACTGTATGATTTATCACTGTCAAAAAAGTTCTTGTAGTGTAAAGTGGAAAACATGGAAGCTGATTTTTAAAACCTTTTACTCTAATTATTAGGATTTGTTATTTTTCTGTATCAGACCGAACATGCCATGTTCTACACTAGGGGCAGTACAGACCTAAACTACAATTTAATTTAGAGGACACAAAAAAGAAAAGAATAGTTCTTTAACTGCTATATATATATATATATATATATGCCATGCATGATTTCTAACCATGACGTCTTAGTGTATTACCAACAGTAACCTTGGAAACGGTGGTCCCAGCTCTTTTCAGGTCATTGACCAGCTCCTCCCGTGTAGTTCTGGGCTGATTTCTCACCTTTCTTAGGATCATTGAGACCCCACGAGGTGAGATCTTGCATGGAGCCCCAGTCTGAGGGAGATTGACAGTCATGTTTAGCTTCTTCCATTTTCTAATGATTGCTCCAACAGTGGACCTTTTTTCACCAAGCTGCTTGGACATTTCCCCGTAGCCCTTTCCAGCCTTGTGGAGGTGTACAATTTTGTCTCTAGTGTCTTTGGACAGCTCTTTGGTCTTGGCCATGTTAGTAGTTGGATTCTTACTGATTGTATGGGGTGGACAGGTGTCTTTATGCAGCTAACGACCTCAAACAGGTCCATCTAATTGGAGGTGGACATTTTGAAGGCAGACTAACAGGTCTTTGAGGATTGATTTCTGGATTTTTTTTTAGATTATGTCTCTAACCTAAGATGACAATTTCAGACCCCTCCATGATTTCTAAGTGGGAGAACTTGCAAAATAGCAGGGTGTTCAAATACTTATTTTCCTCACTGTATGTGTGTAAGGGGGAAATCCCACGCATCCCCCTGGCAAATCACACCCTGTATCTGTATACATTATATACTGTATATATTTAATATCCAGTGAAAGCTACATGATGAACACAACTCTACTAAAGCCTTTGATCTTTTGCAGCGCTTGTTTTTATGATTCTACCTCTGAACTTCTCGCTCTCATGTTCTTCTGTTTGAGTCACTGCTCGCTCTTTCTCCTCCAGAGACATACATGACTCGCACTATGTTCCTCTGTGTACATGTGAGTTTCTGAAATCAGATTGTGTCTTGTTTAAACACTGTGATTCGGGTCTTACAGTATATGACATCACTTAGAAACATTAGACATGTAGCTATGATTCACAGCCATCACATGTCATGGCATATAATTCTACTCCGATAAGAAGGCAGTTCTTTACAAGCATGTTACTTATGAAGAGTCTAAAAAAAAGTCTAAATTCAATGATTCTAGCAGCGTGTAATATATATGTGTTAGAGTTTAGCTGATTACAACTGGTAATATCAGATGGTTTGCTAATGTAACATATTGTTCTTTTTATGCAAGTTGCATCCAGAGGGTACATTCTGTTCTGACACTGGAGCACTTCTATTACCTCTACAATGACTCATTTACTCAAAAAATTTAAATGGAAAAAAAATATGCATGCAAAACTGTACAGGTGTGGATAAATGTTCCAACGTCTCCGCACCGGTGATGACTGTAAGAGCACTCCAGAGGCACTTTCAGAATCAGAATCAGAAAAGTGTTTATTGCTAGTACGTAACAGTTACTTGGAATTTGGTGATTACCTTGTTTTTCTAGACAGTTTTTGGTGCATTTCTGCCTTTAATAATCAGGACAGCATAGATGTGAAGTGTGTGTGTGTGTGTGTGTGTGTGTGTGTGTGTGTGTGAGGGGTGCGGGGGGAGGTATGCAGGAAATTCCTGCATTGTCAGATATGAACCCTTGGTGCTTACTTCAAGTCCCGTACGGACCACAATACAGAGTGTGGACTGGTAGCTGAAGACATGCCAGTTCACCTCCTGGCCACTGTCAAGGTGCTCTTGAGCAAGGCGACAACCCCCTTAACCGCTCAGGGCGTCTGTTCAGCTGTCGCAGCCCACTCACTCTCACATCTCTCCATTAGTGCACGTATAGGACCTGAGCCTGTGTGTGTGTTTCAGGTCTGTGTGTAGTATGTAATAACAACAGAGTATACATTTTTATTTCCCTGTAGGGGATCAATAAAGAGCACAAATTATTGTTTATTTAGTATGTATATTCAATCATTCAACCCTTATTTATCCTTGAGAGACCATTGAGGGGTAGCTTGACGGATTCTAGTCAGAATATGACTCTGATACTGCACCATTGGGCTGTGGTTATGGGGTGTGTTTCAACCAAAAAATGCTTCTGCACTCCATTGGATAAACCTCCAACCAATCAAAGCAACAGAGTATGTGACGCACATTGAGGGGCGTATAGTTGTCAACAAAACTCAACTGCGGCTGATGTTAGCTGCTAGCCGATAGCCCCGGCGCTAATGACGATACATCTACGTTACAGGCTTTACAGCATCCATACATCCCTCGGATGTATCATAAGATAATACCATGGATGTATTAATAAAACACATGGTGAATAACAGCCATTAGCTATATCCATTATTACAGCTACAGGACCTCGGGAGAACTGTAATATGACCATGCGCAGTGCAGCAGCATCGTATAAAGCCCATCCTGACAATTTCATTGGTCCTAACAGCTCTTGTTGGAGTGTAGTTGCTCTACAACAGATCTATTCCAAACCGTAGATCCCGACGTCAAATGTTGTGGGCGGGGCTAAGTGCATGTGAGAGGGGGTGAAGAGGGAAGTCTCTAAGTCTTTAATGCCATTTTATTTTTGCATTTTGAGGTTGTAATAGAATAGGTTTACATGGTTTCATTTTCAAAAAACACCATATTTATTTTTATACTGCACATTGCTGCAGATCCTGTTTTCACCCTGTGTGTTTGGGTCTCTGTTTTAGCTCCAGAGTGAGACATCTCACTTCTATACTATCTTTGTTTGTTGTTGCACATGCTCAGTAGCTAGGGAAGATCACACCAGCTAGATAACTCTTTCTCCAACTTTGATCAGTCCAAGGCAGGATTAGCTGGGAGACTTCTTCTAGACAAGGGGCACTTGTGGAATACCTGCAGAACAGGGACAGGAAGTAGTTCTTATGGAGATTATGGTTAACTAGTGTATGTTGAGAGCGAACTAGCATGCTAGCGCTAGCATGTGCCACGGTTAGCCACCCCGTCTCGGCTAGTGACGTAGAAAGCAGCTCACCTGGAGACTGAAGGCAGAGGACATTCAGAAACATGTATCTCACTCAAAGCAGCATGGATAGTTTTTTCTCTAAGTCTCTATTTTTTCATAATATGGCCACTTTAAGTAAATGTTGGCCTAACATCAAGAGATGAGAGGAATCTGGTTCATTGCCTCAGTGTGACAGTGTCAGGGTGGGAAAGAAATCCCAGTCAGCAAAGCCTGGCAAAGGCAGACAGAAAGAGAGCGAGCGTCGCTGACATTTGAGTAAGACTGAGGATAGAAGCGTGACCTGAAGGTGGTGGCGGTGCACGGCAAGGGCGGCGGGGGTATTCACTCCATTGTTTTTCGCCGTGTAGAATAAATGTCACGATGGCGAGTGTACACGAAGGAAAGCAACAGGAACAAAAGCCCACTGGCATCCTGGGCTGCTTATAAACATGCTGTGACACAACCACTGTGTATGTGGCCTATTTATAACTGCTTCCCCCCAACAGGCCTTTGAGAGCGGAGAGAGAGGCCATCATATATTTCACAGGCTCATAAATGTCCACCGTTATGAGCTTCTATTGACAAAACATCGACTGCAAAGTGCAGAACCCCGGTGTGTGCCCATGTGCTCTTTCAGTGCTTTTCCCGAGCAAATTTGCCTGGGAGTACAGGAGGCGTTAGTGCTATAGTATAACCACGCTGTCTGGGTTCACCAAACAGGCTGCTTTGCCAGTAATTTGCGTCTTTTTAGATGGGGACCTTGATTTACACTGCTACAATGCGGGGCTCCATGTACCTGCTGCCTAATCCCATCCGCGCTGAATGAGAGGCTGATTAGCAATGCATGGGACTCACTGCAAAATGTCCCCTCCATTGTTGATTCTGCTGACGAGGCCAGCTCGCTGGCCGGCTGTAGAGATGGAGGGAGGCTGGAGAGAAGAACGATGGCGCAAAAGAAGCGAGGGGGGAGGCGCAGGGTGTGTGTGTGTGGGGAGAAGTGGGCTAAATGAAATATGGGTAGCCATAAAAAAAGAGAGTTGAATGACAAGAAGAAGGAAGAGTGGAGATTGATAAAAAAAAAAAAAAAATAGTAGATGAGGGAAAGCAAGGGCGTAGATTTTGTTTCAACATTGGGAGTGGAGGTCTTGCATTTTTACACAAAATTGTGTGCCTTTTTTGCATATGTTATGCTATAATTATGATAAATCCTTCTCCTGTATTGTTAAAAACTTTATGCACATTTTAACATTACACATGTTTTAAAATGTTTTTTTTAGGAACCATCTACAGTACATCTCGACAACAAATCTATTATATCAATCAGGTCCACTGTGTTTGAATGGGGTAACCCCCCTCCAGCAACTCGGCTTCATGACCCAGGTTGCCAGGTGGGTTTGATCAGTGTAGACTAGAGTCAGTGTCAATCTTAATTGTGCACAACCAGGGTCACTAACAGCCAGGGGGATGGGACCAATTATGTGATTGGTTGGAAATGACAGTTGGGCAGTTGTCACACTTTTTTTTAAGATCATTTTTTGGGGCTTTTCCCCTTTATTTCTGAGTGACAGTGGATACACAGGAAAGGTGGGAGAGAGATGGGGGGTGACACGCAGCAAAGGGCTGCAGGTCGGATTTGAACCCGGGCCGCCGCAAAGGCCTCAGCCTACATGGGGTGCACTCTCTTACTGGATGAGCTAGAGGTCGCCCCGGTCAACGCACACTTTGAAAAAACAACATGTTGCTTTACGTATACTGTATACAACTAGGATTTTCACAGGCAGCTTCAACAACAGCAGAGCGGAGCGGTTACTAAATTCCAAACACACCGCTGGCAGTGAGTGCCCTGTTGCTCACTAGTCTGCCTTTTGTAGAGTGGGAGCGGAGGCAAAACTGCCTGCAAAATGTGCTCTGGTTTCTGCCATTTCTTTAAACCAATCACAAGCTAAGTGCCGGATGGAGCCACGGTGCCGCTGCAAAATAGCCTCGAAAAGTAACTTGTTTTGGTGGAACATATTTATGTTCAAAGGTTGTTTTAGTCGTACAACAGAAAACTCAGATTGGACAGATAGTCTAGCTAGAGGTCTGGATTTACCCTGTAGAGATCTGAGGAGCAGTCAAACATAGTCCTCAGAAATCCACCGGAGGTTAGAACGCCAACACAAAGAAAAAGGAGGGTAACGGACGTCTGGCCGAAAAGAGTGAAGGTGGAGGCTGAGGGTGTGGCCTTGACCAACTGGCACTTGACTTTCATCCTTGGTGCAGAATTACAGCCACTAGAGGAGGGGGCAAGGTGGAGGCTGGGGGTGTGGCCCCTTGGCTCATTTAAAAGCCGTGATGTCGCTCTCTCATGGGTGGGCCAAATTCTCTGGGCAGGAAAAGCAGAGAAAGGGGAGGTAACCTTGCCCCTTATGACCTCACAAGGGGCAAGATCCCAGTTCCGCCCATCTGCGCTTTCATTTTCTCAAAGGCAGAGCAGGATACCCAGGGCTCAGTTTACACCTATCACCATTTCTAGCCACTGGGGGACCATAGGCAGGCTGGGGGAACTCATTAACACTAGTACCGCCATGATGGTCATTTTGACCGTTTTGACATTTATATATGTAATGACTTTGCTGGATAAAAACATACAATTGTTTTTAATCTTTCGCGCGGTTGAAGGTGCATATTGGTTGCTTAGTAACTATCAGTGTCTCAGTCAGAGAAACGTCATTAGCTGTCTCGAGTAACAAGCGTGGGAATCACCGAAGGCAATCACCGAAGGCAAAGCCAGAGTCGGTAACGCAGGCTACCATAAGAAATACGGCGTGGATGGACTCTGTTCTGAATCAGAAGGCAGCGCCGGGAACTCGCTCTGTGGAAGGAGCGGTACACGGAGCTAGATGGCCGGTGGCTGTCGACGTGTTCATGTAACTTTATACATCCTTGAGCTGGCTGGAATCACTGCACACATCCTCTCCAAGGAGTGCACCAGCAGTGAAATTGTCCGGAGGAAGTTCAGGCAGCAACACGCCAGGTTAGGTTAGGTTATAAATGTTCATATAAGATACTAGGTATTATTTGCCTGTTATAAGTTATGTTAAATGAATTTCCATACCATATTTTTCAGATGTGAATGTAGCCTATGAAATAATTATAATAATATATAATGCATATATATATAATAATTACATTTTACTATGCCATGATATGAATTATTGAAACACCTGGGCTACTCAAGTGTATAATTAACCTTGTTAAATTGTACATTTTGGTGTTATTTTGTTTTTCTAAAGATATCCTTACACAATACCTGCATTAATATTGCAATTAGGTATTTATCATGAGAGATTAAAGAGTTTGGAATCTGGTGGTCAAAATGACCGCTCACGGCAGTTCTAGTAGTTATGGAATCCCGGCACTTCTAGTGTTAATGAATGAAAAAAAAACTCATAAAGTGACATTTTCATTTCATGGGACCTTTACATTTTTTTACCTGCCACTCAGAATTTGTATCTGCCACGAAATATTGTTGCCATTCAATGTTTGATGTACAGTATGTATCTAATAATGCAAATCCTTTATATTATATCTGAAAATATATGATGTGGTTTTATAAAGAGCATTGTTTTTTAAGCTACAAGTGCGATAATGCCTGATTGTTTGCTGATACAGATGTGGTTGCTGGGAAAATGAATGTTACAATCCTCCGCAGAATGTTATTTCAAGCCGAGTTTTTTTCATTTTCATATTCATCACTTCCCTCGCTGAGTGTGCTACAAACCTTATGGTTTCCAACCCGCCAAGAAAAACAATCACACATAATGTTCAGGTGGCTACACACTCTATTCAAGTGACCATACGTATGCTTTTTGTCATGTTGTGTGTCTTTCTTTAAGCACAAGCAAAGTTGCCTACTACGTACTTAGATGCACAAAGCCCTCGGCAGTTGCATGACCCAAGTGTGAACATTTTCTCTGCAAGTGATCTCCAAACTGTAGCTTCTTACTCTGCTCAGCTTGCATGGGAACACTCCCAACTACCCATTTGACAGCCCTGCGTTGTTGCAAAGCCCCATCTCCTGTGGTGTAGGCTGACTTAAAGCCAAAGCTTTATCGCCATGTTCAGACGTATTACACAGTAAAACTGGATTTGCAGTGTCTATGACAAATCAGGGTCTATGTGACAAACTTTTAAGGGAGGGAGGCGGAAGAGAAATCAGATTCTCGCTTAAAAAAATAAAATAAAAAACGACTGAAAAATATAAGGCTATTACCCAGCACATATTTCTCCCATAAGCCTCTTATGGTGTAGAAAGACACACCTAGGATGCCAGGCCGCTCCCTCCGAAGCTAATCCCGAGCCGTAACGTAATCTCGTGTTAGGTGATCAAACGGACGAGAGACAAACCTGTGAGGAGGAATTGTAAGAGCCACAAATCCGCAGGAACAAATCTTATTAAAGCGAGAAACCTCTGACTTTTACCCTAGCATCAGCCATATTTACTGCTCAGGCTTCCTGTCTTTAAATTGTCACAGTTTCAGCCAAACGGTAAGATATAACAGCTCGTAAACGAGAGCTGTTACGTGGGTTTGCTGCTGCTGCCTCTCCTGCTGTCACCAACAGAAGTCTGTGCATTAGTTGGGTTTTTTAGAGGCAAGACACATCCCACTGAGGCTGAATTCACACAGCAAATTAGTATTTGATTTGCACCCTGTGAATAAGCCACACTGTTGTGCTTTTCTCACCCGGTTTCGAACTTTCAAAGGAAAATAATTTATTATACACCAAAAACAAGGATCAGCTGGATGGAATTAAATTGTTGTGTTGACACAGCAAGGGGGGGATGTAATGATTGATAAAAAAAAATAAAAAAGGAATGTAGAGAAAACAACACCAGCCAAAAAAAAGAACTGTATGTAATCAACTCTGGCTGAGTTTTCACCAAACATAATCAGATTCATTTATACAGGCAGGCAGGCAGGGGTCGGCAATCATTTCCACCTCATCCTGCGGTGGGTGACATCACATCCTGTGAGCTTGTTTAAACAGTGGACCCTGCACTCAGCATGCACGGCCTTCATGGATAACTCCGGAGGGCACCAGCTTATAAACACGATGGAATAAGCACCAGCTGCACCACAGATATCAGGTGTCATCTCTGGCGGATCAAGTGTGAATTCTGAGATTCCTGCTGGTCATAACAAAGCCGTGGTAGTCTATAATATGTGCCTCTGCTTGTCTTAACCCATTTTTGTGATCTGTGAATGTGTGTGCCTCCCCAATCCATTAGGCTAGAGTGCTATCAATCTGACAAATTTGATTTCCATTGTATCAGAGTACTGTCACTTTAGTTTAGAAGTAGAAACAAATTGAACTCATTGTAGAGCACTTGTTGCTCAAAGAAATATATTGTGTATTGCACTTCGTTTCTGTTCTGTTTCCTATTATCTGATGAAGTTTGAGGCAAGTTTATTGTATGTGTATTGCACATTGCCCAGCCCAATTAATGTTTCCATTATGACTATTCACATTTTTTGCCTTAATAACCCAAAATGTGTTTTGTATTTAAATACACAATTTGTTGCAAATAAAAAACAAGTGCAATTATTAATGAATGTGATGTATGTTATTTAGCAAAATGACATTGTGTTGTTCTATCCCTGTTCTTTCTTTAACGTGAAATGCTGTTTGAATTTCCAAATAGTAACACATTCCTGCCCTGGCTCTGTTGTGCCGATTGTGGCTCCATCACTACCTCTATCAGTGATCATGCAAAAAGCTCATTTTTTTTGTTTTCATATTGAGGCTTCTGGGAAATGCATGGAGTTGCCTTCATCTATTTAGAAACAGAGAAGTATTGTCAAGTAATCCACTGATTTCAACAATGTAAATGTTGTCTACTGTTGTAACGGAATACTGTTACTCATAATTTGTATTCTGAATACATAACATGTATTCCGTTACTCCTCAACACTGGCTACTAGCGCCATTGATTTGCATGTACAGCAGAACAGAAAATTGGTAGACTTTCCCCTAAGTTACCAGCTAACGCTAGCGGTAGCTTGCTAGGTTTGGGTGGCAAGGTGCTACTGTATGCTAAACAAGACATTTTAGTCAACCAGAATGTTCCAAATACGTTTGACGAAGTGAAAATACATACTTTAAGAGGAAAACACAGAAAACATCCCAAAACAAGTATTTTAATGTCCACAGTGTTAGCATGGTTAGCATTGCTAAGTCTCTGTCCTGATTGGTTTTATGGTCTATTTTAAAGCACACAGGACCATCATTTACTAAATGAACATTATATTGTGTTAAATAAGACTTCAAACTAGCTATTGAGACCATAAACTCATTATCAAAATGTTTCCTGAGGTAATAAATCAAGTAAAAAGTGGGGTTATTTTCTCATAGACTTCTATACAATCAGACTTCTTTTTGGAGCCAGTGGAGTCGCCCCCTGTTGGAAATGCATAGTGCGGTTATAGCCGGTAGAGACGCACAAAGTAAATACAGAAGTGCCGTTCCACCCAATAATGAGTTGATGAACCACTGAAACGATTTTGGAAACAAAATACAAAAGGTTCTTTACTGTTGCTTTTAGGTTAATAGCTTAGCACCCTATTATTTACAACAGTTATGACATTATGACTGTTTTTGTGTTTCCTAGACTGTTAAAGAGGAAGTATAACTGTGAATCAAAGCTGAGCTGACAACAGCACTCTCAGTCACCAATGAGAGCTCTACAGCAAATAGCTACTGATTCGGTCAGTCACAATGGTGATTTAGTATAGTCAGTTCACTTGATGTTGATGAAGATTTGTTGTACATGTACTGGCTGGTTGGTGTGTATACTCCAAGATACATCAAAACATTTGGAGATGAGGACTCCATCATCTTTCAGCCCAATTTGCCAATCTATTTTACATTAACAATGAATCAAATGACTCTGGAGAATCACAGGCTTTTTACTTGTGACTTGTCATCATTTCTGGCTCACAGTGGATGAGTAAGGAACCCATGGGTGTGCCTGTTACCACTTCTGCCTCTTTCATCCCAGCTGTGCAGGATGTCATCCACAAGTTTTAAGAGGCATCTGTACGATTTGGTGGCTCCCGAATCTTTCATGCTCTGCTGATCTCTCAGTCCCTTTGCACATGCTGCAGCTTATCAGCCTCATCATGACAGCTCTCCTCTTCTTAGCTCTTTCAAGGCTTCTCTTGGGTGTTAGAGGGGGCCCGCCTCAGGCTGTGGTAACCCAGCAGACCCTCTGCCCAGATGAACACCACTTGTGTTTGTATTATGTGCTTGCATCAGGACTTTTAGTTCAAGATTCAATTCAATTTGAATTCAATTTTATTTATAATGTCAAATCACAAACTTCCTTACTACTACCTCAGACAATCTGAGAAGCCTTAACATTCCCCAGATTTGTTACTTAAACTGAACCTTCTTGTTGTGTCCACCGGTACCTGAAGCAACCCGCGCCCCACCAACACAGTCCCCCATTTAACCACAGAACTGAGTTCAGTCTGAATGACTGCTGAGGTGATATAATGTTGCAAAGCATCTCAGTCGTAATTTAAGTGAATTGTACGACTAGAGCTTAAGTGTCTGTCTAAAGGTAATAAATCTGTCTTAAAGATGATTCACAACACTTTGCTGTGTCACAAATGGAATTTTGGATGACGACAGGTATGGACCAATCACTGAATAGATTTCCTTATTTAAGATATTTGACAATAACACATTTTTAAGAGAATACTTTATGATGTACACATTGTAAATGAAAGATAAACACGTGTTTTTGAATAAAAAAAACAAATTAAAGAGCTGTGCTGTTAACTGACAGGCTTATATATAGCCTAGGTTTTACAATATTTTATGGCTGCTCTGTCCAAACGATACCGTTTGATTAACTGCTCGTCATAAAACATTTCAAAAACAGTCTTCCTCTCCTGAAAGATTGCCACACGTCCCTGTCATCCAGTGGCGTCGGACTGGGGGGAAAAGGGGGACTAAGTACCCAGGGCCCTCATATGAAGAGGGCCCAAAACGATGCTAGAATGAATAGCTGTGGATGCGGGCAGGGGCCCATAGAAAATGCCTTTCTACAGGGCCCAGCGTTTTGTGCTACATGCAAGCACATACAAGTCATTACAAGCCCCTACGTCTGGAGCTGTCTTAAATGACTGGGATAGGTAGAGTGATCCTTAGTTTTAAGAAATTTGATAAATTGCTTTTATACTTGCGTTTGAACATAGTAATTCCATGAATTTATGACTATTGTCGTAAATGTGTTTTTCAGACAACTACTGTTATTAAATGTGTTGCACCAAATTGGACACAGACACATTTGTGATATACACACATAAGACCGTTTCAATTCAGTTTATTCCTATTTTGAATCATTGTGATCCTCATCAGTTGTGTAGTCTACATCAGTGTTTCTCAAACCTTTTTCAATATTGTACCCCATTTGAATTTTTCTTTAAGCCAAGTTCTCTCTGACAGCTCAACATTTTTGGTTAAAAAAAAAAAAAAGTCTATTTAAAAAGGTACAATACAGCGCCAGCAGTGATATATTCACTACACAACAACATTTTTCAAACAAAAACATTTAAATGAGTCATTTACTTAATTCATTCATTATTAGAGTATCGTTTTTTAAGAATAATGCATGACATATTTTTAATTTAGTATTTTCACGTACACCCTGCAGTACTCCAAAGTACCTATAGGGGAACATGTATTAAACACTGGTCAATGTGATACACAGGTATATGCAGTATATCCACTAAGATAACTCCAGGATTTTCAGATACCGACTTAAAAATGTGCAATGACATGTAACAACATACTTAATTATACTTATATTTTGTATCATTTTTGAATTGTCATGTGTTTTCCTTTGCATAGGCTAAATAAAGGGATTTCCACTTTAAATTAGTGCATTAAAGGGTATCAGAATGCAGGAAATTAAGGCTTTGATGCTGAAAATTTCTCTAGGGGGGAACACACAGACCCCTTATGTTGATTGTGGTCCATATATTTATATAGCACATTTATATCCACTTATTTATATTACACCACTGATTCTCATGACTATTTTATATTCAATTTTATTGCGTCTGCTTGTCGAGTCATGAGGGCGACAACATATGCTGGCTGTTTATGTGACGTGTCAAAGGTTAAAAAGCACTATTAATTTTAGCATCATCCATCATTTTCTCTTTTTATATTTTTCTCCCTTTATTTTCCTAAATACTGGTAACTCACACAGAGGTTGTAAGCAACTCACACAGAGTTGTAAGGGCTGCTATAAACACAGCTTCACATTTAATTCCAGAACCTGAAGGTCTAAGAGAAGTAAATCGTCACAGTTGTTTCTTGGAGGTTGCACTCTTTACCTGCAACGACAGCTGAATGGCAAAGACAGAAATACTTACTCAAAGCAGGGTTGTAACTCTGTAATTGGCCCTTGCCATTTGTGTACGAATCTGATTGGTTAAGCAGGAAGGTGAATGCCTCTAACAGCTAATTTGAGTTAGGTAGAGCATTTATTAATAGTGAGGTCTTCCTGAAAGAATTTACGCCCAGCTCCATTTGTTTGCATAGTTTTTACAATAACTTTCACTGAACACACGCACACAGTGGCATGTAACAAAATACATAGAATGTAAAACTAGAAAGGCACTCAGAGAGTGTAGACCTCCCCCCAGGCATGCCCTGTCTCACAATGTTAATGTGAATTGCTCCCAGTCGTGGAAGTCATTTTTATGACACTACACAAATACAGCTCAAACACCCTGTCTCACAATGTTAACAAAAGTGAAAAAAATATGTATCTAAATGTAATTGGTTCTTCCTTATCCCATGATGCACTTTTCCACCAAGTCTCATGAAAATCAGGCCGGTAATTTTTCTGTAATCCTACCCTAACCCATCCAACGACAGACAAACACACCGAAACGAAAACGGAACCACATTGACGTAGGATTTGCAAATTTGGTATTAAGGTTAGGTAAGGTAAGGGTTTGATACATGTTGCACACTAAACCAGGTGAGCTACTTACTCTTAAAGGTCTCATGACATGAAAATGTCACTTTATGAGGTTTTTTAACATTAATATGAGTTCCCCAGCCTTCCCATGGTCCCCTAGTGGCTAGAAATGGAGATAGGTGTAAACCAAGCCCTGGGTATCTGCTCTGCCTTGCTCCTTATGAGGTCATAAGGGGCAAGTTTACCTCCCCTTTCTCTGCTTTGCCCGCCCAGATAATTTGACTCACCCATGAGAGAGAGACATCATGGCTTTCAAACTAGCAAAGTGGCAGTTGGTCAAGGCCACACCCCTAGCCTCCTTACTCTTAACTACTGTCCATTCACACTGCATTATCCTATTGTCCCTGTAGTTCATAGAAAAGATACACAGTTCGGGTGTTGACCTTGCTGTGTTCAAACAAATGATGAATAGAGCATGCAATGCAATACAATGGTTTAAGTATTTTGTGCAAGCTGTTTCCTTTTATGTGTATTGTGGCTCAGTGAAACGCCTGTTGTTTTCTGAAGGCAAAGAAAAAGCTTGGCATGCGTGCCAAACAAGCCTCTCCAGTATGTCATCGCAGAATGATGTGATACGGCACTGCTTCGCAGTGACAAAAGAAAATAAAGTCAGCAGTAGCTCAGTCTGTAGGGATTTGGTTTGGGAAGTGGAGGATGGCTGGGTCAAGTCCTGGACAAACTGGGGACACAGTACTATACGGTACTGGGGCCTTGAGCAAAACTCCAAATTGCTTGTAGAGCTTTGGTGCGGCTACCCACCATTTTGGCATCTCTCCACATTTGATAGATGATTATGTGCCAGTCAAGAAAAATAACAACATAATGAAAATAAATTCCACAAGGGGACTAATGAAGTACATTAATATTGTTTCAGCAGCCTCTGTGAGTTTGTCCTTTTGAGTATTTTCAAATCCCGCCAGGATACTTGACTATTTAAGTGTAATGATTTGAAAAATCCAAATGGTTATTATGAGTAATTGTCTGTGTTTCTGAGAGTTTCCCTTTGTGCACCCACAACGGTTGCTGCTCTGTGTTGGATGCACAGTGTCCCAAGAAGAAGCAGGCCCAAAATCCAATTAGGGACACTTGACTGGTGGAGCTAATTAGGGCTGGGGTTATTGTCTTCCATCTATGGATCAAGTCTCATGGACCAGTGAGCTAACAGCCCGAGCGCTGGCCCGGACATCTGGACACAACATGGGATCCATAGCTCCTATCCATAGGACTGCTAATTACCTCCTTCAATTCGTCCAAGCACTGACATGAGTTTTGTCTTTTTTATCATCTTTTATGAACAGGGAGCCCTGAACTCCATACAGTGCCTTTCTGTTGCCTCTCAAAAAGTGAAAGGCCTTGATTTTCACACAATAAATAACCATGAAATGAACTGGTTTGTTCTTGCTGAAGTGGCTTGGTCCTTGAGGTTATTCTGTTCAGGGTCAAGGCTTTCTGCGTGAAAAGAGCTTATCAAGGAAGCAGGGACGACCTTTGTACCTAACACAAAGGTAATAACAGGACAGAAAGATGAGGCATTCAGATTTATAAAAAGACGGGGATTCTTTTGGATTTATTTCTAGCCGGCTCTTGCTTTGCTGTGTTGATCGAGTCACGAGAAAAGCAGCAGCAGATGCGTAATTCTTCAGCGTGTTGACAATGCACACATGCATGGACTTGTTGGGGGGCAAAGTTTGAGAGTGAGGAAAACAAAGGCAAGCCCACTTATTCTTTCTCCTCCCTCCCATCTCTCTCTGGAGTCCCAGCCAGCAACTACAATCCAGCCTTAGAGAAGTGTGGTCCAGTCAAGCGGCATAAGAGGATTGGAGCTTAGATACCACTTGATTAGGCCACAGTCAATGGAGCTATGTGCTCAGTCCCAACGGGATTTCCATGGCACTTGACTAGGGACATATAGGCGTTAACCCAACCCAGAGTAAAATCCCATGATCCCCTGCTTTTCTTTTTTGTGTGCATGTGTTCAACATGGGGAATAAGCACGCCCAGGCCGCTTTAAACCCACTCCCTTTGTCTGCACAGGAAAGCAGAGGGCATGCCATTCCTGGTGCTTAAATGAGCTGTACCCTTGGAATGGGCATGGAGCTTACACTAACCTAATTACTATATGATGGAGCTGAGTTAGGAGCCACCCTAATTAATGTAAGCTTAGAAACACAATGGTTGTTGTTGTTGTTTTCTCAAGTGGACAGGGAATTGCTATGAAATGTAGATAAGCTTATGCAAATAATGTGAAATAAGTCATGGATAATTTGCACATACATATCCACCTCACAGTACTGTAGAAGTGGTTCAATGTAAAAATGACCATTTTGCTCAGCCTTTCCGGCCTCTCTGTAAATATGTGCACTCGATTCTCTGTCCCCACAGACAGCCATCTTTGTAGAGCTGCAGGGTTTTGTTTTTACTGTTTTGAAAGGCTGGTGAAGTTTGACAGCTCTGCTTGCTAAAAAAGCACAGTAAATCTGTCAGTCACTGCTATGTAAAAACTGTCTGGGAGAGATCTTGAAGGGCTTGAAGAAATATGAATTTCAACCAAAATAAGCTTAGTTCCAACTACAAGACTTTTTAAGTCGCCAGTTCACTTTGCTTTTCACACTACACAGCTTGCGGTCTTGTTTTCACACTGTCTGACTAGTCTTGCATTGCCAGACCTTCTTCCACGGCGCTGCAGAGGAAGGTCTGCCTAGTCCACACTGTATTCTGGGAAGGGAAAAAAACATGCTCTGGTTCATGCCATTTCTTTTAACCAATCACGATTGTCTTGGGCGGTGCTTAGTACTGGACGTAGCAACCGTGCCACTGCAAAATAATCTAAAGAAGGAACTTGATTTGGTGGAACATGTGTACGTTCAAAAGTTGTTTAAGTTGAACAGAAAACTCAGATTGGACAGATAGTCTAGCTAGCTGTCTGGATTTACCCTGCAGAGAACTGAGGAACAGCAACACAAAGAAAGAGGAAGCTAACAGACATCAGGCCCCAAAAAGTGACATCCGGCGGAATTTCCAGCAGCACTGGAGCAATCCCAGAAGTAGCTGACATGTTCCATGAAAACCATAAAGCCATTTCTTGGTTGGGATTGACTCAGTGAGTCTTTTTGTCACACTGAGATTGTCCGCAGAAACACCAAAAAGTTATGCTAAGCTAAGCATCTCCTGGCTTTAGCGAATAAGTGTGTTTCCATAATGCCATACCATTCCATTAATTAATGTTTTATTTGTCATGTCATCCCACATCTCTCTCCAATCATTTTATGACAGCTCTCATCTAGGCAATCTAGTCTAATTAAGGTAAAACATGCAGAAAAATAACCAAAGGGCAATATGTTCACATTCCTAACATCTCATTGATTATGGAAATCATGTTCATATATGTTTTAAAACAAGGAATTCATCTACCAACGTCAGTATGTCTGTTCTAGATTAATCAAACAAAAGCTATACTCTCTTTGAGAGTCTCAATTTCCACTTGTTGCACAGCTGCACCCTTCAGATAATGAGCCAAACTCTCACCTTATTGGAATGAACAATCCCAGGTGAAACTGCTCCCAGCCGCTGTGAAGATGCAGTTTTAGGAGTCACATCATTGATTCATTGGCAAGCTAATTCAGGTTTGCAACAGTGATGGAGAAAATATTTCAGAAAGGAAGGACAACACTGTTTAACTAGGTTTAAATTCTTCTAAAATTCAAATTTTCAGGGTTAGTTAATTAATAAAAGGCCACATTGCTAATTTCTTAGACTCAGCTGGTTAAAGAAAGGTTAATTATGCCCAGGATAAAAAGAAAAGTGATGTTTTATTCCATTCCTTTCATTACTTTAATTAAATAACTTAAAACTACGTTCCATACTTGAAGCAGTCATTCATGTACAAAGCTGAAGAATGTGCAGGGTGAGTTTTATCACTTATTTACACAGCAGTCTGGCATCTTGCACAGTTTTTTCATTTGAAAGAACTCCAGTTGCTGCTTTACAGATGAGATTAGAAAACATGCCACATATATAGATTTTATTTTTTCATTAGATAAAACATGCATGAGTGCTAATTGCTGACCAATGTCAGCCAATAATTGGAGGTATGTATGTACACACACACACATATATATATATATATATACACACACACACACACACACACACACACACACACACACACACACACACACACACACATACTGTAGATACCCTTTTAGCTTTTAACTTGTGTGCTGCTGTTGACTGCAGAACCTTACAGAGAGACTGATTTCACTGTGTGGATGCTGAAAACAAACGAAACATTGTGAAGCGGCGCACAAACGTCATGTTGAGGATCGCAGACTCCTGCCACGAGGCCGTTTGTCATTTATTGCACAAAAATGTACCTGTGATATTTCAGATAGTGTATGACTGCACTCTGACCATAGATCCATTTGTCAGAAGGAGACTGTCACTTCACACTTCCCTTTTCATCCGCAGCATCGCTGTCTGCACAGTGGCCAGGCAGATGGAGGCTACACTTCAGCAATAGAGGTACACACACACACACACACACACACAGATACACACACATACTGACATATACCTTTGAAGACACTTGCCTGCACACACCAGGCCTGAGCTGCCAAGACCTTTTCAGATCACCCATGAAGGTGTGTGTGTGTGTGTGTGTGTGTGTGTGTGTGTGTGTGTGTGTGTGTGTGTGTGTGTGTGTGATGGGTACAGTCTGCCTGTCAGGGATGCCACAAAGTGCTCTGACATCTCCCGGCTGTGTTCGCCAGGCTTTCTGATCCCACCCGTCCCCCCTCCCAACCCTCTGTCTGTCCCTTCCTTTACCTGTGGATAGAGGCATCACATCCCATCATGTCTAACCAGAAACACACGGCGTCTTTCGCCCACCTCCACCCTCTCCTCTCTGTACGGCTATTAAACTGACAGGCGAGTGGTGATTTTTGAGCGCACCTTATTTCTAAAGGCTGCTGCATGATGTTTTGTGTGACCTGTGTCCAGGTAGTGTTGCATTGCCAGACCTTCCTATCCTTGTTTTTATGTTTTTTGGGGAATTTTTAGTCCTTTTTTGGATAGGGAAGCTTAGACTTGACTTAACTTCTTTTTCAGAATGCCTTACAGCAATCATCAGTATCTGTTGCACTCAGTGTTGGTATGCAGGCAGAGAGAGCTATAGTAATATTGAAGCTGAAGAGAGCATGACAATTCAATTAAAATAAAAATGTAGCTTCACGCAAGCATATCTCACATTACACCAATTAACGCATGGTTGGATAGATATCCACAGCATAAAGATAATAGACAAAAAGTGTGTGTCGACTAAATGTTATTTTAAAAAAAAAGCTTTTAACAAGGTGTGCTATGTCCTATACTTCCACTCAGTGTCCGCTGACTTTCTGCCTAATGTGACATTCATACATTTCAACGCTGGATTTAGAAGGCACAATTTTGCAATTACACAGGGATGCAACAGATAGGTTGGCTAAAGATGGTAGGCCAGCGGTAACATGACCTGTGTTCAGTTTGGCTCTGGAAGTAAAAGGGTATTGTTTTTTGACAAAGTGTGTGTGGTTTTGTTTTTGAAGTACCGGTTTGAGAACCATTGAAAAAATACAGAGTAGGCACCAGTATTGGATAAAACCCAACCAATACCCAACCCTACTGAAGGCTGACCCCTGATTTCTGGCCTAGGCGTGTTTGAGCAGATGACATTAGTCTAATTTCACCATACTTTTTCTCAGCCATTGGAGCATCTTTTCCAGGATCACGGCTTCAATCCTGACCCAGAGGATGGATTGGCGGTGACAGGAATCCCTAGCCCCCTTTTCTCGTCTACATTTTTACCCCAAAAAAAGTGATGCAGTTTCCCCATCCTTTGGCCCTCTGGGATGGTCCCGAGGTCATTGGGAAGTTAACACTCTCAGTGTTTTGTTTCTTGTGTCAATGTGACACTAGGCCTTACTGACACAGAGCTAAAGAGGTTAGAATAGAGAATTTCTATTTCCATCCAAGTAAATCATCTGTAAAATTATTAAAAAACACTACTGTAAGCATATTACATGGGCTGGATACAAACATAGTACCCCAGCCACATGTCTGAACTTAATACAGAAAAAATCCAGAAGAAAATGACTCAGAAAATGGCTATTTCATCAAGTTATTTCTGTCTGTGCGTTTTTCTTATTTCTAAAAAAGCCAACAAAGTGCAAAATACAAAACTTCTCAAATACAAAAACACATCCACATCACTCACACACATACCTTAAATAACTACATACATACATTTATAGAAATAAGTAATTATAATTTGATGAAATGGTGAAATGGGGAGACGATACAAGCGATTAAAACGCAGAAATTATGAACTATCTAGATTTTCTACAAAACTACAAAATTGTGAGGGGACCAGCTAATTTTGGATTACATGGCTTGGATATTCTAACACCTTGGACTGTTGGCAATGTGGGAAAAAAAAGTTTTTGGCGATCTTTCACCGCTGTGAATAAAGTCACAAGGAAACAGGTAGGAAAACACACTTGACTTAGACTCGAATCTCTCTGTGTTTCTTTACTTCATAACATGATTATAATCGCTGTAAGTCACCTTATGCTTTGTGTGTGGGCTTAATGGAATCATGAGACTGTAAGCTTTCAGATGATATGCCTCATGAGCGTGTTTATGAAGATTTAATTCATGCAATTTATTAGTGAAGAAAACGGGACCGATAGTCTGAACAGGTTTTAAATCACAAGGAACTCTACATCCAGAAGCTTGATCTTCTTCAAAGTTTCTGTAATGGCCAATTTGGCTATATACGTTTGTTATGTGTATAGTGTGTGTGTGTGTGTGTGTGTGTGTGTGTGTGTGTGTGTGGTAGGTCTGCGTAAATGGTTGTTTTTTACGTCACCTGCGCACCTGTTTGTGGGTGCTAATTGGAGATTATAAAGGGAATCACAGGTGAGGTGGATGGGAGATCTGGATCCGGGAAGCCATACAGTTTTTCAACTTCAGCTGTGTGGGAGTAATGTTTTTAGATCTCGTCGTTCTCGGCTTTTAATCACTCAAGTCGGTCTTTTTGTATGTGCTTTTACATAAACTTTTTGTACAATAAAGGATTAAACGTACGACGACAGCGGACCTCATTATTAGCACCAGCAAGAGTTGGAAAGGGCTTCAGATTTCACCCAGTGGCATTATTTGTGGACAGATTGCCACTACAGGTTCCAATGTTGCCATTTTGTCCCACCTTTTGGTGGCAAGAAATCACATACTGTAACTACATAATCACACATCTGAAAGCCTTGCAGAAAGTGACTGCAATACTGTGTCTGTCTTGAGTTAGAAGGGGCCGACTGCTGGACTGCATAACAGACTGCATACCAAAACATAATCAAATGCATTATTGAACGTATTATTCAACGCCACATAGTCGAAGGTCTGTTAATCTACTTTTTTGCCAGTGAAGTATTGTTTTTAATCACCAAAAAAATAGTTTGGCTTGATTTCTACACGTTAAGCCATCGACACACTTGAGTGGGTGGATGTCATTACGGTGTTGAAATCTAAAAAAGCTATATAAAGTTTGTGGCTATGCAAAGATGTTGCAAAATATGAAAAGGAATGCAGTAATGGTAGGAAAGTATCATGTAGATAATAACTATACATTAACATTATTGAGAAAACAAAGCAACCTTTATTGTTACTATAAAAAAGAATGGAGTAAAGGTAGGAGTTTATACAAACATTTACAGCACACCTTGATCTATATTGCAATATTCAAGTGTGCAATCTGGGATGTAAAATTTCTGACCTGCTTCTAAAACAGCTTTGAATATTGGAACAGTTTATATAATACTTAAATTAGTAAAGACGAGCTCTAGCAGACACTGGAACTTATATGTTCATTCTTGATGCAAACACTGAAGTTAAAAAACAAAATGTAACCATATGGTGGTGTGCACAAGCTCAAATTATATCACAACCATACCATTTACAAATCCTGATTTTGTAACTGTCTGCTCATACTGCCTGTTGCACTAAATCAGAATGATCAGCAGATCCTCAACAACAAATAATCTCAAAAGAGAAGTTATGGATTTTTCTTTTGCGCTACATTACACCACATTTAATGTTACATTCAAAGTAACACAAATAGCTTTTAACACATTTTTATCTCCTGTAAAATCTTGCACTGTGTTTGATTGCTATTGCAACTAATTGTTTAAACCCACTGTAGTGGTAAGGCAACTGCTCCATACAACTGGGACTGATGTGATCTTAAAATTGTTTAAAAGTAGGTGCCTGTGGAACTGTCCAATCAACCACTGCATCACTTCACTATGAGATTAAAACCTCTCATTAGTCCGAGATTATTACATTTACAGGTATCACTCTCATTTCATTCCATTCAAACATGAAATGCTTTGACTTGTGCAGTTAGAGTCACAGAGGAGCCAAGATGCCTCGGGCTTGAGGAGATCATGGAAATCATCATCACCAGCCAAGAAAAGGCCACGGCAAAGCTCTGTTTTTTTCCGTCACACCTATGAGGCCGTAAAGGTTTGGTCCCTCACGGAGTTCCCTTAGCATCATAGTTCTTCCGGCACTAAAATTGATCTTTATATAGACAACAACAGAAAAAGAAATTGCTTAACTTCAAATACTGCCATTTTAGTGAGTAGATGGAAGGATGCAAGACAGAGGGTAGAAATGAATAAGAGATAGACATTCAAGAGAAAATGTTATAATACATTATATAGCCATTTATAATGATGTCATTTCTTGATGATTTATTTTGCTTTCTAAAAGTGTCGGTCTGGAAAGCCTTTTCCATTACATTGTCATGAAATCGTGTGTACAAGTCAAATTTTCAGTCCGAGGGTGGTGCTAAATGAACAGCACAGTTAGGGAGAAATTTAGCTTTGGGGAGGTAATTGTGTTCACAAAATATACCAATCAAATACACTTTAGAATACCTTATGTGCAAAACTGACATTTGGGTCCGATAGTGGCATTACAAGAGAGGTCAAATTGTTCCGATACTAACAGGGTTAAGAATAAGAAAGATGTGAACCCTAAATTTCATGCCATTAGATTTGTTTGTTTTTGAAGGCAAGTATTGGATGGACAGACGGACTGACTGACTGGCCAACCAGCCGACTGACACGGTGATCCCTTGACCTTGCCTGCTTATGGGGTGAAAATAAAGGACACCTTTTCCATAAGTTATGTTAAACAGTACATCACAATATAAACCTTGTTATATTGTCTTTCTTGTCTTCCTTTCTAAATTCTGTGTAGCCGCAGTTGACACTTTGTTCTGTGTAAGATGATAGGTTGGATGTTTCATCAACCTGCAGGAAATTAAGAAGAAAATGAAAGAAGAGAAAAATTGTCTTACATAGAAAATATGTTGTCAATTGAGTAATGGTTTCCATCTTTTATTATTATTGTCAATTCATATTTTCTCATCAATGTCAAGTGTCCTTTAGTGCAAACACACTTGAATAATTATTGTATTAACTACAGGTTAAGTCCCTAAAATGACAAGTTTGGCTTCTTGGTGGTGCCAGAATGGAACGTTATGAGTTCACCAAAGTAAAAAGGATTTATCTTCTCTGTATTATTAATATGCACAGTAACTTTGAAAAGATAAAAAGGACGTTTTTCTCTATCAAATATGAAAACTACTGATCATGTACATCATCTCTGGTAATGTTTTCCAGGTTTCCAGTCAAAAGAAAAATTAAGCACTATTCTTGTTATAAAATGAGCCGGGCCCCCTGTGCAATGCTGGCAGCGAATATTTCCCCAGCAACTTTGGAATGATAATGAATTAACGAATGCTTAAAGAACAACACACCATCTTTTTTACTTAACAGTATGAGAAATGTGAAAAATACTGTTAACGTCAGAAACAAACCGGAACAGACCATTGTCAAGGTTAATTACACTTTCATCCTCCCCCTAAAAAAGCCAAGTCTCAATGCCAGAAATCATCTCTATGGAAATAATGGAGTAACAATTTATTTTTCAGGCAACTTTGCTGCACCATCTTGAAAGACAAAAAAAAAACACTTTAAACACTCAAAAGGACACTGCAGAAACTTAATGAATGACTTTCAAATGTATTTGTGAGTTATGGAAAATTTAATGATCCTGATCTGTCAGAAATTCTTTTTTTAATGCACCCATGTCTACCACAGCCTCTCCCATTAATTTCCCTTTCAAAGGGTTGACTGGGGAGCTGTTTTTTTTGTGGTGCTGTCACAGCATCAGGCTCTCGAGAAGATTAACCCTGGAAACACAGATGCAAAATGCCTTGGTTGTGTCCACCTGACCTGCCAGCCAGCGTAGAACATCCTCCTCACTGTAAAATATAATTCCCATTATTTTCAGTGAGAATCAATGCATATAAAATTGGGGAATAACTTTTTTTCCTGGGTCAAAAGAACACTCAGACACACTTACAAAGTGCTTTCACACTGCACTTGAGACATTTTAGTCCAGGGCTGAAAGAATTTCAACACAACCATATTTGGAAATGGACTTCTAAATGCTAATTCTTTTGCATGAGACGAAAGAGGGGCAAGATCAAATTCTTCCTGTAAAAGAATTATTTAAAGGAATGTTTTGGCCCCTCCAGAGGCCCTTTTTATTGTGCAACCCTCTCATTCTGGGGTTACAACTGAACTTCCTTTTCAACCTGTTGAAAAGTTCAATTAAGTTATCAAAATATAATAAAAAATATATAGTATTTTGTTTTCATACCAGCTGCTTTGTACAGAAGCCATTCCCCTGAGAGGTTTTCACTTGAGGAAAAACGTATTTGAACAGGCTGGAGACCTAAAATGCAAGTCTGTATTTAAAATATATACTATTCAAAAGTTTGGGGTTACTTAGAAGTGTCCTTGTTTTTGAAAGAAAAGTAAGAAAAGTTTTTTTCAATGAAGATAACATTAAACTAATCAGAAATACAGTCTAGACATTGCTAATGTGGTAAATGGCTATTCTAGCTGGATCGGCTGATTTTTAATGGAATATCTACATACGTGTACAGAGGCCCATGTCCAGTAACCATCACTCCTGTGTTCTAATGGTACATTGTGTTAGCTGATCGTGTTAAAAGGCTAATTGATTGATTAGAAAACCCTTGTGCAATTACATTAACACAGCTGAAAACTGCTGTGCTGATTAGTGAAGGTATAAAACTGGCCTTCCTTTGAGCTAGCTGAGTATCTGGAGCGTCAGCATTTGTGGGTTTGATTACACTTTAAAAATGGCCAAAAAAATAAGAACTTTCTGTTGAAACAAAACAGTCTATTTGTCTTCTGAGAAATGAAGGCTATTCCATGTGAGAAATTGCCAAGAAACTGAAGATGTCCCACAAGAGAGAACGGCATAAACAGGGCTCTAATCAGAATAGAAAGAAAAGTGGGAGGCCCCGGTGCACAACTAAGAAAGAGGATGAGTACATTAGAGTCTCTAGTTTGAGAAATAGATGCCTCACAGGTCCTGAACTGGCAGCGTCATTTAATGGTACCCGCAAAACGCTAGTCTCAACGTCCACAGTGAAGAGGCGACTGCGGGATTCTGGCCTTCTAGGCAGAGTGGCATAGAAAAAGCCAAATCTGAGACTGGCCAATAAAATGAATAGATTAAGATGGGCAAAAGAGCACAGAATTTCGACAGAGGAAGATTGGATAAAAAGTGTTATGGACAGACACATTTAAGTTTGACATGTTTGGATCACACAGAAGAACATTTGTGGGATGCAGCATAAGTGAAAAGATGCTGGAGGAGTGCCTGCCACCATCTGTCAAGCATGGTGAAGGTAATGTAATGGTCTGGGGCTGCTTTGCTGCTGGTAAAGTGGGAGATTTGTACAAGGTAAAAGATATTTTAAATAAGGAAGGCTATCTCTCCATTTTGCAATGGCATGCCATACCCTGTGGACAGCGCTTGATTAGAGCCAATTTCCTCCTACAACGGAGGACAATAACCCTAAACACACCTCCAAACAAGACAAACAAGAACTATTTAGGAAGCCATTAGCTGGTATTCTGTCTGTAATGGAGTGGCCAGCGCAGTCACCAGATCTCTACCCTATTGAGCTGTTGTGGGAGCAGCTTGATCGTATGGTACGTAAGAAGTGCCCATCAAGCCAATCCAACTTGTGGAAGGTGCTTCAAGAAGCGTGGGAGTCCAGGAGTACACCAAGGTTGCGGACCTCAGAGGATGGGAAGAAGGCTGAGATCTCCAACCTTCTGGAGCAGCGCCTTGGGGGCCACAACCAAGAGCTCTGTTTTATTATACAATAATAGTATACTTTTCTTTGCTGCAACTGGCCCCAGCCGGGCCTTTGTCATTAAAAACCCACCGGGCTAAACAACGTTTCTGGGGGAAACCCTGATGTCAATTTTCCAAAAATATGGTATCATCTAATAAAAAAAAAAACTCCTCCAGCTGTCTTCCACCTTTAGTCTTGATTTCCCAACATCCCTGTCTCTCTATTTTCCTCTCACTTTCTCTATCCATTTCTTAATTGTTCTAATTTTTATAAGTTTTCTCCCTGCTCTTTTTCACAGTCACAGTTGCTATAGCAATGAAGCTATCAAGAACAAGGTGCTGACTGCCAGTGAATAACACCATCACTCTTGATCTCACCTGAGCTCTGTGAGTGATGTGTTCATATGGCTCCACACCTCTCTTTACACCCCAAACACTGGAAAAGTGACAGTCGGCGACAGAAAATAAAAGTCCTATTAGACATTTCACACCTTTGAATACATTTGTTGTTAAATGAGTATTTAAAAAAAGGTCTGCCTTTTTGCATTTAAAAGTGGCTTACTGTTACTCAAGCCAACGGAAAGAGAGCAAATCAGCCCCCAACTAAATCTCTCTCCCAACATCTGCTGTATTCCAAGAGCCAAAAAAAACAAAGCAGACTGCATGACAGTATTACGTGCACAGAACAATGACACTTACAAAAACAAACACAAATTGCACCTTTGCTATCAACCTCTAAGATATGCCCCAGTCCTTTCCCCCTTTGGGGCTCACCACCATCACCATCAGAATGCTAGGTGGGTATCTTGTCCCACATTAGCCCCCTTTAGAAGCTCCTTTTTTTTATAAATTGGTCAAATGGTTTCCAGATTTTCTCATTCTCCCCAAGTTATTGATTTTTCTTTTTTGGCCATTTTAGTCCTTTATTTTTTATAGGACAGCTGAAGACAAGAAAGGGGAGGGAGATAGGTGGAATGATATGCAAAGAGCCGAGGTCGGTGTCAAACTGCGTCAAGGAGTAGTGTGGCAGTAGTGACCTAAAGGTCAGAGAAGAGCGCTTGAGACCGGGATTTCGTCGGTTCAATCCCCAGACCAACAGGATCAAATCTGGGTCCCTCATTGCCACCACTGGCAATTTCTAAATTGCGACTTCAAAGTAATTTCACACATGTGGTCCAACATCGTTATAAAACATATCCTGCAATCTTTGTAATGATTAGACAAAGAAACATTTATTTCCAATTCTGTGTGATATGTAGCTCAGTCCAGCTCACGGCGATTTGAGAAAAGCAGATGACCAACACAAAAACATCTGCTAATAAAGCTGCAAGCTATTCCAAGCTCAAACCTTGATTTACGTCATTCCCCGTCCAGTTATTGTGAATTTAAAGTGTTCAATTTGAATGAGAGATGCAGAGTATGTGTGAGGTCATTATGTAGACATTTCCTGAATGTTTTGTGTTGATTGGACACAAAATGTGCCTTATTGCAATTCCAGCAAGTCACTTTCCTTGTAGGGCATTCCTGAGTGTTTGCCAGATGAGCTGCTGATCTAAAACAACTTTGATCCTGTTTCAGTGTTGCTGCAGGCTCAGCGGAGTGGTTGCTCTTGGCTATGGTTCTGAATGGAGGTTTTGGTCTCACCTTCGCCACGTGCGCTGGAGCATGATGTTCTGAAGTTATAGTCTGTGCATACCCGGTGGCGGCTTCCACTTGACACGCCAACTTTACTATCAAGAGTGAGATTTACATCTGTTTGCACTCACAGTCTCTTACTTATTTTTTTGCAGCTAGCATGCTCAATCAGTTGGTCCCGTATCATTTCATCTGTGTTTCCAGCAAATCTGCACGTTGTTGCTAGCTTGTGTAGCGCATCCACATACTCAGCTACAGTGTCATGTGGTCTCTGCACTCTTAGTCTGAACTTGTGTCATTCAACCACAACATTTTTTGCTGGACTAAAATGTGCGTGCAATGCAGCTACTGCTGATTCATAAGTTTTACCTACATCTGTGTGAAATATACGTTGGCCTTCGGGGCCCAGGCAGTGTAGGAGAATTGCATGTTTCCTCGTGTCGAGCCAATTGTCCCCCTCTACATGATTAGCAAGTAGGTAATTCCCGAACATTTCCATCCACATATCAAACACAATGGTAGGTTGTTCCTTGCATGGCAGGAACAATGCAGGAAGAGGCACACCAGCAGTCGCCATCCTCGTTGCCAATTTGTTATATATCGGGTAATCCACAGCAGAACAGACGAGACCGAGAGCTGAGCGAGCAGAGCTGAGCTGAGCATCAACTTAACATTTTCTTTACTTTCTTCTTTTTCTCTCACCTCACAAAACATGCAGTACGATGTATTGTGGTCTACAGCAACCTTTAGAGATTAAACCCATAACTGAATACACAACATGTGGGTCCCTCCATGTACCTCCCTTTTCTTCCAGATAAGAGCTATAGTCTTTTTTACCTGTAGTATAACACAATGAATACATTTACAGTATATTCTTGGGGTTTTAGATTCTATGGATATAGGTGCAGCAAAATCATCTTAGGGTGAAGTAGATTGTTCACAGACAAGACAGACATAGTTTCATTGATCACTTCCCTCCAGAATGTTTCAGTTTGTCATACTCCCAGACACAGTGCCTCCATGGTCTTTTAGCCTCATTGCATTTAAAACAAAGCTCAGTCATATTACTGTGGTATCTATTTAATGTGTGGCTACATGCTCACCTGTCAATCAGGACAGAGGCTTAGCAACACTAACCATGGCACTGTGGGTATTAAAATAGACCTTAAACACAACAACAAGCCAGACCCTTTATTGGATTTAAATGCTGTTTGCTGTACATTCACCACTTCTGAACAGAGGCAGAACATAATCTTGGAGACTATTCCTGCACAGCGCTGTGTAATGCAGACTATCTTGGAGCTGACCGGCCCAAGACCGCAGTTTTCATCAGACTCACCCGGGGTCCAGTTAAAGGCACTGAACACGCATACAGGCGTTTTCAGTTTATGGCCCAATCCCAAAGTCCGGACTCACAGACTCACGGACTTTAGTGCGCGTTCTTGCGAAATTCATAAGGGCTTGGGGTTTTCCCAATGTGGAAGTTCAAAGGGTGTGAGGGTTTGAGGACACACTTACCGAGCCCTTTCTGTGAGTCTGCATCAATGCAGACCTCACCATAGGGAATTACCCACAGTACAAAGCGTTGTGACGTTTACCGCGGAGACCATAGGGAAATCCAGAAATTACAAAGGTAGACAACAGCACGCCACACGACCACGGAACGGAACAGACCTGTTGTAACCAGCTTGTAAAACAAGAATTTGATCAAATTTGGAATCAAGCACCCGTCTCCTGTGCCTTGGCCGTGTGGAAAGCAACAAACTTAAAATGAAAATTTCCAAGCCAGCAAGTGTCAGCAACATCTTTGTTAGCAAACGTCAAGGTGACATTTGATCTTGTGAAGTGCTGTCCCAATCCCATTTATACATATCTGAGCCCATGTGGCCTCACACACTCACTCACATTGCACCAATCAATTAGGTCTGTGAGTCTTTAGTCCTTAGTCCTCAGGGCTCATTTTTGGGATTGGGCCAATGTGGCTGATTGACCTCTTCCCAGGACTGTGTGGGTGTGGTTAGACAGACTGAGTGACATCTTCCTGAGTCCCCTGTTGGTGCTGTTGCATCTGTTAGGGCGGGACAAATGATAGCTGTATAATTTTGAATTTGTGACCTAATAAGTTCTCATCAAAGCACCGGCCCACCTTTAACCTGAGCAGAATCTTATCAGCCAGAATGTCTCAAAACACCTGTGTGGCGGTTCAGTAGCTTTCACTAAGTGTACCGTTAACTTATAACATTAATAACATTACCGTCGGCAAATACCCCCACAAATCAAATACTTACCGTCAGGCCAGGACATGTATGAAAATTAGCATCGATCCTGCGATACGAGACAACACCACCTTTATGAGACGCTGACTGTGATAATGCCAACATGCAATATCGTAAACAATGAGGCAACTGTGTGATTACTCTACATTTTCATTGTGATATATATATATCTCACATTCTCGGTCAAATAAATAGCAGTACAATTCTAGTGGTCTAGACTAGTAGTCTTTCTCTGATGTGGAAGTAGCTTACACTGAAAGTCAGTAGTTGGCTATACAGTGGAGTCGCATATTTAGTGATTTGGGGTCCTTCTGTGAGTAGTTTTGGGATACAGTTTGGTTTTGGAGAATTCTACAACCAACAATACCACAGGCCGAGCAACTGGCCCGTTCCAATCAGGCACATTGTCACCAGGCAATGTACTATTGTGTACAAAAAGGCAAAAGGCCTAAAGAAAAGTCAGACATAAAAGTGATATAATGTGCATACTTAAAAAACATAATTAAACCTGTTAGAGGACACATCATACAGAACATGTTGGGCTCTCAGGGCTTGGGAGGAGAGAGGGGCAACTGTGGGGGTGCTGGAGGGCGGGTGCAGAGTGAGGGTTGAGGCCATCAGTGATCGGGTGTGATCCACACTGACAGTCCATGCCTGCCACACCAAAAACACCCAAGCTGCCACACTGACATCTGGAAATGGCAGGAGAGACATCGCACTAATGAGTGTGTGTGTGTGTGTGTGTGTGTGTGAGTGTCTGTGTTTATGTGTTCCTTAAGGCAGGCAGGACAGGACCACACACCAGTGTAGGGGTTGGTGGTCTGGGGGAAGGTTACTGTTTATATGACTAGTTTATGTTTATCCTTTTTAGTTGCATGTTTTGATAATTTTTCTGAAGTTTCCCCCGGTTTTAACTGCGACTAATGGAGACAGAGACTTTCTTTTTTTTAACAATAACATCCCGATAATTTGTATCATCATTACCATCAGGGGCTTCATCATCATCATCAGCAGCAGCAGCATCATTATCACCACAGTAGAGCATGCGTGATGCATATAAACACACACACACACACACACACACACACACACACACACACACACAGTACACACACACAGTACACAGTTTGTACAAACAATTTGAGAGATATGCAAATACAAACATGCATTGGTATTCATAAATAAAGTTTGCACACACACATATACATTCATGTTTGTTCAAATTTAAGTTGAGACACATGCTAATACAAACATGCATAAGAATGCATAAATAAAGTTTGCACAAACACACACACACACACACACACACACACACATGCATACAAACACAGCACAGGAGTGTATCGACTGGAGCTTGTCTCTGTATATAATCTAATGTTTTATGAAGCTCCCATCCATTAAAGTAACCCAGGCTGCCATCAATCTTTGCACTTTATCAACATGCAGTCTCAGATTCTTAAAGTGACGCTCAATTAATTTCTAGCAGGACTATACAGGTTCCTACCTCACCACTCACAAAATGTCCTGTGTGCACAATTCATGCGGGACCTCCATAAAAGTGGAAGGTATTGTATATCTTTCACGCTACACAACACACGGATGCAAATATTTCTCCGAGCCCAGGATCTGTGCGTTGCCTGTCCACATAAATATGCAAATCAACTAATGAAAATGTCATAAAGTAACGTCAAGGTGTGGAGCAGGCCGAATGGAAGAGTTTAGTTGTCGTCAATAACCCCCTTGTCCCATCTCTGTTGTGGAAAGCAAAGCTGTGACCGTAATCAAACACACGCATACACAAAAACACAGTTTCATAAGCATAACCCAGCAAACATACAAATACGGGCATCTGTGTATAAAGGAATAAAAGGACTACAGATATCAGAAGCACACGCAATAATTCAATTCAATCCCATGGGATATATTTTCCTTCTGTTTTGCATTTAGCTGTGCATTTAGTAATGGTCAACATGTTTGCCTCTTGCCAAGCATGGCGGGGGTGGGGTGGGGGAGTGACTTACAGTGTGTGCTTAGTAATTCAATCCTTTTGTCAGACAGGAAAAAAGAAAAAAGCCCTTTCACAAGTATTTAGGGTTTTTGTGTTAGTGTTCCATGGACATTCTGAACCTTTTTTCTATTAAAAAAAAGCTGACGTAAGACAAAACTACGACAAAATACATGGAACGTTTATTAATGTTGAGGTTTGGTTTGACAGTTTTTCTTGACCTCCAAAAGACCACTTAACAAAATAACTCCCCACCCCCCTTACCCCCCAGGTGATATGACTTCTACGCAGGGCAGTTGTCATGTCTGATCTGGACCTTCCAGAGCCATTATCCCAATGTGTCCAGACTAAAAGGCTTCTTGACATGCAGGAAAAAAACATATACATTCATTTATGTTCTTGTTGGTTGCAAGGGCAATTCCAGGATTTTTTTTTTTAGTGAGTTGGCACAGCGGGGGACCAATAATCAAGACATTTTATCAGAACACAACACAGAAAATCTACTTAGAAATATAGAAAATATTGGATAGGATTAGGAATGCAACGATTACCGGTGTAACGGTAAAGCACGATAAAAATGTTGACGATAACAATGGCCCAATCCCAAAGTCCGGACCCACAGACGTACAGACTTTGGTGCACTTTCTCGCGAAATTCTTAAGGGTTTAGGGATTGTTCTAATGTGGGGTGAGGGTTTGAGTACACACTTACCGAACCCTTTCCATGAGTCTGCATCAATGCAAACTTCACCATAGGGAATTACCCACGGTTCAAAGTGTTGTGACGTTTACCATGGAGACCAGAGGGAAATCCGGAAATTCCAAAGGTAAAACAACAGCACGACACACGACCACGTGTGGAAAGCAACAAATTTAAAATGAAAATACCCAAACCGGCTTCCCAGCTTCATCTGAGTTTCCTGAAGTTGCCGCGCACTGTTGCGTGCACTGCGTAGCCTACAACGTGCATTTCTTGAAATTGGAATCATGGCATAAGGGGGAGATGACAGCATTCAGGACATTTATCAGCCCTCTAAGAGGACTAAGTCTGAAGCATAGGCATATTTTGGTTAATATAAGAATGCCAAAGGACATTTGATGGAAGATAGTTATCCTGTGTGCAGTACGTAAACACACTTTTAAAACTACCGCAATAATTCCAATAATTTTGGTCACTATAACCGCAAGATTACATTTTCATACCATTACATCCCTAGACAGGATAGAACAACACAATGTAATTCTACTAAAACAATATATACATCTCATTATTAATTTCACTAGTTTTCATTAAAAAAATAATGGTATATTCTGACTACAATACACATTTTCTATTGGCTCAGTCTGCCACTTAAAAAAACAAAACAAAAACAATTCCAGTGCTGGTTCCATGGTATCAGATGGATTGGATGGTCGTCATGGAAACATTGGTCATGTGACAAGAGCTGGGACTATTGGCAAAACAGGCAGCCAAGTGACAGTTCTCTGATCCAATGGAAATCACCATTATAGCCCAATGGATTGGGGGACACCACGGCACGGGGAGCCAATCATACTTCAGAGGGGTGTCCCCCTTCTAGCCCTGCCCCTGGTCCGTTGGACTTTTGCAATGTAACTACACTGTATAAAAATTACCTGTTGCCAGTAAAAGTTCTACATTGAAAATGTTAATTAAGTAAAAGTATCAAAAGTATAATCAGGAAAATGTAGTACAACATACATAAACATATTCCCATTTTAAAAAGTGGAAAGTACTGTGGTTGGGGTTTTGTTTCCAGCTTTCTAAATCATTTTTATGTGTTCCACTTTTAGTATCTCTGTTGGCCCCGCCTCTCTCTGTCTCCTGTGTCTCCCCTTCCCCTCCTGCCTACTGCTGCCAGCTGACTACAAACACCTGTTCGTCATTCCACCGTCGCCTCTCCCGCTGCACACACCTGCCAGTCATCTCCAATCAAGCCCACTACTTCAACCCCAGATCCACTCCCAATCTTCACTTGATCGTTGTCTCAGCTACCGTGGTGATACACACCACAAGTGCTACCGTTCTTTGTTTCGCTTAACTTTCTCAGTCTGTTACTCATTCTTAACTCCCGTGTGTCTCTCCCCTGCAGCCATCCTCTCCAAACCTTCCCTATTATCATTAAATACACTTTTTTTTTTTTTTTTTTTGTAAAACCTTGCCTTTGGGTCCGTTCTGTATCCCAGCGTCACAGTAAAGGATCCAAACGTGTGTGCGTGCGCGCGCTAAATGGTCTAATAATTTCAGCTGGACTAGTAGGCCATTATATTGTTTTCATTTATAATAAAACATCAGGTTTTATACACTACATGTGTTATGTGTGCAGAAATCTTAATGTGTAAAGTAACTAGTAACTAAAGCTGTCAGATGAATGTAGTGGAGTAAAAAGTACAATATTTCTCTCTGAAATGTAGCGGAGTAGAAAGTGGCACGACAACAAAAGACTCAACTAAAGTTCAAGTACCTCAAATATGAAGGGTTAAAAATCAGCCACTTTTCCCTCATTAGCGTTTAGCTTAGCGCTGCATCAAAGCAACACTATACAACACTGGCTCTAGCAGTTTGCTTTTTTTTAAGATAGAAGCTGGGGGTGTGGCCTTGACCAACTGCCCCTTTTCTCGTTTGAAAGCCATGATATCTCTCTCTCATGTGTGGGCCAAATTCTCTTGGTGGGCAAAGTAAAGAAAGGGGAGGTAACCATTATGAGGTCATAAGGGGCAAGATTCCAGATCGGCCCATCTGAGCTTTCATTTTCTCAAAGGCAGAGCAGGATACCCAGAGCTCGGTTTACACCTATCACCATTTCTAGCCACTGGGGGACCATAGGCAGGCTGGGGGACTCATATTAATGTTAAAACACCTCAAAGTGACATTTTCATGCCAAGGGACCTTTTAAGGAGAACTCACTACAAATATTACTTTTGCAGAGTGTTCAGCGTTTGAAAATATGAAACACTAGATTCAGCGTTCCATCCATCCCCCAAAAAAACTTCCCAGTCTGTTGTGGGAATTTCTCTGCAAGAGTGCAGCAGCAGATGGCCTTTGATACAGTGGAAGTCGGCGCACTCAGCGCATGCTGTGCCGTGTAGGTTTTCCTTGCTTTGGCCTGTAGTCTCTTGTTTACCAGGCTGCTGCTGCTCTCAGCTTTTTAATCCACATTGTGCTGTTGCCTGGGATTACTTTATTTGTTGTCATGTATGTAGTCAACGTGTTCTAATAAGGTTGCATTTACATTGCTTTGTTTTGGTTAAAAAAGGAATATCTTCTGGTACATTTCCCCCTCTCATTCCCTCTTCTCTGTTGTTTCCGAGCCCCTAAACCGGAGACACTTCTGACCCGTTTAAGTTTGGAATCTGCAGGGTTGTGTTAAGGGGCGTAGCACAAAATTCTGGGCCCTCTAGAAAGGCATTTTTTATTGGCCCTTCCCCACATCTACAGCCCTCCTCACATGAGGGCCCTAGGTACTCAGTCCCCCTTTCTCCCCAGTCCGAAGCCCCTGTATGCAAACGGACACCCTTGACAACCCTGACACCGGCGCTAACGTTTCGCCCCCTGATTGGGTCTTATCAGTTATGACGTCTCATTCTCGGAGACTAAAGCTACTGATGTTGCCATGGCAACGGGCGGATTATACATGCTTACTCCTCTTGATGCCCAATATACAAGAATATTGATGAGATGTGAGGTTTGGGCGTGATAGTTTAAACAGATATCGTCACGTCTGTTAGTGTTCTGTTTCCTGTTTTATTTTGAAATCTCTGTTATCTCCCTTGTCTTGTTTTACTTCCTGTCTTGTGTTTTCCTGCCTTTTGTGGTTTGCTGCCCAGCTCTGATTTGTTCCTCCCTAGTGTCACCGGTCCCTTGTTACCTTGATACCCTGTGTCTCTGTGCTGTCTTTGTCATTGTTGCTTCTTGTCGCGTTGTTTGCTGTCGCCGTGCGATGAGCAGATCACATTAAGTCAAGCTGCGCTTTTTCACTTATCCTGGATATCTTTATTTTACTTTCGTGCAACAGGTCCCTGGTCTTCTTTTGGGAGTATTTTAGTGTGTGCCTGTCTGTCAACCTGTGGACAATTTTGTTTGTGAGTTTTCATTCAATAAATTCCTTTCAGTCTGCATTTGGTTCCAAGCCATTTGTGACAGATATTAGTTCTTCTACTGGAGATAAAAACACGGAGATCGCTTTTGGCTCAAAGCTCCACTTAAACCAAAGTGTATGAATGTAAATTTAGCCTAAGTATGATATCCTCTGGAACTAGGCGACTGCGGACTGGTCATGTAACGTGTGTGTTACAGAGCTCGGTGATCTATCGCCGAATCAGCGGCAGCTTGTAGTAGAGTTTACCTGATTTAAAAAGTGACTTTGAGATGGGAACAGAGGGCACCGTGAGCAGCTGGTCGTTACATACAGCTGAAAAAAACGTGAAATACATACGAATTACAGTGCTTAACTTTTGGTAGCTATAGATAGCCTATGTATGGTTCATAAAATCAGACTGATGTAGTTTATATTCCATGCAGATCGGATTATGGGATAAAAGACATAATAAAATGGTAGAAATCTGTATACATATGTGTAGAGCTGCATGGGTCTGCAAAATATAATTTAGTGCTGTGTGGATTGTAAGCACTGTGGGTGTGGGACTGGTTGGACATTGAAGACCCTGAAACGTGGTTGAAACTCTGGAAAGAGCTAGTAATTGGACCATGTATTCAGATGACTTCCACACAAGTTTTGACAATTCGTTGCAAGTCTCTCTTTTTGAATGTCTGGGTCTCTTTGTAGGTTTTAAAGTGGAAAAGTTTGGCAAAACTAAACTTAAAAAATGATTTCTTTCAAATGGAAGCTATGTAAAAAAGCTATGTAAGCTATGGTAAAAAAAAATCCCTCTTAATCTCTACGGGAATTTGACATGAACTGATACAGAAATGTATACATAAGTAGAGTTCCCATGTTATCTCTACAGCAGCTTACAGAGAACACCAAACATCTTCTAAGTCCTCTAACTGAAGAGTAATATGATAAGACAACCAAAATGGTAAATAAAACCAGGCTAAATTATGAATTCTGTTTCCCTCTCTGTAGCCGACAGCTGCTCAGGGGGCGTTCAAGAGATCTCTGTGTTCCTGGGCGCTCACAGTTTTAAAAAACATCACGGCGAACAACCAATGCAATGTCAACTTCAGCAGCTTCAGCCGGCGGCTGCAGGGACATCAGACAAACACTTCATAAACATTTTTAATACTGTAGCAACCTGATTTGTAATTTTTAAAATGACAACTTTTTTGGGAAAATTCATTTCAAGTCATGTTTTCCAGGACAGGAAATAGTCCCAGGTTAAATATTTTTGATGGATGGATGGATGGATGGATGGATGGATGGAGATATCTATCTCTCTCGCTCTCTCGCTCTCTCTCTCGCTCTCTCTCTATCTATCTATCTATCTATCTATCTATCTATCTATCTATCTATCTATCTATCTATCTATCTATCTATCTATCTATCTATCTATCTATCTATCTATCTATCTATCTATCACATATGAATGTTTCACCGTTTCAGGATTGCCTGGTTGATTTGGAAATTCTAATTTCGATAATTAGATGTAGAAATGGATTATATACATCTAAATTTGCCTGAAAAATCATAATGTACAAACCTTTTATTGAACGTCTGAAGGTGTTAAATATGATAGCTCATTACACCACAGTAATCCAATAACTCATTAAAATTGGTGAGGTTTTGGTGAAACCGACCAACTGTGAGGTTACAACATGAAATAATGATCATGAATAATAAATAACACAGGTCAAAGTAACTTTTATACGGTGAGTTGTCCTCGGAGTAAAAATGTGGGGACTAATACGTCTCCATCCATTGCTGCAGTGTGGCATAACATACTGTTGCTGACACTCAAGTGATTGTTAGCAATACAGCTGCACCATGTTGCTAACATATAGAATTAATAGAGGTCAAGTGTCAACATCTAGATTGTTAATTACTTACAGAAGCATCATTACTAAGCATGAACTCATAGGTCTTGTCAAAAACCAATATGTTTTAACTGTTTGCAGCCTCTCACCCCACAACCAAAATGTAATGCACACATGTTGCTGAACACACACACACACACACACACACACACACACACACACAGAGGCTCCCAGACGGACCACATTCATTTTGACAGCAAGATACTACCAGCATCTCTTCTGACTCTTAAACTGTAAATACCACCATTGTCCTATGTTTATGTGTTTAAGTGAATAATGGGAATAGCAATCTTTCCAGTATTAATAAGCAAGACATCTGCAGTACAATGTAAGTTAATGGGGCATATGTGCAGCTTGTGGTGCTTGTGTTGCCACAGACATGTTTACATTTATATGCCTGACAACATTATGGAACGGATTTCTTACGAGGTTGACCTGTCTGTTAAAGAGTGAGATCCTTTTCTAAAACATAAAATTATCCGCAAAATTGTTTTCGCTAAAGCCACTAGACTCCATGGAAATACACTTCATTCAAAGTTGACAGAAACTAGATACAATTTCCGTTTTGGGTGGGCTTTCCACTTTTCCAACCATCACTTTAGTTTTGGTGGAAATAAACACACAGTTTACCAATTTACATGAGATAATATGTTGGCTCTAAGCTTAAAGTATTGTTTTATTAAATGGAGACTGGTGGGTTTAGCGCTAGCGACCTCAGAGCTGTTTTTGCCAAATTGACAATGCACATTTGCCTCATAGAGTTACATTGCAGCCTGGTTTGTGGATGCTGGTTACAGCATTCACGCGTGGAAATGGCAATGGACACACACCATCAGTCCTTAACGCAGCGGCCCGCGTTCAATTCCGTCCTGTGGCCCTTTGCTAAATGTCATTCCCTTTTTCTTTCCCCCACTGTCCTCAAGGCCAAAAAAGAATCTTTCAAAAACCAACAAAATACTTTGATAAATGAATGTACAAAAATGTATTTTATTCATTCTTACCAACCTGCAAACACACACAAATAAATACAAAAGTGCAAACTAATTACACAAGTTAAATAAGGTTATAAAAAAGCTACATTTTCAAAAGCGATTTAAATCCTTTTTTTTCTATTTTTTTAAGTGAAATAAATGTTTTATTGGGAAACAAAATACCATTATGAAAGGCTTTTCAAAAAGGAATAAATCACATTTAATAAAAATGAATTAAGGCCAGAAAATATGGATGGAAGTAAGTGGACCTTGTGTTGCAACAGTTTTTATTTTTTAAATTGCTGTTTGCAAGGTCAAGAATAAAACCTTCAATACACTCATAATTGACTGGATTATTCATGTATTTTTTTTTTTTTTTTTTACGTCTTTATTTGTCCACATCTTGTTTAATCATTTAATGTCATTCAATTTGAGTTCTAATGCAGTACTGGATTTTAATAATGTTGACTTTAACATGAAAAAGACACACACACACACACACACACACACACACACACACACACACACACACACACACACACACACACGGTCTTAACACACTTTTATGGCCACCTGTGCCAGATTGGGAATTGAACAGTGATTTGTTTACATGACTATTGGGCTCGGAGAGGTAGCAGCACACGGCTAGTCCTAATCCAAAGCATGAAACCCAATACATGAGAATGATATTAAAAACAAAGAAAGGGCAAGCGAGGTTAAGCCCATCTAATGCCCTTCGCTCGGTTTACCGATCAGTTCTCCTCTAATTCTGTGAGAGAGAATTAGATTTCATTAAAATGCTAACCGAGCGAGAGCCAGACAGAGAGAAAGATAGGCATGGGGAGTGAATCAGTGGACCAATATGAGGGTCAGAGGTTAATCTGGGGTTGATTAGATCAACTGTATCATCTCCTCGGGCAAAATATTTTTTTGGAATTGCCGACCAGTCTGGATGGCTGTCGCATGACAGTCAGCCTATAAAACTCAGGGTGTGTGTGTGTGTGTGTGTGTGTGTGTGTGTGTGTGTGTGTGTGTGTGTGTGTGTGTGAGAGATAGCGGCTGGTTTCCATATCCACACGGGCGTTCAATGGTCCCTTAAGTGCTTGTCATGCTGGCACAGGCGCTTACTCCGGCAATCCCCGAGGGAAAGCACTCAACAAACAAACAAGGAACAGTAGAGACGGAAGAGAGACAAAAAGAAAAGAAAATCACGCATGCACACAACAAAGTAGAGCAAATGGAGGAGTAAAGTGACACCATAAAAAATACATCACACCCCTCCCCTCCAGCTCCATCTCCTTCCTGTTATTTGGCCTGGAGATCTGCCTGCCTGTCAGTCTCCTATGAGTTCTGACGCCTGTCAGTTTGCAAAAAGCTAAATGAAATAAGTGACAGCGCTTAATATTCTCACGGCGCCATAAATCTGTACAGCACTTTTATGAGCCTGTGTTGTTTCATTTCAATACTTTATTGGCATCAGGCAGAGTTTTAGCAGATGCCAGTTATTTATAGCCTCCCGACACCCTCAGTCCTGACGCATTGGTCAATGGCTTATTTTCTGTTGCTATAAATTTGCCATGTTGTTTTTTAAGCCCACAGCAGCCACAGAGATGAATATGAGACTCAACACTGCAGTGAATATCAATATTCATATCGGTATATCAGTATCCGTATTATCCTAATTTATTCATCAAATTTTAATCAGTTCAGTAACAGGGCATGTGGATTTAGTGGTCAGAAAGTCCTTAATCCTGTTTTTCAAATTGTCCATGCTAATATATTTTTTCCTGTTTAAGGTGACTTTGTACCTCACACCAAGATGATGGAGCAAAAACTGAAAGTATTTTCACCAAACACAGTACGGGTTCGAGGAATGACGTACATAAGCAAGTGACCAGGGCCTGAAATTAACACCCAACCACCTGCCAAATGCGCATGAATTTTGCAATTGGCAGGTAACAATGTCAATCTACCTGGCACAATGGCATTGAGAGTTGTGTGATTCAGACGCGTAACTATCGGTAAGCAGGGTGCACAGTTGCTTATGGGCCCCGGACCAATCAGGGGCCCGCATCACTGGAAGACATTGATTGACAGCCGGGTCCCCCTATCACATTTTTATTACACGCGACAATCCCAGCAGTCCCACGTGCAGCTACGAAGCGGGAGTGAGAACGGGTCAAATTAATTTCCGTGTTTCTGATATGAAGACGAGACGTGTGTGACTCAAACATCTCACTTTTACCAACAGACGTACAGCAAAAGAAAAAATAAAAATTTCAGACCGTCCTGCCAACCTGTATACATTTTAACGTCAACGTTTTTTCACTATAAAGTCGCTGAAAGTTGCTATTTCAATCCTGTCAGCTCGCTGCAGCGGATGGGGCTGCTGCTCCGTCCCCCATCCCCCGTGACTGGCACACGCACACAATCACACATGGTGGATGCAGGAAAAACTGCAGATGAGATGTACAGGATGACCTAAATTGAGGACAGCTACATTATTGTAGTTGCAATGATAAGTTAAAGTCCAATAAGTACTTTATCAAACTGTGTGAATGTGTGTCCCAGCCCAGGATAGGAAATTATGCCTTTATGCTGGATTATAAAGGCGGGCCCCCCTACTACAGCACGTGATGACGGCGCAATGTCCACGAGTAGGCTACCATGGATAGAGCAGGAAAGGATCATAGAGACACAGCAATTTTTCACCATTTATGAGGCAAAAAAAAAAATCTGGCTGGTAAAAAATGTCTGTGGCAGGTGGTTAAAAAAGATAACTTCAGACCCTGCATGTGACCGAAGATTGCAGCTACCGATAGTGTTAGGCGTCAGTAGAGAATATAAAGAAGGAGGCAATATAGCCTTATAAAGAAAAATATACCAGTGCTCCATTCTACGGTTGTATAAAAAAATCAAACCAACTTTCTCATCTGAACTGCAACGTATGCGGAAACCTGAATCAGAGAAAAATCATAACGCAGCATGATATACTGATATGTGGTTCTAATATGGTACTAATGAATTAATATAACATACATATAATATGCTATATTACCGCATATATTTGCTAAGTTTCCTCTTCTGCCTTAGGCTACATCTACACTACTATGTTTTTATTATTAAGCAGCGTTTTGAGACAAAAACAATCTCCGTCCACACAAGAATTTTAGCTCCTGTAGCAGAACTAATCCCCATCTGTATGAACACATAATGGTCACATGACCATTCACACTCACTGGACATGTACGCGTGCCAGTGTAAACAGGAAGCAAGGTGGAGGCTGGGGGTGTGGTCTTGACCAACTGCCAATTTGCTCGTTTAAAAGCCATGATGTCTCTCTCTCTCAAGGATGGGCCAAATTCTCAGTGTGGGCAAAGCAGATAAAGGGGAGGTAAACTAGCCCCTTATGACCTCATAAAGAGCAAGATTCCAGATCGGCCCATCTGAGCTTTCATTTTCTCAAAGGCAGAGCAGGATACCCAGGGCTCGGTTTACACTTATCACCATTTCTAACCCCTGGGGGCCATAGGCAGGCTGGGGGAACGCATGATCATGTTTAAAAAATTATCATGCCAAAAAAAAATGTCATGCCATGGGACCTTTAAGAGGCTGAGGTTATAGTTCAAATCTAGCGGTCAAGCATTTATATCCGTAATTCCTGTCTTGTTTCTCTCTACAATTCTCTGTAAATTATTTACACTGCTGAAAAACATGCCACATTATTCATTAAATTAAATTGATGAATTCACACTATCTTCCATTTTTTTGAGATATTTTTTCCATTCCAACTAACAATTTTATTTCTATGGCTAGAAGTCTGTCTCATTCAACTACAGTAGCACTACTGCTGTTTTACAGCGGACTACTGCAAATTCAAAATGTACAGTAAATCACTGTAAATTAAATGTTAATACCCATAATGCAATATTCCTGCAATGTTCAAGAAAATGTTGCAAGAAAATGATGGTGTTTTACTGGGCATTTTGTGGTAAGTAACCATAGAATTTACAGCAAAGTCTAACAGTGTAACAGATGCAGCCTTCATTTTAACCGTGTCCTGGATCTATCTCTGTTCCACTCCTATCTACATAACTGAAAATTGATGTTTCAATATCAAATACCAACTCCCCACATGGCTTTCAGTTGTCCCTTCACCAATTAATCACTTAATCTACTTCTGACAGGGTACATTTATTTAGCTTGTCGTGGAGGGACTATGCAGCTTTGAAACATTTTCAACATATGGATCAATACTGGAGAAGTGGAGTGCCGACAGTGAGGATTAAGACATTTCTGTGGATATTTTGGCAGTTTTTCTCACTCAGTTCTTTGCAACTGGGTGAGTGTTTGATACTCAAAATGTGGTACATACTGGATGTATGGATCAACACTCGGGGCTCAGCCCAAAACTTGGGGGGAGGAGCCCATGCATGCTCCATTTACGGCAGCTATGTGCACTATTTTTCAAGGCATTCCATAATAGAATGCATACGAATCTGTGGGATTTGGGGAAACATGATAGTTACAGAGGCAAAGAGTCATCATCAGAGCCTACATCCTGTTTTTCTATCTAATCTATCTCTAACTGTCAACAAATATTGAGGAAGGGTTATTTTCACACCTGCTGCCAAAAAGAGGCAACATCTGATGTTACTTTTTTAAGTTACATAGCATAGGTAGAGTAATGTGGCGTAAATAGCATTACTAATCTAAGTACAAAAACAAAGATGATATTTCCCCAGTACCAGAACCTTTGCTCCATTGATTTGCCATTCAAAGCGTTTGTGATTTTGTGATTTGAAGTATCACAAAGTTGATGTTTAAAACTTAAAAAGATTCAGAACTCCGGCCCTTTTCGGCAGGAGTGTTGTGAAACGTTTCTGTAACTGTTAAACCCAAGTTGATTTCGGCTGCTGTCCTCCCCAAGGAACAAGCTACCAACCACTTTCAAACCAACAAGTGGTTATGTGATAGATTTTTTTCATACAGACTGATATAATTTTTATACTAATGTCATTTGCACCCTCAATGGGGCAGGGATTAGTTCATTGGTCACTACACTACACCTGATTCCATTGGTTAGGGGATTTTGACAGGGTTGTAAAGCCCAGTCCAGACCAAAGATAGGGGACGAGACGAGTTGAAACTCCCAACTACTTGCAACGAGCCGGTCTGCTGCGTTCTGAAACCTGCCAGTTCACACCAATACCATGGGATGAGGCGCTGTGTCATCAACTCTTTGTACTTCCGTTTTAACTTCCGACTTTAAGGACTTTTGTAGCTGGATATTTCATTGATGAATGTGGATAACGTTAGTTGAGATGCTTGCTATAGTTCCATTTCTAGTGATGAATTGGTGAAAACACGTTTTATTTCTCTGATTCGGGGCTTTGCTCTAACGTTCTTCAGTCACTCTCGAGCTCGCTTGACCAAATAATGTTACCGTGCTTTCGGGTGATTGCTGAGGCTTTTTCTAAAACTCTGCCATTTCTACCAGCTCTTTGTAACATTAAAATAAATTGGATTATTTCTATTATTCAGGCTATTCTATGATATATGAGATTGAGAGAAAAACACATTCCACAACATCAAACTTCTTTTTAAATGTCTTTTCTTTATGGGAGATTCAAAGTCGTTCAAAGGGCCTCAAACATGACCCAGCACATTGAAGCTACCTCACAGTCATTGTACTTTCCCGTGTTGTTTCCTACACTGACCAACTAAACTCTTCCTTATTTACTGCTGTGGCAAAGCAGCACCACACTGGTAATACATGATAATCCCTGCTGTCTCTGATAAACACACATCGGCAGGACCGTCCTTGCTATAAAGACCTCATATCCCCTCAGATCTTATCTCTAATCATATTAGGAAAATCTCATTGTTTTGCTGTTTTTTTTCTATGCAACTACAGCAATGACAGTGATCTTGGCTTTGACATTGGCTTTTTTATTATTAGATACAGCACAGATTATGATTTGCAGCAGATTATGAAAAAGGTAATCTAGTTCTACCATATATAATTCAACAAAGAAATCATATTTGAATAAACAGACCAACCAAAGTTACAAAAGCTGCTGTCACACTCAATTTTGTAGAGATTCTGCAAATATTGTCCACCACTAATATGAAAAATAAAACAGGTTGTTGATTACATATTTCTTCTGTTTATTGTAGTGGTGTAGTGGTCTACCCCGACAAGAACAATGATATTAAGAGGTTTTTTTTCTAAATGGTAGGCTATTAACTAGATATTTTCCCCTGCTGATGATGGGGACTAATGATGGAGATGTTGTTTGACCAGTTAGTCCCTCCGTGTCTTTGTCCAAGACAGAGGAATCTCAAAAATGTCCGAGCAGATAATCATTAGGTTTTTTTAGATTTCAAACTTTTCACATTCAAACGTTAAGTCAAAACAACTCAATTAAATAATTGGCCCATGAATCTAACAAACAAATTGCTCTGATATTTGCTGTGAGTTATGCCCAGAGGATTAACCCTAATCTTTTGGATGACCCATTTATTGGTTACCTTGCACAGCTCCTGAATTCTTGCAATGTCACAAGATAATGCCAAAACAAAGTGACACATGAGGTTTGTTTGATTCTGTTCAAACTTTCCAAAACCCCAGGCAGCCATGTAAAAAGTTACTGAGTATCAAAACAAGAATCGGTAACTTAAATCCAAGCATATCGAGAATCAAAACCTAATTCTAAGTCAAGTGTTCCACCTTGAACTTGTTTCTATGTGGTCTGATTTCTTGTTAATTGTGCCGACGGGTTGCATGGGTGTTCTCAAAAGTTTCATGGCTGACCAAACTGCCTTAGCATTGATGTCTGCGACCCAATCCCTTCATCCCAGTTTCAACAATCAATAAGGCTCATACACTAATATCCATAGATGAACACACAGACACACATACAGTAAACCCACACTGCCCCTGATAACATGCTGCATTTTTCTGCACATCCTTTTAAAATAATCTGTCATTTGGTTTTTCTCTCCCTTTTGGTCTTGTTTTCTGCTGATTATTTAACAGGAAACAAAGAGAGCAGCCACTGGGGAGGCGATGAAAAACAACCACTCTGCAAACCGAATGTACTTTTCATTTCATCTCTCCCTCTCAAAAGACTCACTGTTTCTTGCTGTGCTTTTAATGTCTGCCTGTTACTATACCCCCTCTTGGCACAGAACAAATGCCAGCCCAAATCCCCCAATTTGTATTTACTTTGCTCAGCAGCGGCAAAAAAATGACCCCTGCTCTCCTTTACAATTGGATTTGAGCCAAAGAGCTCGACACTCAGCTCTCAGGAAGACATTTCCAAATCCCAGCAGCTAGAAGGAAATCAGTTTGACCATGGTAAGCAGTGTGGCGGCTGATTGGACAGCCATTGGCTTCACCCCTAGGGAGAGAAGATGTTTATCAGTGGCAGGGAGCCACTGGCGGGAGCTGGGAAAGAGCTTTGGATTCTCTGTTAGGGGCCAGACAGATTAGCACTCTGGGACATCTGAGGGCTGCTGTTTCCATTTGAGTTTAGGGAACTACATGTTTTTTAAGGAAATAAAGATTGTGGTTACCATGGATCAAGTGTGGGTACACTAACCTGACCCCATCCTGTATACGTATCAATTATACCTGGTGGATCCATGACGCCATGTACAATTTTCCACAATAGATGGTGTATTTCTATAAGAGAAAAACCTTTTTTTCACATCTGAGCGGTTTTGTTCCTTTTTAACAAAACACTGACATGTTTCATCTAAAGTTTCACATTGTCCTGTTCACCAAACAGGCGTTGAAGTTTCACTGCAGATGCAAACATGCTTGGTGATAGCCTTGTCCTTTCCTTGCTTTTAATCATTGAGCAAAAAAACCCTCTAAAACTGATGAAGGCCACATCCTTAAATACATTGGTGCACAAAACGCTCCAGAGCAATTTACTTGAAAGAAGCTCACAATTTGGAACTCATAATGGATCTGGACCAAACTGACCTCATCATTACTGCTAATGTCATGGCTTTTTCCCTTAGAAACTGGAATGACTTTGTAGTAAAAATACTTACATTTTCTTGGCATACATAAGTATAACAAATAGTTAGGATAAAGAAAAACAATATTTCAACACTTATTGGGTGGATTGAAATGTACATTTGTGTGCCAATCTAGCGTAGCGTACATTTTCTCTTCAGTTCCACTGTGATTAGTACATAATTGGTCTATTCAGGGAAACAGCATTTCTCAGAGGAATTAGGAAGTATTTTAAAAATTTTATATGGCGATTCATAATGTAGATCGGTTCAGTTTAAAAAGGATATAAGTCCGGAATATATTGTGAGTCTTAAATGGTAAAGGTACTTTTGAAAGAATGTTATGTAGGAATGTGAACAATGCATATGCTGGTTGAAGTAAATCTGACATTGTGCAGAGTTTAGCGATATGAACATTTATAATCTAGTTCGATTGATATTATGCTTCAATTATGATACAAAAAAATGAATTCATGTGCACGTCTTTTTCAGTTCCAGTTTCTGGTAGATATCTGCATTATCTTCTTTACAGTAGAACACCACCTACAATAGCAATTCCAAAATGTTATTTCCGTGGCCTATGAAAGTTCAATCAATATTTAGGAACTTGAACTGGTCTCGCTCTCGCTCTCTCTCTCTCTCTCTCTCTCTCTTGCGCTCTCACTCTCTCGCTCTCTCTCTCGCGCTCGCGCTCCCTCTCTTTCTCTCAAAGCCAGAAACCAGAGAAGTAAGGTATCCGTTATACTTGTACCAATGTGACATCATGGGAGCGTTGTATTATCTATACTTGCGCGTGGTGGTGGCGACACTAGTTGCAGTCTTCTCCTGAACAGAGGTGTCACAACTGAAGAAAGGCTACCAACTTTGCTATGTCTACGGACTAGAAGAAGAAAAAGTAAAAAAAATGGCAGAACTGGCAGCAGCATTGACGTCAATGTCAACAGTGGCTAAGATGATGTTGGATTCAATGGATGAGGAAGAACAGCTGCTTTTCAGCCTGCTTGTAAAGAAACGAAGGTGGAATGTTTGTCCTTTGAATAATGCCAGACATAAATATGGTGAGTTCAATGTCTCGTAAAACAAATGGATGATAGACAAAGAGAAGCTTTTTGAATCCTTCAGAACGTCTGCACAACAATTCGATGACCTACTTTGTTGGATCAGCCTTTAATATAAAAGAACTCATCTTTGCCCAGTAAGTTTACAAGAGAGATTTACATTCTCGGAATGTTTTTACTGAAACTAGTCAATGCTTCCTGTCTCCGCACCAAGTCGGCTTCAGCTACTCTAAAAAGGCCTTAAGTCTCAAACTTTGTGTTGCAATGAAGTAGTCTGGAGATAATGAACAGCAGGCTGATTTATTTGATTTGTTTTATTGTGATGTTCTCAGTTGTGAACCAGAAAATGATATATGAAGTTAAAGATGAGACTGAGACTAGTAAGGGGAATGCTCTAACATCTTTCCCAATCCATTCTAAATGGAGCAGTTCCACATTTTATGTAATGACATTGATTTTTGAATTCCAGATTTTGGAACTTGAAAAAGAAATGAGAAAGTTGTTGGTAATGATAATGTTGAACTGACTTAGACAATAAAAATAATATGCATATATTTTGAAAATGGGTGTAGTTTTCCTTTTAAAGAGAGTTATAGAACTTATTATTATTATTATTATTATTACTCAAGGCCCAAGGGTTTGCTTGTTGCTACTGTAGCTACTGCAGGCATCAATACTGCCATTTAGCATTTATTTGCACTATGCATAAATTGCCAACATGCCATTAAGGCATGTTGCTGTACAGTTTAACATTCTAATCAAGCAGTGTTCATTTGACAAACTACCACATTATTTGTCATGCGGTAAACATGATATGTGACCACTTACTGTAAATTTTGCTAAACAGGACTTTCAGAATGATTTCCTTGGCAACTAATTACCTTAAGGTCACCTCATCTATCTTTACTTCATCCATTCATCCAGCTTTCCACTTGAAGAGAGTTAAATTAACATTTCCAGCCATATTCCGCGTCCTGTCATGTTAGATTTTTTATGTCCTCGTCTTCCAGACCTACAATCCATCACAGGAGCCTAATTTCAGTGGATAAAGCCATATTCCTCAACCGCTGGGAGTTAGGTGGATTGACTGATCAAAGACCTTACATTTCTAAGAAACAGGCAACCTGTTCTTCCAACCATGCACGAACATTTTGATAAAAGGGAATCAACTCCCTATAGCTTAGTGATCAGTGGATTGCCAGATTTACTTCTTTCTTTGACTTAATTCTACATTGATTAGACACAGTTGGAAGAAGTTTGAGGCTGAGCGTTTTTTCGTACACCTTTTTTGAGGTTGAAAAATATAATTTAACCACGCAAATGTCATACCTTAGTTCCTGAGCCTTCACCGTACAGTTGTAAAAAATACCTTATTATACTTTTGTCCTCTGCAGGAAGCACAGAAAGTTGTCTTTTAATTGCTCTGAATGGCTGAATGATTATTGTGTGTGCATTCCCTTTGATTGGTGGGATTGTTAAATAATAGTGATGGGCTTATGAGCTCTTGCAAATGGTGTAAAATATTCAGTTTTTGATAAAACTCAAACTTTTGCACACAAGATGCAAATTTTGTCTTTTTTTTCATGGTAATTTTTGAAATAAAGGATTGATTAAGTGAGAATTTGCAGTAGTTACAGTAAAACATTTTGATTCACTGCAGGCTTAATTTTTGTTCAAATCACAAATATGTCTGGATGGATTGTGAAGGGCAGTCTAAAGATGCAGTGGAGCGGTGTTGGTGTCATTTGACTAAAAACTGTGGGAAGAGATAAGTTTAATTAGTTTTACAGTTTTAGAGAAAAACAAAGTGATGGACCTAATGATTCCTCACAGCTCGAGGGATATGGACATTTCTGCTCAATTGAGCCTACATTCTGGTGAAAGTTGTTAAGTTGCTACTAGCGGAAGCACAATTGATCTGTTATGAATTTTCAAAGTTTTAACCTTTAAAGAGAGCCCAGTGCATGGCAAATACAGAAAGCGCCAACAGATTGAGAAAGCTTGAGCAAATTGAGGCCATGTACAAATAAGCACACTTCACATTCTTTTTCTTCTCTTTTTTTTATTTTTTACAATATCTAGATGATAACAATTGTTTCAATAAAGACAACCAAAAACGAGTCATGTCCACAGCACAATAGTGACATTTAGAAAATAATTGCATACTTTACAATACTGTGCCACAGCGAGAGCTGTAAGTTAACACTACGCTAACATTTAGATTCAGGGAGTTTGTGGAAGAATGTGGAAGAATGTGGAAGAACAGACCCTCATATTCAGCCAGAGTGTATATTAATGACATTCTATGAACTGAGTGCACTGAAAGAGCTTTAAGTGTTAAGGCCCTGACAGACCAAGCTGACGGCCAAAAACTAGTTGTTGACTGTGGAGTTGCCCCTTGTCACCCCTTGTCACCTTTGTCTTCGCCAAAAATGAACAGACAACAGCCGATGGCCAAGTATGCATGCAAGGACACAACTCTCCATCCCAGTCGTATACCAGCAGGCAACAGTAATCTGTCATTCAAAAAGGGAAACCGCATCCAAATGTTGCTATAATACCCTCAACAAACAGCGTTTGCCTGAATCAACTGCGGCAGAACCAAACTGAGCCTACTGTCCCTCTGCTTCACTACCGTTACCCACCTGGAAGTCAATGGACACTAGGAGACAGCTAACCAGACTGTCCATGTCTCAGACTGTCATCTGTTTTCTCTGCAAACAGGACTCCCTGCAGTGGGAAGCAAAGCGGAGGGACCCAGCGGCCGCTTGCTAACGTTAGCTTGTTACTTCCACCCACTTAAAATGCTTTCTTCTTATATAGAAAATGAACCAAACAAAGGGGGTTACTTTGTAGATAGCAATGTGTGTTCCTACTATGTGACAAGAGGGAGTGAATTAAACATTTTTCTAATTTCGAGGCCAGCAGGCCGACTAGTTAGCACAGCTTGTTAGAGAGAGGTCTAACATTAAAATCTTTATATTAAATGTCAAAGTAGTGAGAAAAACATTAGTTTATTGGTTATTGTAATTCCAGTCTTTTAAGACATGTTTATGTTGAAATAAATAAACCTACACATGTAGTTATGTATCTCATTGTACATGCTTTTGCCATCTTATCGACGTAGCCTAATGCATAATAAGTGCAAAAATAGATTGAAATTGTCTGCCTCTGTGTACATTCAAACATCATTTTTGGTAAGTTTTGACAGCTCTTATGTGTATTATTGATCAGATGAGATGAAAAATAAGAAGAGCCTTCTGTATGCTTCACAGTCGTTTGTTTGCTTTCCTCACCACAGTTTGCCAACTGCCAACAGAGATTCCAAAAACAGACAGACGTAGGTCGACGTTGGTCACGCCGCACAAACCAGGGCAATGGTCGCTCACCGACGGTTAACTTTGTGTGTCAGGGCCTTTAGGAAAAGTGCTCAATTAATTACAGTCATACAGAGTGCGGACCTACAGCAGCAATCGCACATAAACTGTAGTGTGCTGTTTGCATTGTATTGAAGCACTTGTATTTTAAGGTCCCATGCCATTAAAATGTCACTTTATGAGGTTTTTTTAACATTAATATGAGTTCCCCCTTCCTGCCTATGAACCCACAGTGGCTATAAATGGTAATAGGTGTAAACCAAGCCCTGGGTATCCTGCTGTGCCCTTAAGAAAATGAAAGCTCAAATGGGCCGATCTGAAATTTTGCTCCTTATGAGGTCATAAGGGGCAAGGTTACCGCTGCTTTCTCGGCTTTTCCCGCCCAGAGAATTTGGCACACCCATGAGAGAGAGAGACATCATGGCTTTCAAATGAACCAATTGGCAGTTGGTCAAGGCCACACCCCCAGCCTCATTGTGGAACTGGTCTGTAATTCTGCACAAAGGCAGATTTTTGGGAAAGAGACTTCAGATATGGTATTAGGGGACCACTAAGGTCTATATAAAAGCATCCAAAGAGCACCATGTCATGGGACCTTTAGACCTAAAAAGTATTGTATGTACTCTCCATTTGACAGAATCGATAGCAGTTTTTTTAATCTCCATCAGTTTCCAAGAGGAGCTGAACTTGGGGTTGTTTCCCTTGGAAGTTCTGTTGGCGGAGTTTTTGCTCTTCTTCACTAACCATTGGCTTGTGAAATAGCACATATGCACTCAACTTTTCAAAGCATGCTCAGTTTACAGAAAAATGTTGCTATATCAGGATTATTTCAAGACTGTTAGCTTCTCCTGGTTTCGGTGCCGGAATTCTATTTCTCCATTCGTCTAACCTTGGGCTTGATAGAGACTTGGCAGCAGCGTTTCTTTGCTTTTACTGAGTCAATTATATCCTGTTCAAATCAAATCAAAAGAATGTTATTAATCCCACTAGGAGCAATTAGTTGTACACAGAGAAAAACATTAGCATAGAGCAGTAACATACAAGCAAAGAAATACACCATGGAGCTAAATGTGGAATAAAATCTTTAAAAAATGTTGCTAAATAACCTTGATAACACAATAAAAGATTTGATAAAAAATTACTTTTGTATTTTTGTGCATGTTGATTAATTTTTTAGTTGTAAGTTTGTTGTTTTTACCTTTTTTAGTTGTATGGTTTGGACGTGGCAGTGTGCAGAGCTGTTCACTGCTTACTGGGTTTGACATGGGCTCATGCAGGGTGTGAAACAACAAAATGTATTGTTTTACAGCTTGAAGACTTAATTGTGATGTTTACAACTCTTCCAGCGTGGTGGCTGTGCCTCCGTACTAACTTTATCAAGGCGTAAAGGGCGTCTCACAACATTTGTTTGATGTATGGAGGCGAGATAAAACACATGCTTCACAAAAGAGCCGGACTATCTTCACTTTGTTATTCCAATATCCTCTTCATTTCTTTTATGGCGTCAGTATGATAGGATCATTAGTCATTTGCGCACGTCTGTTGGAGCCAAAGAGTGATTGCTGTTGCCTGACATCATCTCAGGCTGGTGTTTGAAGCAGAAAGAGTCTGGCTTTATCGGAATGAGAGAGAGTGGGCTGAAAAATAACAAACGAGGGACAACTTTCTCTCTTCTCTCCCCTGCTGGAGATAATCTTGTTTTTGACTTGAGTGATAGGCAAGGATTTCACAGGCGCTCCATCTGTTTCTGACTGCTTTTGCCTTATTTTTCAAAATTGGATTTCTTAATCTAATCGCAATGGTTCTAAACTAGCGTTTTCGCTTGCTTTCCCTCCCAGGGCAGATCACTGCTTGGGATTCCAGTTCCTCTATGCAAAAAACTTCCTCTGATCCGCCCTCAATTACGATAATGGCAGAGTAAAGGAGCACAATGCAAATTGCAAAAATTATATCAGATGGGGCCTTTTTGCAAATCCAGTTTAAGCCCTAGTTTGGAGTATATACACTCTGTAATCTAGGCGGCTGCTGGATGAATTAAACTGCCGGTGTAAAACAGGGACGGATTGGATTGGGCAACAAGATCAGGTGGGCTCAACAGGGCTTGTAGGTTTTGTGATGAACCGGGATTAGATGAATGATCTGTGTACCGGATGTTTCTTGATGCACTGACACATTATGTAAATCCCCACTCTGTATGAATGCCACAGATACTGTATTTGTCTGCCTGCTACACGTTGTTTCCCCATGAGCTGCATGGATTGACCTCAATTTGTTTCACAACTTCCTATTTTTTATTTAATTTTTTTAAACCACTGCCATTCCCCATCCATCTTACATTTCTGTCAGGGAGAGCGTATAGCGTCGCTGTTGCCATGTTTACAGGAAAGATCACAGAGCATTCTTGCTGTGTGAACAAGACAAAAGGTTAGACGGAAGAAGAAGAAAATGCCTGAGAGGCTCTCGCAGAGACCAGTCAGCTTCCTGCTCTCTTGTCTCCGTCCTCCCTTTCATCAGAGGCGAGTCTGCTCCTGCTCGCCATCCTCAGCCTTTCTCCCCTTCCGTCTCTTATCCTGCCTGTCCTCCTCCCCTCTCTGCCATCCGGCTTCCTGCCTTCCTCCACCTTTAACGCCCTTCCTCACTGACGGCTAGAACCAGGGCTAATTGACAGACTGAACCAGTGGGAAAGTAGTGCTGCTCATTCTTTTGTCTCTGGATCAAACATCCCTCTTGTCTCTCAGCTCTAAAATTCCCCTTCCTTTCTCTTTACCGACTTCGCAGACTCTACCACGGCATTGAAGTCTGGTGCTCTGTGTTCTTTTACCGACTAGGAAGAGAATCATGTCTGTGAGTGTGGGCAGTCGGTCATGATAGATGAGGAGGCCAGGGCCTGGGCGAGGAAACAGTGGACAGACAGTTTGACTAGCTTCTGCAAGGTTAAGCTCTTAACAATGTGATGCCCAGCACTGCGACTGACCTCCAGCCCTCCTCTGTCAAGAGGCTTTTCATCTCATCAGACACTCGTCCAGTTCAGGTCTTTGCATGAATCCTCTTTAGATGGAGCGGAGGGGAGAAGGCAGTAGCTCCTGTCTTCAAGACAAATCTTTACAAAATCCGTATCATCTGTTCTTGGCTTCTTCTCGCTCTCTGCTTTCTGTCTCTTCTTCTTCCTTACTCTTACTCCTTACTTACTTTTTGCCCACAGAGTACCTGCCTTCTTCCTTGTGATGATTTAGTCTCCAATTATAAAAAATAAGTCATGCACAGTAGCCAGAGAGCGAGTCTCCATGCTCACTATTGAGTTTAACAACACTGTCACTCACCATGGTGGATTTTTTCCCCACCATTGCTTTCCCTTTTTTTTCCTCCCCACCAAAGTGCCACTGAACGTTATCTTCATGACTGTGAAAACTGACAGCTGCTGGTAGGAGTGAAATAATTGCCACTGCCAGTGTGTCAGACATTATTGACTCACGTTTACAATAGCAGGACAATGGCATTCTTCTCTAAAGCCCCTGGAAGCCAGAGGAAATGCATCCATTGTCATTCTGTGAACGAGCCAGTTGTTTGCAGCTGTAGGGAAGGGGTATAAGCGATTACAATATAATGTTTTGTGACTTTGTACTCTCAAAATGCTGCTTTATTTGCATGTTGTCAATTGTAACAAAAGCTCTACGCGGATCCAAAAGCATCTTGGCAAGATAATTCTCAGCTTAAAAATCCACCCCGCTGCTTTACTGGCAAAGAGTAGACCAACATGTCATCACACTCACACACAGATCATAGATAGCCTTACAGTCTGTGGGCCGCACAGTGACATTCACTGCCAGCTGTACTCAGTAGGCAGCTGGTTATGTCTCATCCATTCAAATTCACTGAGAAAACCAAAGTGTTCCCTGGAAAACGTCATGTACAGCCGTGTTTTACTAATAGAACTGCACAAAGAAATTGTTGCATAGAAGTGCTTTTAATTCCGAGCGTCAGCTATCATTAGACATTGGGTACATGCAGGGCGAGTTCCATCTTTACCTCAAGCAATTGCATGATGTTGGCTGAGATTATTCTTTCTAATCAAGTCAGTGTTTGTGTCATTGCTTATGATGAGGCTGATGTTCAAACTGTTTTCATTCACTATCCATTTCATATGCCAAAAATAGCTCGCTGACGGAATCACAAAGGTCTCTGTTGCGGATTACAATCAGCTCATACTTTTTCATGAAGCCTTTTCGCTTTATGGTTTCTCAGAGAAAAATAAACACTGAAAAGATTATTTCCTTCAAGTCATAACTTTATTGGCTTCAAACCATTGTTTGGATATGTTCCAGCTTGTATTTTGACCACACAATGTTGAAAACTGGAGTTGATAAAAACCCTCTTCGAGTGTTGCTGGATCTTGCTATATAGTAGTAGTAGTAGTAGTAGTAGTAGTAGTAGTAGTGTATTTATTGTGTGTGTGTGTGTGTGTGTGTGTATGTATGTATGTATGTATACGCTGGCGCGCTTGTTAAACTGAGGCAGCGAGGCTTTCGCACTGCGCTCCCCTCTATCCACCTGGCGAATGTCCGCTCTCTGGCCAACAAAATGGACAAACTGCTGCTCCTCAACAGAACTAACTTGGACTTCTGCAGATCTGCCGCCCTCTGTTTTACCGAATCCTGGCTCACTCCGCGCATCCCGGACAGCGCACTTCTCTTCCCGGGATTCAATCTTTACCGGGCGGATCGCGTACTGGAGCTCACGGGGAAAACAAAGGGAGGCGGACTCTGTCTCTACATAAACAAAGGTTGGTGTACAGATGTCACAGTGCTGGAAAAATCATGCAGCCCCCACTTAGAGTCACTATTCATCAACTGCAAACCCTTTTATTCACCGTGGGAGTTTTCCTCGTTCATTCTGGTCGCCGTCTACATCCCACCTCAGGCCTGTGTTAGTGAGGCGTTACTACACCTGGCCGACCAGATAACTAACGTGGAGAAAAAACATCCTGACTCCCTGCTCATTGTTCTTGGGGACTTCAACAGAGCAAACCTCAACCACGAACTTCCAAAGTATAGACAGCATATTAAGTGTCCCACCAGGGACACTAACATACTGGTCCACTGCTATACTACATTAAAGGACGCCTATCGCTCTGTCCCACGTGCAGCCTTGGGACTATCTGATCACTGTCTGGTTCATCTTGTCCCGACATACAGGCAGAAACTTAAATCTGTTAAACCTGTTGTAAAGAGGGTGAAAAGATGGACCAACGAGTCAAAGCTGGATTTACAGGCCTGCTTTGATTGTACTGATTGGAGTGTTTTGAGGCTGCAGCCACGGATCTGGACAAACTGACACTGTGACATCTTACATCAGCTTTTGTGAGGACATGTGTGTGCCGACTAAAACCTTCTGCACATACAACAACCAAAAACCTTGGTTCCCTGCAAGACTCAGGCAGCTCCGTCAGTCAAAAGAGGAGGCCTTCAGAAGTGGGGACAGAGTCCTGTATAACCAGGCCAGGAACACAGTGACCAAAGAGATCAAAGCAGCTAAGAGGAGCTATGCTAATAAGCTGGAAAACAGCTTTAAAAACAACGATCCTCGGTCAGTGTGGAGAGGCCTGCAGACACTACAGGAGACTATCCCCCAACACTGCTGGTCCTCAACAACTGGCTGACGAGCTGAATAGCTTTTACTGTAGGTTTGAAAAGCCCACAGTCACACCCCTCCCCCACACCAACTCATCAACTCACAGTTCAGTCAGTCACCTCCCCCACCTATACGCTGTCACCTCCCCCCCCTCTGACCCCTCACCTGCACTCACGATCTGTGAAGTGGATGTGCGCTAGCTATTCCAGAGGGAAAAGACCAGAAAGGCTCCTGGCCCAGACGGTGTGTCACCATCCTGCCTGAAAATCTGTGCAGACTAGCTGGCCCCCATCTTCACTCAGATCTTCAACAGATCTCTGGAGCTATCTGAAGTTCCCTCCTGCTTCAAACGCTCCACAATCATCCCAGTCCCCAAAAACCCTTCATCTCCGGACTAAATGACTACAGGCCTGTCGCCCTGACATCTGTAGACATTAAGTCCTTTGAAAGACTGGTGTTAGCCCACCTGAAGGACATCACAGTCCCCTTGCTGTTCCCCCTGCAGTTTGCCTACAGGGCTAACAGGTCTGTGGATGATGCAGTCAACTTGGGACTGCATTACATCCTGCAACACCTCGTCTCTCCAGGGTGCTTATGCAAGGATCCTGTTTGTGGACTTCAGCTCAGCGTTCAACACCATCATCCCGGACATCCTCAGCACCAAACTCCCAGCTCACTGTGCCAGCCTCCACCTGTCAGTGGATCACAAACTTCCTGACTGACAGGAGGCAGCAGGTGAGGCTGGGGAACATCACATCCAGCACACGGACTATCAACACTGGCGCCCCCCAGGGGTGTGTGCTCTCCCCACTGCTTTTCTCCCTCTACACCAATGACTGCACCTCAGGAGACCCATCTGTTAAACTCCTGAAGTTTGCTGACGACACAACGGTCATCGGCCTTATCTGGGACGGTGATGAGTCGGCCTATAGACGGGAGGTGGATCAGCTGGCTCTCTGGTGCAGTTAGAACAACCTTAAGCTCAACACGCTCAAAACTGTGGAGATGATTGTGGACTTAAGGAAGAGACCCCCCACTCTTCCCCCCCATCACCATACTCAACAGCCCTGTGTCTGCTGTGGAATCCTTCAGGTTTCTGGGATCCACTGTATCCCAGGACCTGAAGTGGGAGCCCAACACAGACATCATCATCAAAAAGGCCCAGCAGAGGCTGTACTTCCTGCGCCAGCTCAGGAAGCTCAACCTGCCTAAGGAGCTGCTGGTCCACTTCTACACAGCCATCGTCCAGTCTGTCCTCTGCACCTCCATCACTGTCTGGTTTGGATCTGCCACCAAAAAGGACCGGAGCAGACTACAACGGACAGTTAGGACAGCAGAAAAGATCATCGGTGCCAACCTGCCCTCCGTCCATGACTTATACTCCTCCAGAGTCAGGATACGGGCAGGAACCATCACTGCAGACCCATCTCACCCCGGACACAACCTGTTCCAGCTTCTCCCCTCTGGTAGGCGCTACAGAGCACTGTACGCCAAAACCAACAGACTCAGGAACAGTTTCTACCCACAAGCCATCTCTCTGATGAACAGCTGACTACTGACCACAGTTTCAGGTTCAATTCTGGTCAATAACCCAGTAACACTGCCTCCAAATAGCACCTGTTTACTGGTTCCAATATTATTCCATTTATTTAGTATTTATTCATATTTCTCATTCTCATATCTCACTTATTCATTATTTATTCATCATTCTCATTTCCTATTTCAGAACTGTTCATAATGTTCATACTGTTCATATTATAATATAATAACTTAATACTATTTATCCCAGTACCCTTTGCACTATGTTCCACATTTAAATAATTTGTATTGGACTCTTCTTTGCACTCATCTCTCTACATTGTTTCTGTTTCTGTTTAGAGTATGTATATATTAGTGTGTATATATTGTTTGTTTGTTTTGAATGTGTAAGCACATTGTGAGCAACTATGCTCCAAAGGAAAATTCCTCGTATGTGTCTTCATACCTGGTTAATAAATCTGATTCTGATATATATATATATGAGCAGCCAGGACACAGTAACTGGGTGACTGTGCGAGGATAAGGAAGAGTTAGCCGTAAGCTTTCAAAGGCCACGGACCGCCACCAGCCTGTTAGCGTTTCTAACAGATTTTCCCCACTCAGCAACACACCCGCTGAGAAACCAACTCTGGTTATCGGCAGCTCCATTTTGAGAAACGTGAAGTTAGCGAAGCCGGCAGCCATAGTTAAGTGCATCCCGGGGGCCAGAGCGGGAGACGTTGAGTCTTATTTGAAACTGCTGGCTAAGGATAAACGTAAATACAGCAAGATTGTTATTCATGTTGGCGTTAATGACTCCCGGTTACGCCAAACAGAGGTCACCAAGATTAATGTTGAATCGGTGTGTACATACGTATGCAAAGTCAATGTCGGACACCGTAGTTTTCTCTGGACCCCTGCCAAATCTGACTTCTGATGATATGTACAGCCGCATGTCGTCATTTCGCCGCTGGCTGTCGAGGTGGTGTCCAGATAATGATGTGGGCTTTGTGGATCACTGGAAGTCTTTCTGGGGAAGACCGGGTCTGATTCGGAGAGACGGCATTCATCCCACTTGGGATGGAGCAGCTCTCATTTCTAGAAATCTTGACAAATTCATTAGTGGACCTAATCCATGACAACCCAGAGCTGGGACCAGAAGGCAGAGTCGCAGTCTAACACACTTCTCTGCTCCTTTATTCCAGGAGTTACCTAGTAAAAACCCCATAATGACGGTGTCTGCCCCCCGACCATTGAAATTATTTAAATCAAAGGTAAATAGAGGAGGAGCTGTGCATGAAAACCAATTAAAACCACAAGTGCAATAGTGCAAAAGAATAGGAGAATTAAATGTGGACTCCTAAACATCAGATCTCTCTCTACTAAAGGTGTACTAGTAAATGAATTAATATCAGATTCTAATATTGATTTATTTTGTCTTACCGAAACCTGGCTGGGTGATGGAGAATATGTTAGTCTAAATGAATCCACCCCCCCAGTCATATTAATACTCACATTCCTCGAGGCACAGGCCGAGGAGGTGGAGTTGCAGCTATCTACGATTCTAGTCTACTAATCAGCTCTAAACCTAAACTACATTATAACTCATTTGAATGTCTTGTTCTTAGTCTTTCACACACAAGTTGGAAATCACTGCAGCCAGTTCTATTTGTTATAGTGTACCAAGCTCTGGTCCATACTCTGAATTCTTATCCGAATTTGCAGAGTTTTTGTCAAATTTAGTGCTAAAAATGGACAAAGTTGTTATTGTAGGGGATTTTAATATTCATGTGGACGATGAGAACGATAGCCTTAGTACTGTGTTTATCTCTCTTTTAGATTCTATTGGTTTCTCTCAAAGTGTTCATAAACCGACTCACCGTTGTAACCACACCCTCGATCTTGTTCTGGTATATGGTGTTGAAATTGAACATTTAATAGTGTTCCCACAGAATCCCTTTCTATCTGACCACTGTTTGATAACTTTTGAGTTTATCCTGCTGAACTACACGTCATTAGGCAAAACCTTCTATACAAGATGTCTATCTGATAGTGCTGTAGCTAAATTTAAGGATGTGATTTCATTTGCATTTAATTCATTACCAAGGCACAAAGTAACGGAGGACTCCTATGCTATTAGTCCCTCCCAAATTGATCATTTTGTTGATAGTGCAGCAGGCTCGCTGCGAACGACATTCGACTCTGTTGTCCCTCTAAAAAAGAAGATAATAAAACAAAGACGGTTAGCTCCATGGTATAACACTGAAACTCGCAAATTAAAGCAAATATCACGGAAACTTGAGAAGATTTGGCGTTCCACCAAACTGAAAAATTCTTGTTTAATCTGGCAAGATAGTCTTAAAACATATAGGAAGGCCCTCCGTAATGCCAGAGCAGTGTACTACTCGTCATTAATAGAGGAAAATAGGAACAACCCCAGGTTTCTTTTCAGCACTGTAGCCAGGCTAATGGAAGGTCACAGCTCTACTGAGCCAAGTATTCCCATAGCTCTTAGTAGTAACGACTTTATGAGGTTCTTCAATGATACACTTATAACTATTAGAAGCAAAATTCACCAAGACCTGCCTTTAACTGGCACTGACTTATCTCTAAACTCAGGAACCGCACAAACCGCTGTAAAACCAGATGTATGTTTAGACTGCTTTGCTTCACTTGATCTTTATCAATTTAATTCAATTATTTATTCATCTAAACCATCAACCTGCCTCTTAGACCCCATCCCGACTAGGCTACTTAAAGAAGTTTTACCCTTAGTCAACACTTCTCTACTAGATATAACCAATTCGTCTTTATTAACAGGCTATGTACCACAGCACTTTAAAGTAGCTGTAATTAAACCTCTTCTTAAAAAGCCCAACCTTGATCCTGATGTTTTAGCCAACTATAGACCTATATCCAACCTTCCATTTCTCTCTAAGATTCTTGAGAAAGTAGTCGCCAAACAGCTGTGTGACTTTCTGCATAGCAACAGCTTATTTGAGGATTATCAGTCAGGATTTAGAGTTCATCATTGCACAGAGACAGCACTTGTGAAATTTACTAATGACCTCCTAATTGCATCAGACAAAGGACTTATCTCTGTACTGGTGTTATTAGATCTTAGTGCTGCATTTGATACCATTGACCACCATATCTTATTACAGAGATTGGAACATTTTATTGGCATTAAAGGGACTGCTCTAAGCTGGTTTAAGTCTTAGTTATCAGATCGGTCTCAGTTTGTTCATGTTAACGATGAATCTTCTGTGCACGCCAAAGTTAGTCATTGAGGCCCACAAGGATCTGTGCTCGGTCCAATCCTGTTCACTTTATATATGCTTCCTTTAGGCAATATTATCAGGAATTACTCCATAAACTTTCATTGTTATGCAGATGATACTCAATTATATCTATCAATCAAGCCAAATGAAACTAATCAGTTAGCTAAACTTCAAATGTGCCTTCAGGATATTAAAACCTGGATGAGCTGTAATTTTCTAATGTTAAACTCAGATAAAACTGAAGTTATTGCTCTGGGACCCAAGCACCTCCGTGATGCATTATCCAAAGAGATAGTTACTCTGGATGGCATCACTCTGGCCTCCAGCACCACTGTGAGGAATCTTGGAGTTATCTTTGATCAGGACATGTCCTTTAATTCCCACATAAAGCAAATTTCAAGGATCGCCTTTTTTCACCTACGTAATATTGCAAAAATCAGGAATATCCTGTCTAAAAATGATGCAGAAAAACTAGTTCATGCATTTGTTACTTCTAGGCTGGATTACTGCAATTCTTTATTATCAGGCTACTCGAAGACGTCCATAAAGACTCTTCAGCTGGTCCAGAATGCTGCAGCACGTGTTCTGACAGGAACCAGGAAAAGAGATCACATCTCTCCTGTTTTAGCTTCTCTGCATTGGCTTCCTGTAAAATCCAGAATAGAATTTAAAATCCTAATTCTCACCTACAAAGCTCTTCATGATCAGGCACCATCTTATCTTAAAGAGCTCATAGTACCTTACAACCCTACAAGAGCACTGCGCTCCAGAATGCAGGGTTACTGGTGGTTCCTAGAGTCTCTAAAAGTAGAACGGGAGCCAGAGCGTTCAGCTATCAGGCTCCTCTCCTGTGGAACCAGGTTCCAGTTTGGGTTCGGGAGGCAGACACCATCTCCACATTTAAGATTAGGCTTAAGACTTTCCTCTTTGATAAAGCTTATAGTTAGAGCATAGAATTGAATATTGTTAGGGAGTGAGGAGTCGCAGCGTCCGCCTAACCCGGCCCACCTGCTTCTTGTCATAGTTGTCAGATCTATCTATCATATAATCAAGAATATAATAAAACTAAAGGGAGACTTGGCATACAGCCCGATCCGGTTGGGGAGAGTTCTAGCCTGACCAGGCCCCTCTCTTTACCTTGTCTCTCTTGGTTATGCTTTGATAAAGCTTATAGTTAGGGCATAGAATTGAATATTGTTAGGGAGTGATGAGTCGCAGCGTCCGCCAAACCCAGCCCACCTGCTTCTCGTCATAGTTGTCAGATCTATCTATCATATAATCAAGAATATAATAAAACTAGAGGGAGACTTGGCATACAGCCCGATCCGGTTGGGGAGAGTTCTAGCCCGAACAGGCTCCTCTCTTCACCCTGTCTCTCCTAGTTATGCTGTAATAGTTTTAGACAGCTGGGGGACTTCCTTTGACACACTGGGCTCCTCTCTCTTCTATCTTTCTATCTTTCCATTTACGTGCATCCATGTCCCAAAAATGCTTGTTACTAACCTAGCTCTGGGGAGTCATTCCCCGGAGTCCTTATGTTCTTTTTTCCCCAGCATGTTCCCTTGGATCAGGGAGGCTCCAAAATCATGGTAGCAGCTGTCGCCATGGTCCTGCTACACGTCCTGCGATGCCGTGTTCATCCTGCCACGCTCTGCTGTGCCCTGCTACATCTTGTTGTGCCTTGTAATGCCGCACAGTGCCCTGCTATGCCATGAACTGCTACAAAGAACTACTACAAACTACTATTTTTTTCTATTTTTGTTATTGCCACTCTTCATTCTAACCCCAACCGGTCGTCAGACACCGCCTACCAAGAGCCTGGGTCTGTCCGAGGTTTCTGCCTAAAAGGAAGTTTTTCCTCGGAGGAAACTACTAGAACTGTTGGGTCCTTGTAAATTCTGGAGTGTAGTCTAGACCTACTCTATCTGGTCTAGACCTACTCTATCTGTAAAGTGTCTCGAGATAACTCTTGTTATGAATTGATACTATAAATAAAATTGAATTGAATTGAATTAAACCAATCCCAGCAGTCCCACGTGCAGCGGACGGGGCTGCTGAGTTTCCCCTGCAACTGATTCGCACACACACAAAAAACACACACATGGTGGATGCAGAAAAAAACAGAGATGCGACATACAGGATGACCTATATTGAGGACAGCTACGCTCATTATTGTAAGTGCAATGATAAGTTAAAGTCCAATAAGTCCTTTATCAAACTGTATGAGTGTGTGTCCCAGGCCAGGATAGAAAGCTAACTAAAAATGTAAAGATTAACAAGCCACTGACAGACATTCAATAAATTATAATTTTTTGTCTTAAATCCACCAGCCATTTTCATATTATACCAACAGTTGCAGCATCCTGAGCATTTTTGGTAAGGTTACTAGGAAAATACAGCCTACAGTAGTTTTATTTTCCCCAAAACAAGTTTCCTTTTAATTTAATTTTTGTAACTTTCTCTGGCTCCCACAACTTCCTGGCAACAAACACAAAAAACATTGCAAATTTTATCGCAATTATTTACAAAAGCTCCCGCAACATCAGGCATTTTGGGCCGCAACAGTGTCAAAAAAAATCTGAAGTCATAGTTCATCACATCATTCCATCATACCCTCTGCAATTTTTATTATGAGTCATGTTTCTGTATTTTCTAAGGCAGATGGCCGCCCACTTAGAGCCAAGTTGTATTTTGAGGTTTCTGCCTGTTAAAAGGAAGTTTTTATTGCGGCCGCTGCAAAAAGTGGAGTTGCTCTTGTTGGGTGTCTGTAAATTATAGAGTGTGGTCTAGACCAGGGGTTGTCAACGTTTTATAAGCCAAGGGCCTCTTAACTGAGAGAGAGATGGATCAGGGAGCCCCTACTTCATATTGTATAAAATAAAGTTCCATATTAAACAGGGCCTACAATAACTTGTAGGGTGGCCTAAAGCTATTCAAATATAATTGCTGTCATGATTTGATAAATCATTTAATTTTAAACATACATCTTGCACAGAGTCCTTAGGATGACCTGGATCTGTGGATGGCTACCTTACCCACAGGCCAGTAAGCAGTGGGGATTTATATTTGCTAATAATATGTTGGATTCATGTTCAGACTTTTTCATTTTGGAAAAAAGAAAATCTAAAATTACCAATGCATTGACTCCTGTTGTAGATCCCGGGTCTAGACCTAGTCTATCAGTTAAGTTTCCTGAGATAACGTATGTTGTGATTTGACACTATGAATAGAATTGACAAAAAAAATGGAATTTCACAAGACATTGTGAATATTTTGATTCTTGCTGTCTACTTTTGGCAACATCCCCACATCGTTCATCTTCTTCCACAGTCATTCATAATGTTCTCAAAATGTCCTTCTTCTTTCACAGTCAATTCTGTGAAACCTTCTCCATACGACATTCAGGATCACCCAGTCCTGAGAGAGAGAGCTGTCATCTCTAATCAGACATTATACCAAATCTGACTGACATTACATTTCATTTGTTATTCAAAATGTACGTTTGTATTTCCATGGCGGTGTGCACCATGGCAATGCAAATACTGTTTGGTATTTTGCAAAGGTTCGTACTTGCCACTTAGGGGGTGGCAGTAGCTCTGATTTGACAACACAATCCCAAGGCCCATGTTATCAAATCAGAGATTATTTTTAAATGTCAGCAGAAACCCTAAAAACAAAAACTAAAATGACTACTGATATATGACCTTTTAATTGAAAGCTATTACTATCACCATATGTCTCCTTTCTGCTTCTTTGCTACTCTGAAATGTTCATTTTTCGGAACAGAAAAGTCATAAATTGCACAATTCTTTACACACTGAAGAGATAGTTAAAGTTCCGATTTTTAAGGACAGCAATATGGCGGCTCACTGACAGAGAGGAGTGTGAGAATAGCTCTCTGGTCCTCCACTGCTGGAAATGCAAACCCTGTGACTGTATTAGAGGATATTATTTTGTGCTGTGTAGACAATTTGTGCTGGCATTAATACAGACTCCCACAAATGCATGCTGATCATTGGCAAGTGGACTTAGCTAGTTTGGAATTATGCTGAAGACACTCATAGGACCCAGGAGAGGCATGCTGCTGATGAGCTGTGTAATGAACCCACATCATGGATGCTTCTGTCCGCCTGTTAGGGGAGTGTTTGGCTGGGATGTAGTGGTTGGCCAGACGGGGGTGACAGGTGCCATGTCTTCCAGGTAACAAGATAAATTAAACAAACAAAAAAACGGGGAGTGTGTGTGTGTGTGTGTGTGTGTGTGTGTGTGTGTGTGTTTCTTGGCTGGACTGACCTGCACATGTCAGCTCTCCTCATTTCCAAACGGATGTGAAGAGGCGGCTGCTTGTCAAGTCATCACACAAGCAGTGTCAGAAATCAGATTCAGGAGCAGGTTTATTGCCAAAATACTTATATTGGTATTTGTTGCACAACAGTCAAAATAAACATAGTAAGAGAAAGAAGTCAGGTGCAGTGTGCAGTTTGACCACAGGGAGTGTTCTGATGAAAACCTGGTATCAATTGAAAAAGATTGAGACCTTGCTTTGCAAAAGGAGGTCGTTCGTTGTCAATTAAAATAGAAATGTGCCATCATCCTGAGCAGCTGATAGCTGAAGAACTAAAGAGGTGAAAACTTAGAAATAAGGAATCAAACTAGTTTTCCATTGGTATTCATTGTGTGCAGAATACCACTTAGCCATTTATTATTGCTAATCATTTAGCTAACATTTCGCTGAGGAGAGATGCCATTTGGAGTTAACAACAATTATTTATGGACGTGTGCACAATGAAAAGGTAAATGAGAAAATTCTTTGGTAATTAGACCCCATCAAACATCAAATTACCATGGTGACATCATCATATGACCCCCAATGGAGACTAGACACTGGTGAAGTAGTCTGGTTAGTCCATACATCATTCTGGGATGGGAAAAAACGTGATCTGGTTTATTGGCATTTCTTTAAACCAATCACAATCGTCTTGGGCGGTGCTAAGCACCGGACGGAGCAACGGTGTCGCTGCAAAATAGCCTCGGAAAGGAACTTGTTTTGCTGTACTTTCAAAAGTAGTTTTAGTCGTGCAACAGAAAACATAGATTGGAAAGAGAATACAAGAGAATATGTCTTGGACCAGGTTTTAGCAACATATTCTAATTTCCACCTGTAGTACCTGGGCAGGTATGGAAATTCTAAAGACTAAAGACTAAAGATGACATTACATTAGTAATTCAAAAGAAGCAGTTTTAGCAAAAACAGGGGCGCCAGCAGCCCACTCACTCTCCCCAGCACACACACTAAAACAGAAGCAGCAGCTTAGGCACACTAGAGTACAATCCAACTCTAGACACTTAATCACACACACACACACACACACACACACACACACACACACACACACACACACACACACACTAGTGTATAAATACACTAGTCTAGTGGAAAGTGGAACATCGTGGGTGACTAGTCACTCTGATTCAACAGTGCAAGAGCCTCCCTACAGTGGAACAGTTTTATCTGTTTCGTCATCATACGGTGCAGCCACAGGTCTAACAAAAAATATATATAATAGGAAGCACCTCGGAACCAAGACATGGATCCAACTACATTCAATTACCTTTCTCTGGTGGTTATCAAAAAGCATTCCAAGAAATGTCAGAAACCAGAAAATCAACAGTATTGGTTTGGTTTGAACAGTCTTCCTGATGAGTGACATCTTGTGGTTGTGCCACCGACCACCAACTTCCTTAAGCTTAAGAGATGGCACTTCAGGAAATTATATTATTTTGTAACAATCATAGTGGAAGTTTTGGAAAGCTATCACAAAATGATCTGTGTGGAACAGACACATTTCAGGTTACAAAGACAAGTTAGGTTAAGAACATTTTGGGTCAATTATTTAGTGGATGGCACTTTTATTTAGGCCTTAACAAAATGGTTTTAGAAGAGGAACTTGAGCACGGGGCACATGCAGGATGATGGCTCAGAGGCCGTCTTCAATCTCTTGTCTACAATCTCTCGTTTGGGTGGGGGGGGAGAAGAATGAGTGGAGGAAGAGAATCTCTGAGCCAGACGAGTAGAGAATATTGCCCGTAGCGTTGTGGATGTAATAGGGGAAGGCAGTGATGCATTTCCGCCAGGCTAGTCTGGTCACCAGGGAGCTTCTGTCTCCAGCGTTCGCCATTTGCCCTCAACAGGCAGAAACTTCTTCTCCTCCTCGCCTTCGCTTCAGTTTTCCAGTTTTTCTCCTCTGCCTTAAATCTGCCCGAGGTAAATATAACCGCAGCCTCTAGAGAGTGGGTGGGTGTTCGTTTTCAGCTCGATGGGGAGTTTGCTGCGTGTGTGTGTGTGTGTGTGCGTGTGTGCTTTTTATCCCACCCTGCTGCAGAGGGCCATCTCTTTTCAAGCTAAATCAGCTTGCTCGCTGTGAGCCTGTCTCTGCTGGGCATCTGCTAATGCCTGCTCTGTTACATCCAAGCCCATCCTTGGCTAGAAAAAAGCACACACAAGAATACAGCCTGGTTTATGTGTTTGTGGGTGGCGGGGAAGACACCTTTGAAGTCCTGCGAAGCTGCCCTGAGATGCGTAGTTGAATGCCGCTCGGAGGTATAAAAAAAAAGGAAAAAGAAAAGTGGATTAACACACAAAGCTGTTAGAGGCCAAAACAAGCTGGCCTGTTGGTTTGATGTCCTCCGGGAAGCTGGGTATGCACTGGCACATTACCACGTGTGTTCACAGGAGGCGGTGGAAGCGTTTATCAGGTTAAACGGTCAGGCGAGCCTTCAGTTTGTTTTGACCTGTACTTCACTGTAGCTGTGGTTCATTAGGGAGTTTAAACCGCGAGTCAGGGACCCAGGGGACTCTGTTAATTACACCGTTCAGGCACATTGATGGGCCCTGGCAGTCTGCTTTAACACAGCGGGAGGGCCAACGGACCTATGCATGTGTCCGTCCTGTTAGCTGTAAACACACAACACACCACAGGAACACAAGCTCATTTGAAGTTGAAGTTTGTGTCTGACATCCTGTCACCGAGCCCCAATCACCGTACAGTGATATAGGATATAATGGAGCAATCGATACATTAATCAGTGACTTATTCAGTTATTCAAATGAATTGGTTTATTTCCATGCATCTGGAGTTACATAATAAAGAAAGAATTGTAGGAAATGTTGCGCTATCAATACAATTAATGATACTCTGTCTTGAATAGTTGATTTGTAATCTTCTCAGCTGTTTCAACAGAAAAAGTAATAGTATAAGAAGTTCTTTGATGCAAAATAGTATTAGCCTATACTAATGTGTACACTGTGTGAGTGGGTGGGTTACACCAAATGTCCCATTTTTATACAGGTACCTGCTGACCCTAACCCATATGCATTATGCATATTAAGTTCTTAACACTTGCTTTCCTGGATTTTGTTTGTTCTTCCTATTATATTTTGTTAGTTTCAACGTTTCTTGTTCACAATTGATTGATTTAATCTTTAGTTTGCTTGAGTTATTGGTTATAAATTACATATTTATCTTGTTTCCTCCAGGAGCTGAACAAGCTGCTTTTATGCTCTTGTGGATCATTAATGTTGTGACTAGGGCTGGGTATTGTTCAAAAATATTCAATACCGGTACCAATACTACTACCATGACTTCAATACCAGTGCAATACTTTTTTTTCGATACCAATTTCATAAAACAAAAAGAAACTGCAACATTACATATTACAAGAAAAATATTTGTATTTATTTTCCAGCTCCTATTACTGTGTAACATAGGGTTTTTCCATCTACTCCTTAGTTATTGAAAGTGAGTATTTAATGACGAGGCATGTTTCAGTACTCAATACTTTGGAGGCAATTTGATCGATGCCTAAAATAAAGAAAAAAATCAAATTTGATTCCCAGGCCTAGTCATGGGGGATTGCATTGAATTAAATAGGTTATTGAACTAAATACGTGTGAGATGTAAAAATCAGTAATATCAGTAGTGTTAATGCAACAGAAACAGGGCCTAGGGTGTCAGCAGAGTAGCTATGTGCTGTTGGAACAGGTGAGGTCCCTTACGTTCTAAAACCAGCCTCTGGAGACTCGACCAGCGGACTTCTCTATTGGCTGTTTTTTTTTTTTTTATTTAACCTTTATTTAACCAGGAAGTCCCTTGAGATTGAAATCTCTTTTCCGAGGGAGACCTGGCCAAGACGGCACACCAGTTACAATTTAAACAGAAATACAACGTAGACAAGAATCACACAGAGGAAAGGAACACGTCACAAGTGGCAGTTACATTTTTGAATTACATGGCATTTTAACATGGCCTTAAATTCATTTAGTGGGACTAGATCATTAAGATGGAGCAAATTTTGCAAGTTATTCCAAGACCAAGGACCGAAGTAAGAAAAGGCTTTTTTCCCCAGCTCAGTAAAAACCCTTGGAACCTGGTAAGATCGCCACCTGGTGGAACGGAGATGAAAACAGCTGTTCCTTACGTTCTAAAACCAGCCTCTGGAGACTAAAACAGCGGACGTCTCTATTGGCTGTTGGAACAGGAGATGTCTCTTACGTTCTAGAACCAGCTTCATACTTCTTTTTCTTTCCTTGCCATGTTCTAAAATGGTTTCATCTGGTTGCAAATTCTTGGTTTTAACAGGGCTAAAGACACCCCTGTGTTATTTTGTTATATATATTTCTTTTTTTTTTTTTTTTTACAGACTTTAACAAAGTTTCTGCCACCTTACATCTTCCCAAACCCTCTGGCCAGGCTTCCCCATATGTCAGAACCTAGACAAATGAAGCCAATTCTATCTGCAGGGCTTAATACTACTAGGTAAATGAAAAAGAAAACATATTTTCTTTATGGTAATTGGTCAACTGATCCTTTAAATAGTGGTGACAGGTTTGCCGTGGGGCCTCTGTAGACTGTGCCCCGCTGCCTAGTCACATTTTCATCCAAACGTACTTTTCAGATAGTCTGTAGGTACACATGTTGCTTCTGGGACATTTGTCACAGCAGGGCTTTCAAAATAACTTTGGAAAAAGGAACTGTTTAATAGGCTTTAAAACAGTTAGTGGCACATTTCTAAAACTGCAAAAATATCACATGAAGGTTATTCAAGATTGCTCTTTTGTGTGGAATCACCCACAATTCATTACATGTAAATCAATTTTTCACTTTTATGAAAAGCTCAAATAGCCAGAGCAATAACAAATGATGACCACTAACATCATTATATAAGTAATCAAACCATGTCACACATAAAGACACACACACACACACACACACACACACACACACAGCCTTGCACTCATTATTTCCCCCAGCATATGTGTGGTCAATTATATTTAAATTCTAATCCAGCAGAGTTTCAGCATGTCATCTTGATTTACATTGTGTTGTTTTTCATTCATTCTTTCTACATCTGGCTTTGAGCCGGCATGTTTCTCTAAATACTGTTTCTTATCTCGCTCACACTAATTAGTATTTGTACAGTGCCCCTATATTTCCGTTCACTATGCTTTCAGCTCTTTCCATTTTTCTCTCGATAATGTCAATGCTGTGTCTTTGTTTGGTCCAAAGTGCTCTCAATTTAGTTACAAGTATTACCTGAAAATCTACGGCTGGCTGAATGATGGTGTAGTCAAAGAATTTGACATTTAATCAATATGGCAACTTATAAATTAAGCCTGACTTAACAACTCCAACGCTGTCACTCCGACTTACAATTACAAGTCAGTGCTGGCAGGTAATTAAAAGGTGCAAAGCTGTGATTCCTCCAAAAATACACCACTAGACCCCCTTCCAAAAGACGACATGCACGTGATTTTGCGCCGTGATCAGCAGTGAATATTCAAATGATCGCTGTAAATAGACGGCTAAATTAGAAATCAAAACCTGAAGACACAATTTGTTGTAATGACAAGCTCCTTCAAAAGACCACAGCATGCCTGCCTTCCCCTTGCTTTTTGACAGCCTTTCTTCACATCTCACACTCCTGACAGGGCTTTGTACGCTCCTTGTCACCTCAAATCTGTCTGCCACCGCTATTTTCTACCCCCCCGCATGCTTCGTCTTAGAAAAGACACTGTTAATATAACATTTCATCGTTTCCTGGTTGATCAGGTGGCGTCCCAAAACTGAGGACTCGTAGCCACGTGTGCTTTTTTGTTCCCTTCCGTCGTCATCGCATCTGATACAGATCCCGTTGACATTACTGATCGTCGGTGCAACGCTGTGACGCTAATTCCTGTTGATGGCCTTTTCCTCTCAGCTTCAATGTAACCTGATTATGCCAATCAGAGTGTCTAACGAGTGGAGGACGTAAACTGTTGGCAGCTTGCAAGCCCCGTTGCAAAAGCAAACTTTCCCCCACCCCCGCCGTACCACAAAGCAGATAAAGATATATTAACTTCTTGGAGCTGAAGGGAGATTCAGTGTGGCGCACCATTAACCTTATGAAGCTGAGCTTTTTTTTTTTTTTTTTTTAAATCTTACCTGAAATGTCACACTATACAGTTATTAAAAATAGCTCCATAGCTGTACGGCTAGAAATACACAATCTTAGACTTAAAGTTAAGTAACAAAATCATCACTTCCACATCAGTGTTATTAAAACCCCTTGTAATGCAATTTAATTTGCAGAGAGTATGTCTTCTTTGTGGATTGGCCCTCTCTTAGGGATTCAAAAGGGTACACATTACACTCATCTTATGAATGAAGACAACAGGGGCTACATACATGACCAAAACTATGTGTACGCGTGTGTTGCCGTACAAACGCCTTATTTCCACGGCCACAGTTAGCCACAAATGGATGGAGACTTAAAGGTATAGTAAATGATACCAATATACCCTTTTGTCAATTTGGTGAAAATTTCCTGATGGTTACCTAGCTTCTGTGTGGTAAGAGAAAAAAAAAATCTGGTGTTAAATACACATTCCTGTCTTTGTACATGGAAAACCAACAAAGGAGTGCACGAGGAACAAGATACTATTCCAGCTATACGGCAACAGGTGGCATCACTTAATGGTGGGCTTGGGAGCATTTGAGCGTGCTGGCAACCAGTTGTTTCAAACACACAATATTAATGATACTACTACTACTACTACTACTACTAATAATAATAATAATAATAATAATAATAATATGAATTACAAATTTAACGACAAATCGGCAAGGTTCTTCAACAGCACCAGGCAGTGGCATAGGCAGAAATCACCATGTGGGAGGGTCTAGGCTGGTTACAATTATTAAAAAATTGTCTAATTGCATATTTGTTTTGTTTTTTATATAATTGTGGTATCTTTGTTTCACCGTAATTAATTAAGGTCCTACGGGGTATGACTGTTTATAAAAAGATCAAATAGCCAGGGCTCTAACAAATGATGACCACTAGCATGATTATATTACTAATCAAACCATGTCTCACACACACACACACACACACACACACACACACACACACACACACACACAGCCTTGCCCTCATTATCCCGCTGTATTTATTTCCCCCAGCATATGTGTGGTCAATTATATTTAAATTCTAATCCAGCTGAGATTCAGCATGTCATCTTGATTTACATTGTGTTGTTTACACTGTGATGGTAATTTACAGTTTTATGTTCATTTAAGAAAAATATACAATAAAGAGGCATGGTTTCCTTCATAGGTTAATCACAATTCTTTCTGAGACAATTAACCGTTCATCAAAATTTGGAATAGCTCTAGTTGGGCCTAGCCCATCCAAGAGCAGTCATTCTTAATTGGCTCTGATACAGATATGTATAAAAAAGTGCATTGCAAGCCTATAATTGTGGCCTATACTACTGGATGCAACACAGTGTAATCATACAAGCATATAGGCTATATTTGTGAAAAAGACAGGCAGGTAAAGGTAAAGCAGGACAATGAAGCTACATGAAAACACCATAACTAAAACAGAGGCAAGAAAAGACGGGGTTAATCTCATCTAAGGAGCCTACTGTCAATCTCCCAGTCGAATCACATTGTGTTCCATTGACTTTCCCTTCACGTAGTAACAGCTGATTGTTACACATCTCTCTCTCTCTCTCTCTCTCTCTCTCTCTCTCTCTCAATTTCATGGTGCTTTATTGGCATGACAAAAAATACAGTACATCTCTGTTGCCAAAGCATAAGAACAAACATACATATAAACAACCACAAGAAGTAAATACATCTGATATAATAATACAGTAAACAGGATACTTATGATATAATTGTAGATTCTAAACAAATGATGTGCATGTCCCTCAAAGGGTATGTTGAAACAATAATAAAAAAGAAAGAAAAAGAAAAATGATATTTAAAATTCTCTATTTAGCCTTGTATTGTCGCAGTCACTGTCTCTTTTTCTCTCTCTCTCTATCTCTGAGACACAGCTGATCTAAATCCAATTAAAACAGATGTACATGGCCAAAGGAAAAAACAAGCCGTGTGACATTGTAAAATTTTAATCAAATATAGAAATTAAAATAGGTTTGGTATAACTAATTTACACATATACACAGTCTCTCTCTCTCTCTCTCTCTCTCTCTCTCTCTCTCTCTCTCTCTGTCTCTCTCTGTCTTGGAGTGGAGAAAGTGCTGCTGATGGCAAAAGTGCTGAAACAGCCACACAACGCTAATTCTTTATACAGTCTAAGGTCGTTACTGCTTGGAACTTGTTAAGGAGAAATTGGCAGGGTGGGGCTTGAAGGGGGGCATGGGGTGTTACTGCCCCCCTCCTGAATTGATTGTCTCTTCCTGATGCCCCCCAACCCCCCCCTCCTCCAATCCATTGGATCAGAGTACTGCCACTTGGCTGCCTGTTCTGCCAATGGTCCAAGCCCTTGTCTCATGACCAATTAATGCCTCCATGATGATTATCCAATTGTGATACCATGGAACATGTACTGGAATTGTTTTTTTTTTTAAAGTGGCAGACTGAGCCTATAGGAAATGTGTATTGTATCAACAGGGAAACAGAAAGTTGTGTTGTTCTATAAAATCTAATATTTACTATATTTCTAAGCAGATTTTCTATGCTGTTTTCTGATAAAATGTCACCCTAGCCCCCCCTGAATGAATATTGGTCCCCCCCTGTGCCACCCCAGTTAAAAAACCCTGGAATCACTCCTGGAAACTGGTGCAGGAGTGTAGGTGTCTGGGTTTAAAATGATGGCTTGGATTGAGCTGAATTCTCTTCCTCGTGCTTTGTCATAAAAGGTACAGTAGATAGGCTCCAGTTCCTGTGTGCAATGCACGGGCTGTACACCAAGTGGAGGGGCTGCTTGTAATCTGGCATTAGTGAAATGCACTGCCTCTCAAAAAATAAATCTGACCTACCATCATCATACTGGGTGGCTAAATGACCCACCTAGGCCCACCCACAGCTACAGGCTGGCACCAGCTGCCAATACGCAGGGCTGTGGCTATTTAGCTCGTACTACTAATTCACTTTTAACTGTAAAGCATCACCATAGTATCGAACAATATCTCAATTATCATTATTAAACAGAAAGATAAGCAATGATTAATTTATAAAGCTCATATTAAAACAGACTTTGCAAAGTGCTTCACAATTCAGGACCAAATGTATAGATTATTGAACCAGTGAACTGATGGCTCACATGTGAATACATACAGTACACTCATCACTCATATAGAGTTAAAAATGAAGTCTATAAATGCAGCTTTGAACACTGTGCAGTATGAAAGCAAAAATTAATCGACATAAGCAAGGAAATTGGCAAAAAACTACAGATGTAAAGTTATGTTTTACTATAAGGCTACATCGCCCATGTTACAATCAACTTATCATTCACTCGCTGTCTGTAGGAAACTGAGTTTGTGCTTGATCTACAGTATGAGTGAGCTGCTTTCATCCTCACCTCATACTGTACATTTATATTTTATTCTTTAATATGTAATCTCCATGTTTTATAATTTATAATATATTTATAATTCATGTTTAGATTCTTTTGTAAAGAGCCGTTTACATGTGAATTGTCTATGCATGATTTTTGATCTTACGTATCATTTATACATCTGTCCCTGTTTTCCACACTGGGTTTATAACTGTGAGATCTCTTGTGTGTTGAAGTTCAATTCAATTTATTTATAGGATCAAATCATAACAAGAGTTATCTCGAGACACTTTACAGATAGAGTAAGTCTAGACCACACTCTATAATTTAAAAAGACCCAACAATTCCAGTAATTCCCCCAAGAGCAAGCATAGTGTAACAGTAGCGAGGAAAACTTCCATTTAGGAAGAAACCTGGGACAGACCCAGGCTCTTGGTAGGTGGAGTCTGACGGTGCCGATTGGAGGTGTGATGCACAGTAGCAATAACAGTCACAGTAGAGACAATGGAACAGTGACTACAAATGGTGGTAGTAGTCGTTCATGTCATAGCAGGGCACCGCAGGGCGTTACAAGGTGTAGCGTGGCATAGCAGAGCATAGGTGGACGCAGCAGGACATCGCAGGGTGTAGCCGGGCTTGCAGCAGGACCACGGCGACAGCTGCAACCAAGATCTTTTTGACATCCTAATCCAAGGAAATATGCTGGGCATAGCTAGATGCGGTGACATTCTTTCTTCTTCTGTCTTCTAAAAAACATTAACCCTTCAATTTAAAGTTTATTCGGAGGCTCTACTGGTGGAAGACTCAGAATCGCTGCCATCGATGCCAACGCTGGCATCTTCGTGAATCGCATGGTTAGCATGCAGTCTCTTATAAAGCCTATTACCTCTAAGAACCAGGCACAATGCTTATATATATTTTTAAAAACGGCATATTTATACGCGCTTGGTCCGGACTCTTGGCGTTGCTATTTGACACTCTCGGGACTCACGTTTAGTCCGTCGGCGTCATATTTAGATACGCTTGGTCGGGACTCTTGGCTTCACTTTTTGATGCTTTGGGTCTGGACGTATGTTTAACTGATTTGCAGCTCGAGAATGAGACAGGTAGGTTTAGGAAAAGATGGTGGGTGACATGAACCAACCAACCAACTTCCTGTTCTTCGTCTTTCATACTACTCTCTAGCGTTGTCTCTCTTAATACTACGTCATCTTACAGCGCCATGGTCAAGCTGCTGCTCTGCCCGGTGCGTTCAATACAGACGCTAAAGGGGGATTTTTGCGTCAATATCTGACGCTGAGAGCCGCTGACCAAGTGTCAGTATTTAACGAGTAAATGAGAACTGGTTGCCTTGGAAACAATGCAAGTACAGGGATGATTGTGCACTATTGGGTCCAACCAAGAAGTCCAGCCAAGGAAGTCAATGAAACACAATGTTTCCGAAAATCCTGCTTTCTGCCTGTCCTATCAAATCAAACTGCTTTCCTCTCCATACTTGACTGTAACCATTTCTTTTTGTTTTATGTATTTCGTTAGTCCCATAACTGAGCAGTTTCAACAGGAAATACAAGACATAAAGAAGCAATAATTCCATTTCATTGGACCTGTAAAAGTGGTAGAGTCCATTGAAGTTCAACAAAAATTTATTTTCTGTTCATCTGACAAAACTGTTTGTCATTATTATTATATTATATATGATCCACATTACCATTACAATGTCAGTTCCTATGAGCGTTTCCTAAACGGCCAAGTGTGGTTAAGGTTTGGTTATGTTAAACAAATTAAAACTCCTTGGCAATGGTTCAAAAACATTGGTGGTCATGGCTAGAAAACTACTTTGACTATTGCAAGGGCACTGGATGTTTACAACATTACAAATTCCCAATGTCAGATGGTTTGCATCAACTTAGTAAATACTGTACATTGTGGCAAGGTTGGTTCAGTGGTAGAGCGGTTGCACATGTACTGAGAGGTTTATGCCTCGATGCAGAGGTCCAGGGTTTGAATCTGACCTGTGATGATTTCCTGCATGTCTTCTTCTTCTCTCCCCTTACTTACCTAACTGTCCTGACAGTAATTTAAAAAAAGATGGGAAAAGCCCAAAAAATAATCTGACAAATTCCTTCCTGAGGCTCTTTGCAGAGACACCATTGCTCCGTGCAGAGCTTAGTGGCGCCCAAGATGATTGTGATTGGTTAAAAAGAAATGCCAATAAACCAGAGCAGGTTTTTCTTATAATGCTCTGTGGACTAGCTAGCCATTCCTCCGCAGCGGAGGAAGATCTGGCAAAAAAACATCACTCAGATCAACCTTGACCTCCTCAGAGGTGTTGTGTTAATTAAAGGTTCAAGGTTAATTTTACTGTCATTCTACAACACAGGGTTGAATAACAAATAATGCAAGATGGACTTGGTGTACGGAGGATGAGTGGAGGAGTCTCACAGCCAGAGGAAAGAAACTGCTCTTTATTGGTCCAACTGTAGATACCAGACGGCAGCAGGGTGAACAGGCTGTAGCTGGGTGGGTGTTGTCTTTTAATATCCTTTGGGCTCTACGCAGGAACCTCACAGATATCACTGGTGCTTGGAAAATGGGTTGAATTTAAGTATCATGTTCATGACTTCCAAACACAACCACACACGTTGCATTTTCCGACAGCATTGCTCTCCACTTTTACCTAATGCTGCTGAACTCTTTGCTAACATCGATTAACACATGGGGGGAGATATTGCATGCATAAACTGTATATGCATATTAATGACGCTCATCCAGGCATATGTGACAATATAAGCATGAATAATTCTTAAAGGAAATGTCTGTTTCTACTTAAGTGATGTGGTTTCATCGATTAGGCTACATGTTGATGCCACGGTGCCTCATAATATTTGTCTGTTTAGTTCTGCGCAGTTTCAAAGTATTTTATGTACAGTTTTCAGTGTATCAACTTTATGGAGTAAGAACACTATCAAAAAGATGTATGCATAACTTTATGTATTCATATTCGTATTTTTATATTCATATTCGTATTTTTATACATTTGTGCATAAATTACATAGGCAAGCAAAATTACGTTTTCATACATGTGTTTTTATGTGAGTGTGACTCTAGAAGCTATGACTGTAAACATTCACGAGTACGACTCAACGACTACGAATTCTTGAGTGTGAACACGAATTCAAGTTTACGGGTACGAGTAAAAAAACAGTTGAAATGACGTCACTGCCGTCACAGGCCGGGGTAATCGAACAGGCTGGGGTAATCGAACAGGCCGGGGTAATTGAACAGGCCGGGGTAATCCAACAGGCCGGGGTAATCCAACAGGCCGGGGTAATCGAACCTCGATTCCATTTAATGCGCATGCGTCACAGGTGAAAAATGGCTAACCGTCTATGAGTTGCAGAAATGTATATCATTATAAAGTGCTATCAAAGTAGTAAAATCGTATGAAAAATGTTGAATAACCACGTTTTTTACTTTACCTGTGCTGAGCCTGGGCTAGAAGCCTCCGGTCGGTTAGCCATTTTTCACCTGTGACGCATGCGCATTAAATGGAATCGAGGTTCGATTACCCCGGCCTGTTGGATTACCCCGGCCTGTTGGATTACCCCGGCCTGTTGGATTACCCCGGCCTGTTGGATTACCCCGGCCTGTTCGATTACCCTGGCCTGTGACGGCAGTGACGTCATTTCAACTGTTTTTTTACTCGTACCCGTAAACTTGAATTCGTGTTCACACTCAAGAATTCGTAGTCGTAGAAATCAGAGTTGTACTCGTGAATGTTTACAGTCATAGTTTCTAGAGTCACACTCACATAAAAACACATGTATGAAAACGTAATTTTGCTTGCCTATGTAATTTACGCACAAATGTATAAAAATACGAATATGAATATAAAAATACGAATATGAATACATAAAGTTATGCATACATCTTTTTGATAGTGTTCTTACTCCATACAACTTGGGTTCCATCTTGATAAGAATCATGATGTCTGAATGAACAAAGACAACTTGTACTTTTTTTTTCTGCTTGCATTCATTCGAAGATATAGTTCATACTTATCTGCTATTTTCAACTGAAGTCTGAAATGTTTCCTCACAATATCATGGATTTGTATGAAGCATGTATGGCTACAAGTTTTTCCTACAGTATGTGTGCTTTCTGTCATGCGCGTTTTCTGTCTAGACCTCCAGCTGACAGAGTCATATTGATGCACAGTTGCTCCACTTATAAACTTCTCATCTTCCCATGTGTGCGTTGCTCAGCTGCTTTACAGCTCACTCCTTATTTTCATCTCAATTCACACTCGGCCGTGTGCAAGCCTGATTTCCAACTGCAGCTCCTGCTGTGTGCAGTTAGACAGGGAAACATATGGATCGGCAGAGAAAAGACAGTTAATGGAGGACAAGAACAAAAACTTTAACACAAAAGTGTGTAACTGTTTTGCCTTGAAATATCAGCTCCTGGATCATTTTAATGCTACACTGACTTTTGAAAGAGATAATGGTGCAGTTATCGTTCCCACTACGCGGCCTGAATGCCTCTTCTCGCACTATGTAAAATTGGTGAGCATGAAACTGAATCATATGGAGGAAATGTTTTCTGCTTTTCCCCTGCTTTTTGATTGAGCGAGCAAAATTGAAATTTTAAACGTCATAAACTTAATTTTCTTCATTCAGGTGACTTTTTTTTCAATGATGTGTGCCTCAATTTATGGTGCAAATGTCTTTTTTATTTAAAGGAAATTATAATAGGTTTTTGAGGTAAGTTGCACTGGCCAGTGGTGGTTATTGGTGGCGTTGTAACCATCCCCCTTGTAAATTACACCTGTGGGTCATGTCGTCCCAGCATTTTTGGACTTCTTGGCCGAGGGGTAAATCTCTGTAAAAGAAAAGGCTGCAAGACATATGCCAAGCTAGCCATGTTGCTGTTTGACTAGTAAGTAGGCCTAACATTAGCGGTCTTGCCATGTCTTTGTTGTTGCACTTGTGTGTTATAGCAAAGTTGTAGGCTTGCTAGTTTTTTATCACAGTGTACAGCTGTCCAAATTTATGACAGCAGTGTAGACACTGTAGAGGCACCAAATTGCAAAAAGTACCAATGTTAGACAATGTTGCTTTAAATGGAAAGAAAAGTATGTGCTGTTAAATAAGAAGAAGCTGTTTGTTAGGCTGGACCTTGGTTAATCAAACATTAAACCTCTGTGAGGGTATTATAATGTTCACTATCAACATGCCAAGACGCTAACATAGCCTGCACATATTACAACATGTTGCTGAGGCTGATGGGAATGTCAACTGTGCATGTTTTTTGGTCATAAAGCATAGTATTGGGCAAAGCGAAAGTTGATGATGGCGTTAAAACGTCACAGGATCAAATCTGTGGTAATAGATTCAATAATTGTCAGGACGTTTTACTGTCGAGGAAATGTGTCATGTGGATGTGTGTGTGTGTGTACAGTGTAGTGTAAAGAAAGAGAGCAAGCCAAGCCGGAAGCTGGGACTATTATGTCCTTATACTTTTTATATCCAAATCATGCCACACACACACACACACACACACACACAGGAAAAATCAGAAATACTCTTATACACTACAGGTGTGTGAGTGGGCTAACCTTATTAATTGCTAACATCAGGTCTTAAGGCATATGCAATATATTGTAATGATAAAAGTGACTATTGGTTTGGATTATTTATATATTTAGATTATTATTTCAATTGTTAGTTTCTGACCTAATACGCGTTCTTAGCATTACAAATGACAAGGGGGACGTTGTTTTATTCTAAATGTTTTAAAATAATAAAGATGTGTGGTTTACTATGATTTTGTATTATAACATTATCTGGGTCACATAACAGTGATTGATTCAAAACTGTATTTTGTTTAAAAAAGTAATACATTGAAAAATATTTTTTTTAATTTGACTTAAAGATACAATTAAATTGTTAATCACAATTATTTCTGAGATTATTTCTGAATTGTTCAGCAACATTTGGAATTCTTACAGTTTTAGCTAGTTGTGTTGAGGAATAAGAACACCTTGAGTTCTGTTACCCAACGTAAAATCTGACACCCGCTTCCAGGAAAAAAACATATGCTCACACTCTAAAACCATACATGACAGAAGCTCTCACCTTCTTCTGTCTACTCTGCTTCAAATTTTGCCAAAATAACTGCATGCCATTTACATTGAAGCAATACAAATTACACCATTGAGTTCCTGAGTACTGTGTGCCCAAGCTTAAGCTTAAAGAAGTGGAGATGGTGACTAACTAATACATGTTTTTTTTAACATGTGGCTAAGTGCGCTCGCTGCTGTGACCGCTCAGTATTTCAAACCCGTAGACTTGACTCAACCTGACTTGACTTGGCTGCTGCTGATGCCAGCTCTTGTACAACTCCCTGCCGTCCACACTTCCTTAACATGCCAAACTGCAGCCCTACGCCAACAAATACCAAAGAGAAAGCTTGTTGGCTTGGTGCTCGCCAGATTTGTTCATGTACCAGAGTCAGACTCTGTGCTTGTTAACCTGTTTAACTCGAGGCTGCCAACTCTCAAGCAATTGACTGGTTTCACGTGCTCCCGGGCCACTCCGTCATCTTCTCACAAAGAGAAAAACTCATTCATAACTGATAACTTCACCATAGCTATAACTGGATACTAGGGCTGCACAATATGAGAAAAATATGCCATATGCAATTATGTTGAATATAGCAATAAGGACATAAGGTACGATGAATAAACAACTGACAGTAATGGAACTTGTGTGGAAATAACATGATTCAAATGATGGATTTTATTTTAAACTGCAAGAAGCGCCGCTGCTGTTTAAAACTCAAAGAAAACTAATTCCTAAAAAAACTAGACAACTACAGTACAGTCGTGATGATCAAATGAATCCTTCGTGAACCACTGTCTTTATTTTCTGAGCTCACTAGATGGTGCACTCTGTTCAACAAAGGGTTGAAAACACATTAAATGCCATTCCTTTAACCTTTTTCTTTGTGTCCCAGTCCGGCCCCCCTTCTACAGCACGTGATGATGGCGCAATGTCCACGAGTAGGCTCATAGTGACATGGCAATTCCTGTTTTTCACCTTTATGAGGCCAAAAAAAAGTGTGGATTTTTGAATTCACCCAAGTGAGTGTGGCAAGTGGTCAAATAAGTTAACTTCATGCCCTGATGTTTAGGAAACAAACTTGGTAATTTGCTGACCATGATCCCTTGATGCACTTGTGGCACACATGGGCATGCGGTTGGATCAGAAAGAACAATCCCGGGGGAGTTCAATACATTCCCACTCCCATCGCGTCATAAAGAAAGGCTTGCTCAGGTTTATTTGGCATTGGCACTGTGGGTTGGGACGTACGTTGGGGCACAAGAACGGGACAGTTAGGTATAGGGAAATATGTCGGGTGGGGTTTGGGGCACAGTGAATCCTTAAGATGAATCTGTGGATGGCTATCCTAGTGACTACCTTGCCTATAAGCCAGTAAGAATGTCTTCAGTGGGGATTTATATTGCTTATAGTAACTTAGATTCACTTAGAGACTTTTTTAATATTTGAAAACAATTTCTAAAATTAACAATAATTTGGAGGCCCCCCTGCTTTGACTCTGAAGACCCTCTAGGGGTCCTGGATGCCCTGTTGAAGATCCCTGACTTAGACACAAACATATAGAAAATTTGGTCCGGTTAAAAAAAAAAAACAACATACCCTTTATGTTACCCTTTAAGGTTCTCCTTTCAGGTAGAGAGAGCAGCAAACTCAAAATGCCTTTTTTCCCAGTTATGTTCTAACCTTTGATACAGAGAGAAGGAAAGGATAAATAATAAATACAAGGCTGGAGTAAATATAAGTTAAGATGAACAGTATATCACAATAAAGGTAACTAAGATTGACCTGAAATGGTTTGTGTGTCCTGTTGTAAACTGTAATTAAGCGTTCCAGTCATGTGACTGTGATAGCGTCGCTTTAGGCCTGCCCTCGCCACGTGCCGCTCGTTCACTTTCACATCGTGTCACAGCGTGCGTGAGAGAGCGGCGGTCCACAGAGGATGAAAGAGGACCTGACTCTAATTGAATGTGGTTAACACTAACTGGAAACAAAACAGCATGTAATAAATGTCCATTTCAAAGCCGAGCTCACATGACAGAATGGGGCCAATGAATTAGACATACAGTAGAGATGGACTGTCTGCTGAGCGCCAACAAGCAGCCATTAAATGCTGCACTTTACAGGAAGTTTATGGAAATGTGTTTCATGCTTAAGGTCAAAATTAAGTGACTCTTAAATATGTGGCTAAAAATGGGTAAATCACTTGCAATACATTGCTACTGTGGAAAGAGCTATATCAAGATGAGACCATGGTGCTTATCATTGTATGACTATGTGATTTGTTTTGGTTTAATTAGTGTCTATAATAAGGGATACATGTACGGATGTCAGTTTAACTGTTGTCTAGAATTTAACAGTGTTGTACAAATGCTCAATAAAATACTAATAACAAAAAAACTTATTTACCCTTCGCCTGTGGTTACTGTTCGTAAAGAAGGATGGAAAATAGGTCTAATGTTATTGACTGAGCTATAACACCAGTTTAATTTGGCATTGCACAAAGCATTCTGGGTTATTTGTAAAATAGAATCTGGAGCTCCAACAATTGGCCAATCAGCCAAAAAATAATCAACATCAATGTGATTAATTATTGAATGACAATTGTCGTCTATCAAGCAAAAATTATACACTCTAGTCGCAACTTTAATGTAAGGCTGTTTTCTCTCTTTTGTATCATTGAACACTGAGTATCTTTTGCTTTTTAAAGTGTTGGTCGGACAAATTAAGACATTTGAAAACATCCACTTGTGATAGATACGATTTGACACTTAACTTACTAACGTATTAATGGAGTTTTCCAAAAAACATAGTCAAAAGATAATTGAATATTGATTGTTAATAGACATGTAGCTCAGTGTAAATTATTTTTCTTTTAATCAATGCTCCTAAATTAAATCAGCTGTTCTCCAAAAAACTGTATTTTATCATGCTGTGTATAACTGTTGCATATCTGCAACTAGTCTCTCCTGATTGAAATGTATCTCAGTGTAAATCCTTTCAGGAAGGCCTCACTCTTAAGCAATGCTCTACCTAACTCCAATCAGCTGTTGAAGGTGTTCACCTTCCTGCTAAATCCATCAGACTCACACTGCAAGGGCCAATTACAGAGTCACAACCCTGCTTTAGTTCTGTCTTTCCCTGTCTACCCCTATACACAAACTATTAGTATAACTATGGAGTCTAATCGCCAAAAACTTTGTACATTTTATTATGCTGTACAATGAAGTTTTTGCATATCTGCAACCATGTCTCTCCTGATTGAAATAGTGTTAATGTAAAATATGTTGATACCTTTATGATACATTACTTTAGGTCCTCTGTTGGATTTAGACATGCATATTAATATCTCACATTTATTATGCTGAGTGTTGTACAACTGAGAGCTCAGCGTACTGCAACATACGATTGCTGCATAGGAATTAAATGGGTTTCTGTTTACACATCATATAGAGCATTCAGCAACAGGGGGTGAAAATCCTTGGTGCACTTTATTTAAACATTTTTTTAAATGTATCTTTTGTGTGTGTGTGTGTGTGTGTGTGTGTGTGTGTGTCTGAGGGTATTGACTGTCCTGCTATGAATGCTTTGTTTTTTGTGTAATGAGTACACTGCACCAAATTCCTAGCAACTTAGGTGCATGGCAATAAAGTACAGAATCTTGAAACTTGAATAAAGAAACACACAGAATAATGTCAGTTATCATAGACTTTACAGCTATAGACTGTTAAAAAAATGTTGGTGTTAAAAAATTAGCTAATGATTTCAACTTTCTGATTGCATGATTCTGATACAAAGCTATTGTCTGTACAGCTCATATTAGCCTTTTATGAATTATGTCCATTTTTTTTGCCTAAAGTTAACTAGTCGTTTTGGTGCCTAAACTTTAATGTAATCAGTCCCTCCAGAAATTTGCGATGCCGAACAATCACCGCGACTTTACCGCAAATTTGACCAATAACCGGAATTTCCCGTGACTTCAATCCCAGCAGTCCCACGTGCCAGTCTTTGTTTCAGTGTGTGACGCTGAGAACCAATGACCAAGCGGGAGGGAGAACGGGGTGACGTCACACACGTCCTTGTTTCTGATATGAAGACGAGACATGTGCGACTGGAACATCTCACATTTACCAACAAAATGTACAGCAAAAGATGGTGCAAAACATTTCAGACCATCCTGTATACATTTTACAATCATTTTACGCTGAAACGTTTTATTGCACACTCACACAAACACACGCACGCATGCACACAAACGCACTTACACACACACACACACACACGGTGGATGCAGCAAAAGACGGTTATGAGACATATAGGATGACCTAAATTGACGACAGCTATGCTCGTCATTGTAAGTGTAACGATAAGTTTAAGTCCAATAAGTCCTTCATCAAACCGTATGAATGTGTATCCCAGGTCAGGATAGGAAATTAAACTTAATTCATTCAATAAGTTATTTTTTATCTTAAATCCACCAGCCATTTTCATATTATACCAACATTTACCAGCATTCTAAGGCTTTTTGGTAAGGTTACTAAGAAAACACAGCCCAGAGAAATTTTATTCTCCCCGAAACAAGTTTCTTTTTTATTTTAAAAAAAGTTTTTGCAACTTAGACTGTCTCTTGCAACTTTAATTGCATTTTTTTACTAAATTCAGGCATTTTCGGGCTGCAGCAATACTACTAAATCAGTTGTCAACATTGATTATTTCTTCTGCTGATTGTTGAAGCTCCAGATACTATTTTACATGTTATCCAGAATGCTTTGTGCAATGCCAAAGGATACTGGTGTTATATAGACCTATTTTCCATCCTCCATCACTAGCTGTAACCACAGCTACAAGCACAAGATTAAAATGTATTTATTTGTAGTATTACAATTAGTACTTTATTGAGAATATGTACAACATTGTTAAATTCTAGTCAACAGTTCAACTGACATCTGTACATATTAATGATACCACCACACACAGAGGGAATGGACCCACGAGTGCATGACTCAGAAAAGGTAAAATACAATGGTTTTATTAGCAAGCTAATAAACACAAGCAACAGTGTCCAGTAAACGGCATGCAAAGGGAATCCGGGAAAACAGGCAATGGTCAAAATCCAAAGGAAAACATGAACTCAGGTGACACAGGGAAAACGCACGAAGGCTGAACTCATGGAAACCAACAATCTTGCACTGGGGAGACAATAAGACAAAGGTGTAACACATAAGGGCGGGGTAATGTAATCACACAGGCAGGAAAATATCAGACAGGAAGTAATTCAAGACCACAAATGAGAACCTACCGAAAACCTACAAAATAAAACAGGAAATAGAAAACCTCTGTAGCTGCCGTCACATGCCTATTGTAGGAAATCATATTAATTGGTGTGCATACATTTTCGTATGATATTGTACCAACTTATTTATGACAATGCGTTGCTTGGTAGAAGGTGCTACAATGACGTTTTGTCTCTCATCTGACATACCTCTTAAAGGAACATGCCAACTTATCGGGACTTTATCTTATTCACCGTATCCCCCAGACTTAGATAAGTTAATACATGCCCTTTTAATCTCTGTGCGTGTCGTAACACTCTCTGTTCTGCTTCTTGGGCGGAGTGATTTGCTCAGAGCACACGAGAAGCCGAGGAGCAGAGAGTAACAATGGTTCTTTTCAGGTGTTGCGCTAATCTGCCCAAGTAGCATTGCTTCAGCTTTTGAGAATATAGGTCCCAGTTTGTATACGGTTGTAATTTGTACGCACTGTGACTATACAAATCATGTAAATATGAACATGTTGACATTATGTTGTCACTTATTGGGAGCAGTAGGCTAGTTGGGGCCGTTTTCCTCCAGCATCTGTGGTAAGCTAGGCTAGCGGTGGGCGCGCCAGACAGAGGTACAACACACACAGAGATGAGAAGGGTATGTATGAACTTATCTGGAGGATGCGGTGAATAAGCTAAAGTCCCAATAAGTCGGCGTGTTCCTTTAAGTTCTGACTTAACGGTAGAGAAACCATGCCATTTAGCTTCCATCTAACCCTAACCCCGTTTTACCCATTCCAATAAAATAAACTAGTGCAGCATCTGAGGTATTGAGCCAGCGATCATGGTCACACATGAGTAGCTTAACAGAAGGGAGTTGTGAAGTTTTGGGGCATTGTTAGGCACTAACAAACTCATCTATATGACATGTACTGCCATGCAGCTCTTTGAATATTACCACATTGTCAAATAACTGAAAAACTACAGCGACACTCTTTTTGATGGCGTTGTGGTACAACTCCATTGCAGATTTTTTTTAATTCTTACATATTTTCTTTTTTAATTCACCACATATTATGCAATTCACAGAAGCACATTGTAATTAGCACATTGTAAATATCCGTGTACAGTAGAATCGTCTGTAGGCTGCAGCACTCCAGTTTATTATGACTTTAACCACAAAAACCCGGCAAGCTAAGAGATCAAGCGAGAGCTCAACAGAGAGCGAGTGAAGACATAGCTAGAGGGAGGCAGAGAAAAAGATGGCAGGCAGTGTGAGGGAACAGCTGCCAAGGGGAGAAGCAGAGTGGAGGAGGAAGAGAGCAAGAGAATGGAGGAGAAGCTGGGGACCTGACACATCTGGTTAAGGTAAAACATGAAAAAGCAGAACGGGGAGGGAGCAGATCTAAAGTAAAACCCCCCTGACTCCTTCTTAAATAGAGCATGAAGACCGCACGCCGCTTAGTGGGACCAGCCTGTTGCCGGCAAACTGGGCCGAGATTGCATAGTTTATGGCTGAGGCATGATGGGTAAGGATTAAAGATGGCTGCCCTGAGGGCATACAGCAATACCATTACTCTTGATGGATTCCGTCTTCGCTCACATATTCTTTGCAGACGTCAGAGGGGCCCACAAGGCTTGACTAATGCATGGCGTGATGATGGGATCAGGAGAGGCAGGGGAGGGATGCTTCACCAAACCTCCCGTTCCCTTCTCGATTTTCTCCTCTCATCCCGTCACTGCTCCACTCAGCACAGCCTCGCTTACATTCACCGGAGTTAAAGAGTGTTGGCATGGATTAAAACTCTGACACTTAAAAAAGTCTGACAGTGTGCTTTATGGCAAGAAAACAATTCAGAATCACAATTAGAAATAATAAGCACACTTATGTGGAATTAGCCTTGGTGGAATGTTTGTACATGAACAAACATATTCAAAATAAAAATACACTATAAATACAGAAAACCAATATACAATCAAAATAATAATATGCAACTGTATCTGCATAAGAAAAAGGGCTGAATGGGTTAAGTGCAGATGTGCAAAGAATATGTAGTACATGCAACATTCAGATGTTAAGTCCAGACGGTCAGTGCAAAGTGTAGTTTTCTTGACATTAACTGCTTTGCTTTTTACAATCATTTTACAAGTATAGGACAAAACAAAGAGGAAAGGAAAAAATAGGAACAGGCTAATTTATAATTGCATTTTAGTCACATAATAAAGGTAAAACACATAAACTACAGGTCAGCACATTGTCAGAATACAGTGGTGGGCGGATCGATCCAAATCTTAATAATATCGATACGAACGATGGTATAGATGTTGATCCATAGCAGGGTAATGTGATCGATTCGTTAGTTTAGTGTCTCTCCAGGATGCCCTGCTGCGGTGCCGCTCCCGTCACATCGCGGAGCAGGCACACTTTGCTCCTCCTCCCAGGAGCAAGCAGCCAGGCCCGGTGGTGGCCAACAACACACACACGGAAGCAGCAAACCTGATCTCACTGAATTCTCTGAAATGAACATGGACCCTCAATTGAAAATCTGTGGCAGTTTCACGGAATCACCGAAAATGGGCCCACGGAAGAATTCCGTGAAACGAACACGGCCCCACGGCAAACCGTTGCACAGACCAGCCCGGTGGAAAATCAGTAGTCATGCGCTTGTGTCCGAACAGCGGCGGACCGAACCAATCAGCGACAATAACAGACGTGATAGAAAGATGGTTCATCACCTGCCAGGTAATTGTTTGAAAGTGCTTGCCATTTTCCAAACAGTTTCCAATGACGTCTTCTCAGGTGGTTCTGTGTAAATAACCATCTGGCAGTATGGAGTTGTATTTTGCAAATAAAAAGAAGAGAGCGTGCTATTGAGATTAGCAGTAAGCCTAGTCTCGCTTTGCCAGACCATCCATACGCTGCAGAGCAGAGGAGGGTCTAGCTAGTTCACACAGCATTCCTGGATGGGAGAAAATCCTGCTCTGGTGGTGCTCTGGTTTACCAAACCAACCAGAATTGTCTTGGGCGGTGCTAAGTACGCAGGACTGAGCCATGGAGATTCTGCAAAATAGCCTCGGGAGGGAACTTGTTTTGGTGGAACATGTGTACATCCAAAAGTAGTTTTAGTCGTGCAACAGAAAACTCAGATTGGACAGATAGTCTAACTAGCTGTCTGGATTTACCCTGCAGAGATCTGAGGACCAGGTAACCATAGTCCTCATGAATCCACACAAAGAAAGAGGAAGGTAAAGGACATCGGCGAAAACAAATGCATCCAGCGGAATTTCCTGCGGCACCGGAGCAATCCCAGAAATGGAACAACAAGGATATAGAATGCAGTAAACCTAACGTTATTACTACAACTGAAGGTCCTTTTGGACTGTCTCGAAACAGCGGTGTTGTGAGCTTATTGCATGTCACGCTGTGAAAATACATGATATGAATTTGAAGCCGTGTTATGAATGTGTGGTGTAAATGAAAATGGACTGTTCTTATATAGTGTTTTTCTAGTCTCAACAACTACTCAAAGCACATTTACATAGTACAGGAACCATTCACCATTCACACACATTCATACTCTGTGCCACCTGCCCATCAGATAAACACTTTTATTTAGGTGCAGCATCGGGGGCAACTCAGGGTTCAGTGTCTTGCCCAAGGACACTTCAATGTGGGACTGCAGGGCCAGGGGATCGAACTACCAACCTTCTGATTGACAGGCGACCTGAGCCACAGCCTGTGAATCGTAGCAGAACTGCAATGTTGTAGTAGAACTGCAATATCAATAGAAAAAAGGAACGACTGTAAATAAGAGCAGAGGCCCGTCACCAGGTCTCATGTCCTGAAAAAGCAGCTTTGCAAGGTTTTCTTCTTTGCAAAAGACAAATGGCTTTTTCATTTGGCCTTCACTCCTATGGTTTGTGCGTGTAGTTTTCATGAATATAATATCTCCCAGTTTGTTGCTCTAGTAACTCCTGGTTATCTACTATATACTGTAGTCCTTGAATCAAAGTTATTCAGAAATTACTCATTAATGATTCATTCATTTCCAGGTCGTTCCTTAGTAACTGCTAACATTGTATTTTCTCATCTTTCATATATTTTGTGAGCTTCCTCCAGTTAACTTTAAGTTACAGTGAGGAGATTGTGATCTAACATTAAATCATATAAAACGTAATTACATCATGTTTTATATGCTCTTTTCATAATAAGTGTCTGAAACCAGGCGGTTCTCTTGAACCATTCCTTAAAAAAAGCTAAATAAAGTAATACACTGCAATTCCTAAGCAATCCACACATTTTTTTTGGGCTATATGCACCACAGAGACTGCTGCAGTAATTGCCGCTGTATAAGAACGCTATGGACTGCGTAGGGAGGAGGTCGGGGGGGATGCGTGGGTCATAAAACACACTTTCAAGCCACAGAGCACAGTTTGCTTCCCCCGGGGGAAAACCACGTTCTCCTTGGGAGGGTTTTCATCCAAACCCTGATCTCACGTCATTTTGGTACCTAAACTTAAAGATGCAGTAGGTAAGACTTAAAACACTAACTTTCTGTCTAGACTAGCATAGAAATCTAGATGCACCCTAGTTGCAGTAAACGTGATTGGAAGCTAGGGTCAGTCTAGCAACTCTCCGTTGGCTTGCGAGCTGGAAAAAACTAATTCTGGTCAGTCCAATCACATTGTGTATAGAGTCGGTGGGCGGGCTTAACATAATGACAGCAGTTGCCTGCGCATGAGCTACAGATAGGTTTCCTCCCCTTCCCCCCCTCTTCACAAACACTCTATTGGCGTTTTTCCACTGATGGTAACAGCTCGACTCGGCTCTACTCGACTCGACGCACTCTGCGTCCGTTTTCCATTGCAGATTGCGTAACGCCTCAGCGTGGCTGGTCACCATAGCTACGCAGCCGGTAACTGCCATGATGTAATTGTTAAGGCGACTCACAACAGCACGTTGGAGGTGTTTGTTTTGATTCTCGGCCAGAAGAAAATTTGTTTCAAAAGAAGCTGAAGGAAGCAACAAAAATCACTGCTGGAAAAAAACAGGAGTTTGGGAATTCTGACGGCGTTCAGACGTCAACATGACTATTGTTTGCCGACACAAAAGGGTAAGTTAAGTTTCCTGTAACGTTAGCTAACATTTGCATGTGTTCAGGGTCACAGTCAGTATTTACTATACGCTATATAAAAGTAAATTAACTTTAGCAACCATGATTACACACCAACATATGTCTGCTGTGTACTGTGTGTGTTTCAGATCCTTCACGCTTTGCAAAATTGCCGCCGCAGACGTCTGTTTGGGCGTTCGATGTCCGATGGGTGAAATCTCTGGTTCTGACCTGCTTTGTAAAATCTTTATGAGAGTCATGGAGAGGCTTATGACGATGACTGGGATGCATCTGGGACAGCAGAGCCGGTGGTGACACTGTCACAGGGTGCAGAGGAAGAAGACCAGGATGTACGGGAGGGTTTGATGCGCTACTTGAATAGCTAAATAAAGTATTTTCTTTGATATATTGTCTTGTTTTTTTTAAAAGTAACAGTGTGCAATATTGGAAACGACATGCAAAATAATAGCCCTTAATATTGAATAGTGAGAATAGAAAAGTGAGAATAGTGCAGAGAGTAGATAATCTGTCGGTGTCTGGCTAGATTCTTTTTTTTTTTTTTTTAAATGGCACGGTTGTTCCGGACACACACTCCGCACTCTTGTTTGCTAAAACGCAGTCATAAGTGACGGTCCTCCGACCAACCAGCAGTCTGCAGGTTTCACGTCACCTTTTGGTATCGCCTCAGCTCTCTTGGAACCTCGACTGAGGTAGTACTAAAAAAAGTACCTGGTAGCAGGTCCCAGGGACTTTTTTTCGTAATGGAAAACCAAAAAACGCCATATGTTGCACAGCTCTTCTTTATGGGGGGGAGGGGCTTAGCAGACCATTTGGGCTTTAGCAGAAAGGGGGGAAGGACTGAGAAGTTATTGATGTTCAAATGTTTTGGCTAACTCCTGGATCGTCACAATCCTCCCCACAGCACCTTTAACTGTCGTCGCACCCGGATTACGCTCAGTTTTTATCACCCATAAAGTCAGCTGAAACAACAAGCAGCTTGTGCTGGCTCACAGACATGTTTTCTCGAGTAAAGTGAACTACCAATTGCCGCTGATTCCGTGTCACCTCACAGAGCTCTATTTTCATAAGATATCAAACGTATCGGTGTGCATTAATATTCGTACAATGTCGTTGAAACCTGTTCAATGAGAATGCGTTGCAGAAACAAGGTGCACAAGACAAGAATAATGCCACCCCGAGGATTCCCTATAGGTATGTCCAATGATCAATACTCTTATGTGAACAATGGTTCTGAAACAACTGAGCTGTTATTTATGGGATCTGCTTTCATTCATTGTATGAAGTGTGAGAGAGTATATTATTCACACAGGTGAATAATCAAACATGCAAAGAAGCTTCGAAAGGTGCAGGGAGGAGGAATGGCATCATTCTGCGTAACACTGTGACCTTTGTTTTCCACACACACAGTCTCCTCACACCTTCAAAAGAACCAGCTGAGTCACGGTGCCTTTGTTTTTGAATGCAGATGTGTGGAGCACTGCTGCAACCACGGAAGGAGCACTGCAGGTCCTGTAAGGCTCCGAGAGCATGCCACATATTAAAGTTCTTGCATCTTAAAAAGCTGGGAGACTTTAGTGGAGGACTGTGTAGTTTCATACACAGCCCTGGCATACAAAGCGGCCTGTGGTTAATTGATGCTGCCGAGCCGAAGCCCGGTCCGTCTCCACATTCCCCTTCCAATGGCTGCCGTAATGAAAGACCGTTCTTCGAGACAGGCCTAGGCCCTGCTGTCTATCTGTCTGGCTCGGCTACGAATGTTGTTTTGCCCAAATTGCTGTCACAATCGTTTAATCTGCTCACCCCAGAGAAAAGAGATACCCGCCTTGACATCTTTCACTGGTCTTCTCTTTGCCTGGCTCCTCTCTCTCTCTCACTCTCTCTCTTTGCCCTTGCAATGTGCACTTCAGCAAAGCAGTCTTATCCTCTCTCATCCCCCACTCCTCCACCTCCTCCACCCTTGTTTTCACTCTCTTCCCTGAGTGCACTGTGTAGAATTCCTATTTGTCTCTCTGGTGACACTAATTGGAAAATAGCTCGAGGCTTCCCCTGGGCTGCAACCCCGACAGGCTCTTTGTTGATTAGTGGCAACTTAAGAAAGTTGGACAGGAGAGTGGTGACAGACAGCATTTTCTTGTGTCCATCTGTCCCTGCGAGCCATATTTTGTCCTGACCACTGGACGGATATGGACGGAGGGAGGGGTGTAAGCTGTGTTTGAACTCCTAGGGTAGCAACAGTGTTTAATGTGGTCTGAGATTGGCATTGGGGCTTTGATAATGCAACTAGCGTGCTGCAGCATGCAAATTCACTTGCGTGGGCTATTTGGAGTGTATTATGTAAATGGACAGAAACAACCATGCTTCATTTGTGAAGAAGGACAGGGGAGTGCGTCTTGCAATGAATGTAGGATGATGTTTTGCCAGACTGTAAGTGATTTAGTATGCTGCTGCAATCACAGAGACATAGTTTGAGGGTATGTAATGAGATCTGTAAAGCCCAAATTGGACCTCATTGACAAATATGTTGACAGTTGTTGATTTGATCTTATTTATGTTAAAGTTTGTTAATCCGGATTGTTCTTATATTGGATGCATGTTCCAGGAAACCAGTTCATCAGCATAAGGTAAAGCCAACATCAACCAATATGGATGATAGTCTTAGTGCTATGAAAAGTAAATATCAGGACGAACAAGACAGAAAGAAATAATTATGTGTAACTGAAAAACTGTTTTCATCTGTAGCAAAAGACAGAGGAGAGTAAATCTATTACAACTAGTAAAAGATTAGAGACTCCTCTTCTGAAACGCCTCCAGTGGTCCCCAGAAGATAACACTGCTCGACTTTGCTAATCATTTTACTCTAGCATGGCTTTTATTGAAATATCTCAACAACTCTTGGATGGATTAGCATGAAATTTGGTGCAGATGTGGATGCTGCCCGGAGGACGTATCATTCTAACATTAGTCTTGTTGTGCCAGACCTACCTCCAAAGCGCTGTGGAGAACGGTCTGGCTAGTCCACATAGCATTCTGTGATGAGAGAAAATCATGCTCTGGTTTATTGGCATTTCTTTAAACCAATCACAACCAGACAGCAGATAGTCTAGCTAACTTTCTGGATTTACCCTGCAGAGATATGAGGAGCAGGTAACCATAGTCCTCATGAATCCACCAGAGTTTAGAACGGCAACAAAAAATTGGAGAAGCTAATGGACATCCAGCTGAAAACGAGGGACACCTGGGAGCACCGGAGCAATCCCGGAAGTGGAACGTCGTCGATATAGACTACACTGACATTGATCCTCAGTCAAAATGAATTCAATCAAATACACCTGCTCAGAAAGAATGGATTACTGAACCAATATAAATGATGCAGTTGGAAAGGGTAGCATTAGGATCGGAAAGTAATGTGACAGAATATGATGAAACATGGGCGCCAGTGGAATAGTACTTAATAGTCTTAATGTCACTGGACAAAGTACAGGGAAAATTTAATGAAAGTAACAATGAACCTGATTCACCAAACGTTCTTAAGCACAAACTGGTTCTTAAACCCCCATTTCGCAGTTTTCATGAAGATTCTGGCATTCACCAATGTGAAGAAAAGAATCTACGCACACTCCAGCACGCTTATGCACAATTGAGAGTTGACATGTTTGCGCAAATTAAGTATTTATACCTTTTTTTTGTCCGCTGCTGATGCTACTAAATACATTTTTGCTAACTTCTTGCAGTAGTAGCTCTACACAAGTGTTTCCTTCTTTTGGAGTCGAGGCCTCCACTGTCTTTATCACGTCTTTTCAACATTCCTCTAAGTGTGCACACAGCCATGCCATCTCATGCCCTTTTCTAGGAGGCGTTTACCTATGCTAAAAAGGAGCTTGAGCTTTCAATTTACGAAGACATCGGGGGTCATCATCTTAAGAACACACCTGCAAACAATTCTGCTAAGAACACATCATGAATCAGATGTAGAATTTTCTTAGGAACCTTCATAAGAACACATTTAAGAAAACACTTGGTTTGTATGGTTGGTTTATATATTGGTTCATATTTTTGGCATGTGTATGTTAAACACAAAGACAAAAGAAACTTTAGTGCACCTGACTCCTGGAACAAATTACAGTCCTTTCTTATAACCAACTCCCTTTGGACTGTTTAGAAATCTGGTTTTAAACCTGCAAACTTCTATTTGTAACTGCTTTACAACATTTGTACTTGTACACTCTTTTGCATCCTATTATCCTAACTTGTTTATCAAATGAGTTTTTACTTTGCTGATCACCGTGTCGCTTCTTTTCTTTGTTGTTGTCCTGTTTCTGTCTTTGTAATTTGTCTCAATGTCATTATAAATGAGGGCCGCCCCTCACTGATCTCTCGAGGATAAATAAAGGTTGAATGAGGAAATGTATGAATGTTAAGTAATTCAAAATATTTTGTTTAGATATCAAATCAAAAAAAAATGTGTCCAATCCGTTGCCTTATATACCGATGACAATCCCTTATATTCTTTGTTTAACTGCAATTAATTGCTAACATTAGGTCCTAAGGGCCAAACTTGTTGATGGTAATTGTTGATTTTGTTTTAATAAGCCAAATTGAAATTATATAACTAATTATTGGTCTGACTTTTAAGCTAAAGCGATGCATTTTGTTGGCACTTGACCCTCCCTAAACAGGGGGGATACAGTTACAAAAAAGGTTTTATTAGTTTCCAAATCATTTTAATTGGTTAAAAATGTGCAAATTACGTACAAATTTGCGCAACGTATAACGTAACTTGTGCTGTCAGTCAATTGCGTTATTAACTGCGTTAATTTTTTTATTGCGAGATTAACGTTCTTTTTGGCCTTGCAAACTTTGTAGTTTTTTCACATGCTGTTGCAACAACTAGTAATGTTAGAAAAACTACAACACCCACCAGATCTAGCTAGACCGGAAAACAAATCAACAGGCACACCACACACACGCCGTTTGGGCTTGCGAGCCAAAGAGTAGTAACATTACGTTTTGAGTGTGAGAGTACGGTTCCACTGACAAGACCAAAGTGATCTGTGTGTTTTGTCGTCGTAAACTGAGCTATCATCGCAGCACGTCCAGTCTGAAATACCACTTGATGGCCAAGCACACAGCTGATGCCAATCCCCACCCCCCCATCAAAGTATTTTTTTTCAACCTGTTACACTGTGTGAGAGATCACTTGTCCAAGTGAGAATATTACATGTGAAATTGAACACTACAGTATGCTACATGCCAATGTTGTTTTCAGTAAAAAGAAAAGAAAAAAAAAAATTGCGAGGTGACCTCTAACTCACCCGGTGGGAGCGTTCGCCCCATGTGGGCAGAGGCCCTTGCAGCAGCCCGGGTTTGAATCCGACCTGCGGCCCTTCGGTGCGTGTCATCCCCCATCTCTCTCCTCCTTTCATGTCTATCCACTAACACTAATAAAGGATAAAGCCCCAAAAAATGATCTTCAAAAAAAAAATGAGAATGAGATTAAAATGAGATTCAACATATGATAAAGAGGCGTTGTATAGTTTATACTATGTAATATCTCGTTCACATACTGTAACAGTTATATAACCATAAGATATATGTCCTGATTCATTTAAGCTTTCATTATTTTTAAAAAAAATTTTTTTAAATTTGACTGGAAAAAAGACAATTATATTGTTAATCGCAATTATTTCTGTTATTGTACGGCAACATTTGGAATTGTTACAGCTCTAACACCCATTAGCCTCAGCTGTATGTTGTGTTTATGGCTCTCGCTGTAATCTGTCTTTTCAGTGCTTTCAACTCTGCGTGCCTCTCTCTCTCTTCCTTTTCTCTCTCTCTCTCTTTGCTTAAGGCCCTCTCTGCTCAGTCAGAGAGGTGATGTAAATTAAAACACCTCTAATCAATATGCACACTACTTATTCAACTAATGAGACGGCTTATTCTGCCAGTGGGGAAGGCATTTGTAGGACTTTGATGCCTAAGAAAGGTTCCTCTCCCCCCGCATGTCTCCATCTTCACATCGCGATTAGAAGCACCCGGGAGGGAGTACTTGGCCCATAAATTGATACAAAAGCTTGATACTCGCTTATCATGTTGGAGCTTCAGAGATATTTATTGGAAGACAGCAATCACGCTTTTATATCCACAATGAGGTCCTTAACACCTCATTTACACTTAACCACTTTGTATTTAAGACAGATCAGATATCTGCAGTATTTCATGTAAAAAAAAAGCCAAATGGAAATGTAACCAGCACACACTATAGCCTGACTACATTCTGATTACTTAAAGGGTTATGGTTAGATTTGGGGTGTTATTTTATGTCTCAGGTGCTTCCACAAGCATAAACACTTGTATCCATGCTGTTTGGAGTGAGATACAGGTTTCTGAATGTCCTCTGCCTTCAGTCTCCGGGTGAGCTGTTCAAAATCTGCATAGCTTTTTACGACACTAGCCGAGACGAGGTGGCTAACCGTAGCACATGCTAGATCACAGCTAATCCTGCCTTGTACTAACCAAAGTTGGAGAAAGAGTTATCTAGCTGATGTGATCTTACCTTGCTATAGCACATGTGTGACTCCCAACAAAGATAGTATAGAAGTGAGATTTCTCACTCTGTAGCTAAAACAGAGAGCCAGACAGACAGGGTGATAACAGGATCTGCAGCAATGTGCAGTACAACAAAAATATGGTGTTTTTTGAAAATTAAACCATGTAAACCTATTCTGGTACAACCTCAAAATACAATTATGAACCTGAAAATGAGCATAATATGGTAATTACTTTCCAGAATGAGGTCTGACCCAACAAACTGATCAGGGTTTAACAACCTTAAGAAATCATTGTGTTAAAATAACTGTTTCATTAAGTTTAGTGGATGCTCACAATCAACATGAATTTAAACAGAAATACATGAAACTGCTTATGTAGGTTTAAGGAATGATTTTGGGTGGGGTTAAAAGTTGTATGTTTGTAACGTGAAACACGGGACACCTGGGACGTTGGCACTTTTACTTCCAAAGCCCTTGCTCTGAGCGTCACAGAGGGGTTTACAGTTAAAAACCCACTGGATCTCATACAGACGTTAAAGCATGCCTTGTGTGTCAGTATCAAACTCCGAGGGCATTACCAAGGCATTGGTGATCAACGCCCTGGGTCAAACCCTCCCCCCCACTGCTTGTTAACTGGATATGAGCCAATTGAAAAGTGTAAATATGCCCTAAGCTTTGTTCTGTCATCTTCCTCCTGTGTATAGGAACATTTTTTATTTATTTGCATGCACACTTGTGTCTCTTTCTGATATTATGTTTTCATGCCTTTCCTCCAGAAGGATTTCTGCCCTTTGCATTAAATATGAATATGTTCCACATCAGAAAACCACTGACCCATGAGCTCTGGATATAGTGACAGAAGCAAAGTTTACAGAGGGCCTTTATGGACAAGGATGATCTTGGGTTTTATTCAGGAGTGGAGTATAGGAGTGTGTGTGTGTGTCTGTGTGTGTTTGTGTGCAGACTTGACCTTGAGCAGTGCCGTTCATCACAGTGGGGATAGGGAACCAAGCAGAGACACAAACCCTTATCGGAGAAAATACTCTTGTTGTCGGAAATAGCAGTGATGAAACTGCTGATGCTGCAGCTCTACTGTAGTTTTTCACAGCATTGGCAATTTCAGCCACTCCGTGGCTCAACGCGCTCAAACTCTTCCGTCCTGACGCTGTACTTTAATGCAGGCAACCAGCGGCTCTGTCAACTCTTTGGCGGGTTCATGTTGGGTAACGCTGGTACAGGAAGCAGGCCTCGTTAAATATAATAACACCATCACGTGTTTATGTATCTCCTGAGGGATGGATGGGGAGATGGGCTCAGGGTAAAGTCCACTGATTGATGACTCTGCGGGTGCAGTATCATTTTATAGTCTTAAATTTTATAATATCAGAAAGCAAGAAAGGTTGAGAGACATAAAGAAAGAAAGAGGGGGAAAAAAAATATACATTCAGCACAAATGTCAGTTTACAAGAAAGAAAAGAATCCCCTAAGCAAAACATAAGAAAGAGAAACAAAAGGGAGAATAATTTAAAAAGCACAATACAGTAAAAAGCTTACAGAAAATAAAGTCTACATTGAGGAGCAACATATAAGGGGATATTAATCAAAACAGTTATTTTCTAAATATACACATCTTTCATGAAATATTACTAGACTTTACCTTTTTCAGCAAGGGGGAAAACACATTAACCAAACAAACAAAACAACAAAAGAAAGCCTAGAAAACCTCCACTTACTACAGCGACTATGATATTTACCCATGAGAACAATCATATTACCTTAATCGGATATAGATGAATCTACAGTATTCATATAGGACCTAATATGCAAAGCTTGTAAGCTAAATGATTAAGACCGAGACTGAGAGAGTTGAGAATCTTTGGGTAAACTAAGCACATGCCAGAGACTTGAGGCACAAAATGGCAGACGTGTGTGTGTGTGTGTGTGTGTGTGTGTGTGTGTGTGTGTGTGTGTGTGTGTGTGTGTGTGTGTGTGTGTGACAATTCCAAATTTTTGTGTAATTAATTGTCTTAGGAATTAATTGCAATATAATTGTCCCTTTCAGTCCAATTTAAACCTAGTAATTCACGTAATTAATTCAAGTTTTGAATGCATTCCTAGATCTTTTTGGTCATATCCCTGTCATGTGACCCAGATAATGTAATAATACAAATATGTGTAATGTGAACGACGCCTTTTTATTATCATAAAACACTTTTGCTAACTGTATGCCTCCCTTGTCATTTTTGTCACTATGTACGTGCATGGACTCAAAAACTAACAATTGAAATAATAATCCAATATATACTTTGAACCAATAATCCCTTATATAAATACAATTTTGCATAACCAAGCAATCATACGCCTTAAAACCTTAGATAAAGTTAGCAATTAATTGTGGCTAAACAAAGAAACCACAATTATGTGGAAAATAAAAATTGACAGTTCTTTTGCCTACTGCTTACACGCTTTTTGCAGAATTTGGCTCATTATGTCAAAACTCTACACACGAGTCAATCAGACATAGCACTTGGAGATTAACAACTCTAATCTACTGTATGCCAAAATGAAACACTGCAATCAAAACTTAACACTCTTTTCTAACAGTGAAATTCTTGCTACAAAACCATTCATACGAGCACCATTTGAATTACTTTTTCATATCATTATCAATATTAAACACACTGATGGGCTTTGTATGAAACACAGCAGTCTTTGTGTTTTCTATTTTTGTTCAGTCATTTTCTCAGACTCAGTCTTCTGTAAAACTCAAAAGTAGAAGTTATGCAGTAATCTAAGAAGAGAAAAACAAACATTCTTACAGAAATAAATAAAAATAGAATCACAAATAATCAAATTTAGCAAATATTACTGGATAAGATGCTTTTACTGTGTGTGTGTGTGTGTGTGTGTGTGTTCGGCAGGAAGCTCTGTCAATCACAGTCACATGATGTGACCTGAACTAACCGAATACATTATTTATTTTGAGTCAGTCAGACTGGGTCTGGGTTCCGAGGTGAGGTCGAAACACCATAACAGAGGAAGTTTAATATGGATCCTCTGAAGGCCATCAGAGCCTGATTATTCCAATATAAAAGGCAGTAAAAACCATCCAACTGTGAGCTGCTGAGCTTATTAACGGTAGTGACCAGATGAACACTTGAGTTAGTTCCGACTGAATTTAGGGCTGTTATAGGCTTGTTACGTTCTTCCTCAAAACTGTAAAAGTTACAATTTCAGACATAATTTCCTTGAAACATGAAGAAATGTGTCTAAAGTGAGACTTTGAATTTCATGTATTTTTACTTATGTTCAATATACAGTATATTCCACATACCATGGTGCTGTTAACTCATGTTATGGTGACGTTTGTAACAGCCATGGGGTAGAAATATAACAGAAGACACGTAATTCACTTTTAAATACTAACAAAAGTACACCAAATAAGCTTGGATTGCATAATAGACAAGGTCCTACCCGTTCTCACTCCCATCTCGTAAAATCCCTACGTTTGGGCAGTGGCTGTCTGCATGTGATGCAACGAAAAATGCACCCTTTGGTGTTTGTGTAGAGCGTACTGGGTAGAGCAGCATGTAGACAGGGTTTAGCGAGTAGTATGTAAGGGGGAAATTCCACATAGGGAGGTTGGTCGGGGGGGTGGATGGGTCAAACACAAGAAGGTCACCCAGGAGAGCGGGGTTCATGTCCCGTGTGTGTCCTTAACCATCCCGTTATTCCCCCATGTCACGGAACCGTAAGCCCACCCACAAACTTTTCCTTAACCCAACTGTCCCGTTACCGCGAGTAACGGAACCGTAAGCCCACCCACAAGCTTTTCCTTACCTAACTTAACAGCGTCAAAAGGAGCGCTAATAGTCCCGATAACAACGACAAAGGCACCTGACCAAGCGTCCATATTTTACAAAATGGGAGTGAGAATGTGTTGCAAGGTTGTAAGTTTTGTTTTAACATTGGGGGGGGCAATTACAGCTTTTCTGCATCAAGTTATGGTGCAACTGTCTTTATTTGTGTAAAGGAAACTATTCTTGCAGACATGTTTGGGGAATGTAACATGTCTCTTGTCATTTTTCAAATTTTATTATTTTTCCTTTTCTCTCTTTTTTAATCTTTATTTTCTCTCCTCATCTAATTGTTCTTTTCTTCTGTCCCGGTTTCATAGACTATGTTTTGAATGTTTTTACTTTCTACATGCTACCTTTTGTTTGAATTATTTTAGGGCACACAGCCTTTTAAGCCCCTTGAGTGTGTTCTGGGTTTCCTTTTGCACCCTTTCCTTTGTCTTTTTTGTACTTATTTTGTCTTATATGTTACACTAGTTTTATTTTTTTTACATGTGCAAAATAAATCAAATCAAATGTGTTTGCTCACAAGGGCAACATCTTGAGCCAGACATTGGGAGGCAACAAGCAGGATGGGGACACCCTCCAACAAAGAAAGAAGGTATAGCCTATAGACAATTTCTCATCATTATTGTAATAAAAGATCTTTTGTGTACTTCTACTTTTTTGATAATTTTTAGAAAATCAGTCATTCTATTTTAAAATGGAACACAAGACATGATGGTACTGCATGAAAGCGTGATGACTTTGGGGATGTGAAAGAAGGCCAACAAGTTGTCAGTGGAAGTAGGGTAAATAAAGTGGGGTATTTCTTCAAATGATTTAGACATCCAGACAAAGCTAGTTTATGAAAAAAAAAAGGCTAACAGGAAAGAGTCTAGATCTAGATGTGTAAACTCAAGGCCCAGGGGCCCCGTCACAAATTTTGATCCGGCCTGCCTATTAAAAAGGCAGTAGGTAAGACTTATAAAACTAACTTTATGTCATATTTGCTGAAACTGACCCCATATTTAAAAAAAATAAATGAATAAATCTGAAATCTGGCAGTGCGATTTGCAAAAATCCATCGCTCCCTGTTCTGATGCACCAATCAGGGCCGGGGGTTGTCTAACTGCATGTCAATCACTGCTCAGGCACACGCATTCATTCTCCATAGTAGTTGGAGGGGCTTAGGAGACCTTTTGGGCTTTAGCAGAAAGGGGGGGAGGGACTGAGAAGTCATCAATGTTCAAATTATTTGGCTCTTCACAATCCTACCTACAGCACCTTTAATTTAGGTTCACAATAAATAATTTTTTTAAACGGCAATTACACAACACTAAGAGCATAATTTGGCAGAGTGGCCGATTTTGAGACTCCCTATCTATCTAGACCTACGTGTGAAACAGGTTGACAAAATGTAATCATTTTGCTTGATTTGGCTAAGGACATTTTTTGCTGACTTATTAGGGCTTCATATCGACCAAACTGTAAGTGAGAAGACTATATGACACAGGCAATAACACAGTCAAATATATTTGACTTGTTCAATGAAATAATAGCATGTCCATAGATTCTACATCTGTCTATTGATGTGATTCTCATTTTTCAGTGTGGCCCTTAGAGAAGTTGACTTTAACACCCCTGGTCTAGATACTTGAGTACTAAAATGATATGCCTTTTATTAATGAAAAATATGTTTAAAGAAGAAAAGAGAATGACAGAGAATAACCCAGAGAGGTTTTTTGTTCTATCACACGAAACTCCTGCCTGGCTAATTCAGATTTGAATTGTGCAGGTTCCAGCTGTCGGCCCTATTGGAACATATGACCCCATGGGGTCACATAGTTCTTATATAGTCTGTCTAATGAGTAGCTCTCTCCCACATAGAGCTGCTGGACCGCGAGAGATGAAGGCGTTGTCAGATAGAAGTGTAAACCCTTGTAGCAGCGAGCGTGCAGTAATTAGGCAAAGACAGAGTCCGAAACCTCGTGGAAATGAATGACCTTTGAAGCCAGGCTACACCTGAGGACTCTGACAAAAAAGCAGTCTGAAATTACACGGCTATCGGAAAAAAGTAGTGTAAGTGGGCATTCACACCAAGAAAAGTGATTAAGTGATAACCCTTGGTGCAAGGAGGTGGGGGGGGGGGAGCAATGAAACAGCCCATGTATGTCCTGTTGTGTTTTTAAAAACCCCAACAAGGCCCAGGTAGAAGTATGAGTTTTTTTTAACATTAATATGAGTTCCCCCAGCCTGCCTATGGTCCCCCAGTGGCTAGAAATAGCAATAGGTGTAAACCAAGCCCTGGATATTTTGCTCTACCTTCGAGAAAATTAAAACTCAGATGTGCTGATGTGGAATCTTGCCCCTTATGACCTCACAAGGGGCAAGGTTACCTCCCCTTTCTCTGCTTTGCCCGCCCAGATAATTTGGCCCACCCATGAGAGAGAGACATGGCTTTCAAACGAGCAAAGTGGCAGTTGGTCAAGGCCACACCCCCACCCTCCACCTGGGGTTGTGCTTTCTTCATTTTTTCATCATTCTGGAGTAACTATGCAAAGTTTTTGGTATGGTACAAAATCTCCTCCCCTGCACTACATTTTCAACGTGTAATCTATCATTCAACGTACTTTTGTGTAAACAAAGAGTATTGTGTATTTGTCAGACTGAGCTGCAATTTTCAACATCACTTCCTCCTTGCCGTTGAAGACGTGTAACCATGGTAACCCCCTGCCGACCGCCGCTCTAGCTTAATCGCCAGATAACACTTAAATTAAAAGAGGTAAATAACTAGACCAACAGTCCTTTAAATGAGTAGAAATGTAAATTAGTGTGTTATTGGTTTTACAGATCTCCTTGGTTTCTGTCCGTTTGTCTTTTATGAACATTGCAGTAGCAACCGTATTGCATTGTGGGATATTTATGCCGGTGTCCAGTAATATTTTACTTGAAATACTATGTAATTAGTGTACTCTTGGTTTCGTACTAAGGTTGCGGACATCCTACAAAATGTACTGTTTTAACCTAGTAAATAGCACGTTAGTGAGGAATTTGGGTCGCAGCCTTTGAAAAACACTGAAGTTTTAGGCTGGATTGCTTCTGGAAGGCTTTGATCACACATTATCCCCCTTTGGTAAGACCCAGATTAAGCTTCATGAATCTTCAAGAACCATTTTCTTTATTTTCCAGGTCCCCCAAAATGTCCCTTTTGGTTTAAAGAAAAATGTTCAAAGAATGGCAATTCAGTGTGCTTTCAACTCTTTGTTGAACAGAGAGCACCACCTACTGGGCTCCAAAAATTAAGAAAATGCTTTATGAAAGTTCATAAAGCTTAATTTGGACATCACAAACATTCAGACTAAACAAACAGAGCAAAGCTAGCTTGAAGCAATCATGGAAGACCTCGGTGAAACTGGACATTTCTCTTCTTCTAATGATAAAAAAAATATGTTTATACACCGTTGGGATCGAAAGATATTGAATATGACACACATGTTTTTTTAAAAATTGTTTTAATGTGTTGTTATATACGGCATAACAAGGATTCCTTAAATATTGTCAAGAATTGGAACTTTGAAATGTATTGAGTGGTACATTTTACAGTGTGAAAATTAATTTACCAGTGCTCGCTAGTGGACTAACTATGTCATCATGAAGACACTGTTTCTAACCACAAACATTAGCATTTCTGCTTACATTCATACCAATACCAATATATATATATATATATATATATATATATATATATATATATATATATATATATATATATATATATATTTACAGTAGTTAGTCATAGCCCTTTAGCCAATGATGTCCTTTGTAGACACAGGTTGGAGAAATCTAGACCATTTACAAACTCAAGCTCAGCTAAATCTGAAAATGCATCTTTTCTTGCTTTCCTTCCACACTAAGCTTTTTTTTGGAACTGATGTGACTCGTGATTTATTGTAGCAGAGGAAAACTGAGCCTTTTGAAAATGATAATTACTCGGGTCCAGACATAGTCAGGGGGCACAGTGGCAATAAAGAAACCAACTCTCTTCAGACAGCAAACAAGATTTTTAATGAACAGTAAGAGAGACTGTCTGGCATTTCATTCTGGATATAGACCTTTTTGAAAGCAACCTAAAGTGCTAGTATTCACAGATGAACTGTGTTTTTTGGAATTAGCCAGCTTATTGCAAAGTTATACTCTGGTGCTTGAATAGCCAAAAGGGTCATGTGGCATGAATGTTGTCATGTGCCCATATCTGCAAAGGGACATCTGTTTGAAACATTTTAGTCTGACATTGCCAGACCTTGTCTGGTCTGGCTAGTCCACACAAAATTCCTGGATGGGAGAAAAACATGCTCTGGGTTATTGGCATTTCCTTAACACTAGAAGTGCCGGGATTCCATAACTACTAGAACTGCCGTGAGCGGTCATTTTGACCACCAGATTCCAAACTCTATAATCTCTCATGATAAATACCTAATTGCAATATTAATGCAGGTATTGTGTTAGGATATCTTTAGAAAAACGAAATAACACCAAAATGTACAATTTAACAAGGTTAATTATGCACTTGAGTAACACAGGTGTTTCAATAATTCATATCATGGCATAGTAAAACGTAATTATTTCATAGGCTACATTCACCTCTGAAAAATATGGTAAGGGAATTCATTCTACGTAACTCATAACAGGCAAATAATACCTGGAGAGGATGTGTACAATGATTCCAGCCAGCTCGAGGATGTATAAAGTTACATGAACACGTAGACAGCCACCGGCCATCTAGCTACGTGTACCGCTCCTTCCACAGAGCGAGTTCCCGGCGCTGCCTTCTGATTCAGAACAGAGTCCATCCACGCCGTATTTCTTCTGGTAGCCTGCGTTACCGAGTCTGGCTTTGCCTTCAGTCCATCGGTGATTCCCACACTTGTTACTCAAGACCGCTTATGACGTTTCTCTGACAGAGATGCTGATAGTTACTAAGCAACCAATATGCATCTTCAAGACTAAAAACAATACCGCGAAAATCCGAGCGGTCAATATGACCGTGTATGGCTGAAATAGGTAAAAGTGATTTTATTTTCTTTGCCTTGTGTGTAATGTATATAAAAACTATTTTAAATGAAAATACAGACTCTTTTAGGGAAAGTCAGGTACCAGCAGGATTGTATTTTTTTATCCAGCAAAGTTATTACATATATAAATATCAAAACGGTCAAAATGACCGTCATGGCGGTACTAGTGTTAAACCAATCACAATTGTCATGGCCAGCGCTATGCGCCGGAAGAAGAAACGGTGCCGCTGCAAAAGCCTCGGGAAGGAACTTGTTTTGGTGGAACATGTGTACGTTCAAAAGTAGTTTTAGTCATGCAACAGAAAACTCAGATTGGACAGATAGTCTAGCTAGAGGTCTGGATTTACCCTGCAGAGATCTGAGGACCAGTCTTCAGAAATCTGGCCGAAAAGAGGGACATCCCGGAACTCCGATATAGACATATAGGCATATAGACAGTAAGGCTGACTGCACAATTAAACCCCTGCAACTACATCCAGGTTATTCTAAACAGAATGCCGCTTCTGTACGTCTGTTCTGAAAAATGCCAGACCCTTTATTCAATAGACATAGTTCAGGAAATGCCATTTTCCTACCACTGTTGGTTTAAACCATTATCTCATTGCACCTACAAAGGCGCAATGTGTGTTTCACACTGAAGGGTCGCAGCACTACACTGGATGGGCACATTCTCTATATTTCTGTGTTGTTACTTTTAGTATCTGGGTACTTCCTCTGCCACTGATCCACAAAGCAGTCTGTCACAATGTGTCCCTCTATCATCACTGTTCTTTGATTGGTGACAAAGGTTTAATAATGTGACTTGGTGTGTTTGGTTCACGTTTGAGGTTGTGTGTGCCAGATTAGCTCGGACACTCACTGGTTATTAAACGACAGCAAGGGCAGGAAAATCAATGTACACATACCGTATCTAGTTGTGCATGTGCATGTTTTATGTCCATTTCTCATCAAGGTAGGTTTGTCCCCCAAAGTTCAAAGAGGAAAGATGATCCAGTGTAATTGGCCCTTAAAGACAACCTTGTTAAAATGCATATTAGGGGCTTGAAAAGAATAAATAAAGCTGGTAGAAGAAGGGAAAGGAGTGTTTGGAAAAAAAAAAATCAACACTCTGACATACGCTTTGTCTAACAATGTACCGCCTGCCGGGGTTTTAAAAGATTAAAATATCTGAGGTTCATTTTTTTTTTTTTTTTGTTCCTCCTCATTAGGACATGTCTTGTGTGACTTCTCATTGTCAAGAACGTTTGATACTGTTACATTTTGTTCCCGTTGTTAGCAATTTGCATTTTTCTTTGGTGAAACATCTTGTTCCATGTGTCACTACAAAGGATCCGTTTCCTTTTTCTGAGATCTTTTTTTTTCTGTTTTCCTCTTCCCTTCCCCTCGTATTGCCAAACCCGAGTTCCTTTCCTGCTGTAATCCAAACTGTACCACTCTCTGTCCCCACTGTTTGAGCTGAGGGAATGGAAAGGAGACATGCACCATGTGGCTGCACTTACATCTCTCAGGATAGAACACATGAGGGGCAGTCAGTCTGGATCCTCCACTGAAGAACAAAAGAAGTCATGGCTGCTGCGTTGGTGTATGTAGGTGGAGGTAAAATGAAAGGCTGTGAGGGGATACGATCTCACTCTTAATAGAGGCACTGGTCCCCGGTGGGATCCACTACATCAGAACCTCATTAGAGGAACATGGTGCTGGAGATGGAAGGAGGCCTGCTGTCCATACACAGGTTAATCAAAGTGGAAGACATAGCCTGCCTCTGCCTGACACACAGACGAAAACATGCTGTAACTCTGATGGGTCACAGCAATGCTTAGTTACTTTAGCCCTAGTCCATATCGACGATGTTCCACTTCCGGGATTGTTCAGGTACTGCCGGAAATTCAAATCCAGAAAAAAATCCAGACAGCTAGCTAGACTATCTGTCCAATCTGAGTTTCCTGTTGCACGACTAAAACTACTTTTGAACGTACACATGTTCCACCAAAACAAGTTCCTTACTGAGGCTATTTTGCAGCGGCACCGTGGCTCTGTCCGGAGTATTTAGCGATTGGGATTGGTTTATAGCACAGGTGTCAAAATCAAAGGACCGTTTTTGATCCAGCCTGCATATCAGTTTCAGTTCATGATAGATTTTGGCTTGCCAAAGCTTGCTAGTTGTGCACCAAACTTTTAGTTTGACACTTTTTGTTTGACACTCAAAACAGAATTTGGCAGATTTAACAACTTTGAGACTCAGACATTCCCACAGAAGAAGAGAGCTTTCATATGCACACTGTGAAACAGGTTGCTTTAAAAAAAAAAGAAGTAATCATTGTTTTGCTTCATTTGCTAAATTATATAATGGCTAAGGGACTTTTTTGCTAACTTTTGTGGGCTTTATGTCGACAAATGCAACAAAATGTGTCAAAAAAGGAATACAAACGTCTTTAAAAGAGACAAAACTGTTTGAATATGCGACAAAGATAAGATAAGAAAAACCTTTATTTGTCCCACAGTGGGGAAATTGCAGTTTGCAACAGCAAACATAAGAGAAAAGATAGGTAAGTGTACAGAGATAGATAAGTCTGCAAAATATTGCAAACAGTATTATACAATAAATTAAACATGAATTATTAAATTGCACTTTGAAGTGTCAAAAAAACAACAACACAGTTTTAAACAGTGACAAAAATGTCAGAGAAAGGCACAAAAAGTTGGAAATAGCACCAACATGATGAAAAAAGACGACATGGAGTAATACAGTCAAGATATTATTGTTTTTTGATGAAATAACAGCATGTCAGTGAACTAAACATGTCTGGCCCTTGATGTGATTCTCTATTTCCAGTGTGGCCCTTCCTGGTTAAAAGAAATGCCAATAAACCAGAGCACGTTTTTCTCCCATCCAGGAATGCTGTGTGGACTAGCCAGACCTTCTTTCGCAGCGCTGTGGATGAAGGTCTGGTAATGTGAGGCAACTTAAGCCCCGTTAATAGAATAACCTGAACGTCTTGCTTTAAATAATGGAGTAACTTTGAATTTCCGAAGCAGCAGCATGTAGTAGAAGTACTCTGCCTTTGAACATTTGGCTGGATATGCAACAAGCAGAGAAAAAGGCAAATCAACCTTAAAGACGAGGGACCGGAGCTTGTTGGCACACTGTGTACTCTTGTAGCGTTCTCTAAATGTATTTATCTATTAAGATTCAAGATCAAGAGAAGGCTTAAAGTATTGGGCGTAGAGTGGTTTCTCTTTTATCCCTGTAACACCTTTGATTAAAAAGTTATTAGGCAGCAAAGGCACCCTGACACACTCACAATTTGCACCAGCTGTTGTCACTACATGCTGGCCTCAACATGTTATTTTATTCATTTTTTTAATTATTTTTCAGTGGCTTTTTTAGGGTTGAGATTTGATATTTGAAATAGTAATTGCTTCATCTTGTTGTAGAAACTCCAAGCATTTTTTTCCTCTCTGTGTCTATATTTACTAAGATTACATTTTGTTTTGTGAGAAAATAAGTTAGTGTGCATTTGTTCATAAATGAATTGCTTGTAATTTCACAGTTCCAAAATATAAAGATGCATTGCAGCTCATTTGATTTATTCTCAAAAATTCATGAAAAAACATGTTTAATTCATCCTGTCATGAGTGGTTAATACAATAATAATTAATTAATTAAATAATTAAGCAGGTGATGTTTGAATGACTAAGGCTGAATTTAATTTCTCTGTCTTACCCCTACCCCTTTGTCTTACCCCTACCCCTTTGTCTTACCCCTACCCTTTGTCTTACCCCTACCCCTTTGTCTTACCCCTACCCTTTGTCTTACCCCTACCCCTTTTGTCTTACCCCTACCCTTTGTCTTACCACTACCCTTTGTCTTACCCCTACCCTTTGTCTTACCACTACCCTTTGTCTTACCCCTACCCTTTGTCTTACCCTACCCCTTTGTCTTACCCCTACCCTTTGTCTTACCCCTACCCTTTGTCTTACCCCTACCCTTTGTCTTACCCCTACCCTTTGTCTTACCCCTACCCTTTGTCTTACCCCTACCCCTTTATCTTACCCCTACCCTTTGTCTTACCACTACCCTTTGTCTTACCCCTACCCTTTGTCTTACCCCTACCCCTTTGTCTTACCCCTACCCTTTGTCTTACCCCTACCCTTTGTCTTACCCCTACCCTTTGTCTTACCCCTACCCTTTGTCTTACCCCTACCCTTTGTCTTACCCCTACCCCTTTATCTTACCCCTACCCTTTGTCTTACCTCAACCCCTTTGTCTTACCCCTACCCTTTGTCTTACCCCTACCCTTTGTCTTACCCCTAGCCTTTGGCCCTCAAAACCGAGTGGTGAAAACATACCCCTATGAAATGGGGCACCACTTGGTTACAGTTACGTCAACATACAGTATTGATCACAAACTTCCAAGATGCTGTCTGCAAGTGTGTCTGTCGATTGTGTTGGTTTTGACAACAGTTTCATATGCATGGAAATATTTTATAGTTCTTTTCTGTTAACATTGGTGGTGGTGGTGCAGAGGTGGTGGTGGTACTTGGGTCTGTTTGCAATACATATTTGTATACACACTGCATGGTGTTTTGTATATCTGTTTCAGTTATCACCGTTTTGAATGACACTGATGTTCAGAAACACTTTCTTTGTTAACAATCTGTCTTTATTGCCCAATAAATTTAACATAACAGGCAAAACCATTACATAAAAATATATTTTATTACAGAACCATTATCAACTATTAGAACCATAACATAACATGTCACCCACAAATTAAAAAGGAACTCAAATCTATAAAACTAAAAAAGACAAAAACACAAACAAACAAATAAACTACAGCTGTTCTGATATTCCAGACCAGTCTGATGCCTGTTGGCTAGTAACCCTTCCCTCACGTTTCTTTCATGAGTGTCCCTATCATAACCAACAAATATGTACAAGTGCATGAACAGGAATTAATTACAAATGATTACAATAATACAGTACCAATACAATAATGAATGGGTACAACATGAACACATGATTTAAGAAACTTCTTTTTTTCAGCCTGAAAGTGGATCAGCTGCAGGATGTCCTTCTGCGTCCCTGTGTGATACAGGACGGTATAGTATAAAGTGAACCGGCTACTGTTTTCCTCCTGCGTCCCTGTGTGATACAGAACGGTATATATAGTGTAAAGTGGACCAGCTGCTGTGTCCTCCTGCGTCCCTGTGTGATACAGGACGGTATATGTAAAGCATGTATTGATGTCTCCAAAGCAAGTAGCGGTGTGCACTGATATGAAACAAAATTCTCTGCTAATGGTTAAAACTGTTGACATACATGGAGTCGATTCAAGGCAGAGAAATGCGGGACTGTGCAAATCAACAATGTAACGTTACCATTAGTGGTTAGCATTAGCATAGCATGGTTGCATATGTACATGACTGCGTGCACAAAACAAAACTGTCATTATTTTTAAATCAAGTATTTAAGACAAAAATACTTCCATTTATGGGTCTCTCTTGTCACCATTGTTGCCAGTTGCGCAGTGTATTCTGGTACCCTTTACTTTAAGTAAGCTCACGGCTTCGCTTGAAACTATAGGGAATCTACCCCTTAATCGGAGCCCTACCCCTCCATTAAAATTAGTATTGGGAAAGCCCTTACTCTCACCTGAACGCGCAAAACTAACGGGATGGGGCAAGATAAAGAAATGAAATTCAGCCATAGCCTGGAAATCCAGACCCAAATCTGAAAGATTAAGGGTCTGCCATTGAGTAATGAAAGTCGCCCATCTGGAGGGGTGGCACCAAGGGTGCATTTGAAAATCTCACTGCATGCAATTGGATAACACTACAACCAATCATAACAACAAATGGGGTGATGTATCCAGAGCCCCAAACTCTTAGCTACCAGCGGAGCTAACTGGTAGCTCGGCTACGAGGGCGTAGTTATGGAGCAGCATTACTTAATGCCAGCGTAACTCACTGAGCAAATTCAAATTGTGCTTTTGCAAGAACTCTGGATTTCCAGGGAAGGAATGACTTGAAACAGAAAACAAATTTGAGTTTGAAGGTTGGAAAATGTTATCTTTATGGAAACATGGGCAGCATTCACACTGAAGATCTGTAATAATTTGGCTAAAGACTGTCAGAAAGTTTGGTCTTTACCAGGCGTGGAAATGTTAAGAAAAAGTCTTTCAATACAGTTTTTACAATCTCTATTCTGTATTCCCCTTGCCTTCACATTACAGATGCAGAAATTAAATGCTCATCACTTCAGTTGTGCACAAGCATGCTACTTGCTACCTGCTGCTTGCAACCTAAGTCTAAAATACTTGCATGAAGTAAAACGATATCACAATATAAAACACAGCACAATGAGAGACAAAGTAAAACAAATCATAACACAAGACAGGATGGAGATGTATAAAAAGGCTCGCCTATACAGATGGGGTTTAAAAAGCCGGATAAAGCAATCCAAAGATTCAGCAAATCTGATGGGGGAGGGAGATGATTCCAGAGGGTTGAAACTACAACAGCAAGGACAAGTACAAACTGTAGAGGAGGCCCAATGGATTAAAGGAATGGTGATATATTTACAGTACATTCTGCCCACTTCCATTGATCCCCAGCCTGAACCGATTCTACCGAGAGAATGCCAAGAAATCAAAGGTTAATCCTCCATGTGAACCTCTTGTACGTGATGTGTGTGAAGATGCATACACTGCGCGCCCACACACAGAGATTTAAAATGCGTTTTAGCTGTGATTGAATATTATGGCTTTGAGTTTGCATGAAGCTGAGCTGAGCCAGTAGATCAGACCAGCACTTCCCATCAGAAATCCCGGCTAATTCCAGGTGTGTACGGTGTAGGATTAAGAGGAACAAATTAGAGATCAGAAGACATGACGAGGGAGGAGGATCAAAGCGGCAAGTCAAATATTTCACCCATCCTGTTAACACTTCTGGGAGCTCCGGAGGAAAATCAAAAATGGTTTTGCTCCACTTGTCTCATGGACAGTCTCGCTAATAGCCACTCTTACTTCAGCTGAAGTTGCCTTTCCTCCACCCTACTGTGACAGAAGCATCACATGCTTCCGAACACGCTGGTGTGCCATGTGCCTGACACATACAAGCGCAATTATTCAGAGGCTCCAGCTAAGAATAAAGATCTCTGTCTCTCTATGGTTCTTTCAGGTGTTTTAGTGTTTGCGTTTATGTTAATCACTGTGCACAGTGGTCAAGTGTGTAATTAGAGGGGCAAATTGACGCGGTAACACCTAATTGTGCACATTTAGTGGACAGTATAAGTCGAGTTGTATCACCTTGAAAGCTCGGCAGCGCTTTTAACAACACACGGAGGTGAAACTGCCACTAATCTCAGCATGCTGATGAAAGAGCCTTTGTGAGAGGGGGACTAGGAGGGAGTATTGGAGAGTTTATTGAGCCCGGTGATGCATTGAACTAATTAGCAGAAGTATTTTAGAAGAAATACATTGCTGGGGAATTCTCATCATCACTTGTGTCTCTGTCTCTGTAGTCAAATGAAGTGTTATCTGTCATGTAGCCAGTGTTCAAGACACTCATTATCGCTCCAAAGTGATGGTCATGTTTGAAAATGACTGCAATTTTAATGCCTCCCTCCTACACGCAGGTTGAAAGGACTGCCGCATTGGCAATAGATCTCCAATTTACTGCCACTGGAGACGGTGGTTTCTCTTTCACTCAATCTCTCCCTCCTCTGTTTTTCCATCCTCCCTTCCTTTTTCTTGCACCACCCTCCCAAAAACAACCCTACCCGTCCTTCTGTCTCCTGACCACAGTAATTTATGTACCGATGGTGGGGCGTCCGTGCCAATGCCAAGACAATTACGCCAACGCCTCCTTTTTTAAAGGGTTGTACGAGTTCCAGATCTGGGTGTGCCTGGCGGGAGGGGGCCAGAGACGAGGCCAGTGGCGGGTGAAGGAGACACAGTTTGAGCACACTAAAGATTTTCTGATGATCCACCATGAAGTCGATAGCCGAGGATGAAGCCATGTGGCCTTAAACATACAAAGCGCTATTATGGAGTCTTAGCCATGCTCACTCAGGAAAAAGAGGGCTGTGGAGGTCAAGCAGGGATCATTAAACGTGTCTGCTGCTGCTAATTCTCCCAAAACATGGCCAGCAAGGACACATTTAAAGGAAAGAAAAATTAACAACGAACAAACATGACATAAATACATGACATAAAGCCTCAGAAGACCTCTCCTAAATGGCCTTGAGTGACATATTTTTGAACAAAAACTGAGTTTTTCATATTATTAGAAGACCTGTTTATTGAGATCTACGGCTGAAGAGAAATATAAGAATTCTCTTCATAATTTTTTTACCTGCAGAATGTCATAACATGTGTCATTTTCTTGCTCCTAAGAATCCATCAAGTTTCAAATTCAATCAGCTTTTACATTCCACACATCTGTGTCACTTTCCATCAACTTAAACTGAATGCCACCATCTAATTGATAGTGATAGCCTCGTTTTTCAATTGAAGCATCGGCTTTTATTAAAAGTACTTGCCAGGAGACAAGTTAGAGTGCTGAATGAAATCAATCATAGCTGGCGATGCTGTAGTGAAACCATCACTTTTAATGCAGGGAAAAACACCCATTGCTCTGGCAGCATGTAATGCAATCTTTGCAACAAATTACAAGAGTAAAACTATGAAACATAATGTTTTATGGATCTACCACAGATTTTTAACAAGGGCCTACTTAAAATCTATACTCCAGATACATGTGTTGCATAGATGCATAATGTCTTGGGTGCTACTAAGCTACCCTACCATAAAAAGATGCTTTCACTAGCACTAGCACTAGCACTCACTCCCATCCTGTCAAAAAGTGACGCTTGGTCAGGTGCCTTGGCGTTTGTTGACACAAAAAGTGTCCTTAAGCTTCACTTTTAAACGCTCTTTGTAGAGACTCTTGTCATAAATTTTTGATGCTCTGGGTTGGGCACAACATGCGGCACAAGAGTTAAGTTAGGTTTAGGAACAGATGGTAGGTGGGGTTATGAAATGTACGTTTCAGTGACACGCGGGACACAAAACCCCAGTCTACTGGGGGAATGTCCTGTGTTTATTGACCCATCCAAGATGATTTTCAGTCTTTCATACTACTCTCTACTGTTGTCTCTCTTACTACTCCGTCATTTTACAGCACTGCGGTCGAACTGCTGCTCTGCCTGGTGCGTTCCATACAGACGATTTTTGCCTCTGTATCTGACGCTGAGAGACACTGAACAAACGTCAGTGAGAACAGGTTACACAATCATGTAATTTATAAAGCTTTAATGAAATGAGTATATTATGAGTATGGGATGTTGATGATGGATGTGATGAAGGGGATGAATGTGAGTGAGGACGTTTTCTGCTAAGGCCAGTTTGGGACAGATGTAAGATGCAATGACAGATGCATTTCATTGCCCCTCTCTCTCCCCTTTCATGTCTTCAGCTGTCCCGCTAAAGGTTTTTGGAGGAGACCCAGTGTGGGAAATCTGTCTCTGGTGTAGTGTCACTCGAACCAGTTACAAGCCCCCAAAAGAGTTTGATTAAAAGGAGCTGAGGTGAGAGAGATTGTTAAAGGTCCCATGATGGTGCTCTTTGGATGCTTTTATATAGACCTTAGTGGTCCCGTAATACTGTATCTGAAGTCTCATTCCCAAAATTCAACCTTGGTGCAGAATTACAGCAACTAGAGCCAGTCCCACAATGAGCTTTTCTTAGTATGTGCCATTTCTGAGTCTGTTGTTGAGGAGGAAAGGGGGGAGGGCAAGGTGGAGGCTGGCTGGCACTTTGCTCGTTTGAAAGCCATGATGTCTCACATGGGTGGGCTAAATTCTCTGGGTTATAGCTTGGTGGGTAGAGCTGACGCCCATATATAGAGGTTTACTCCTCGACGTAGTGGGCCTGGGTTCGACTCCGACCTGTGGCCCTTTGCTGCATGTCATTCCCCCTCTCTTTCCCCTTTCATGTCTTCAGCTGTCCTGTCAACAAAGGCCTAAAAATACCCTCCCCAAAATAAAAATAAAAAAATAAATAAGAAGAAACTGAGAAGATGACCAGAATAGCAGGAAACAAACCATCGGAGCGGAAATTAAAGACCTCATATTGTGCTCATTTTCATTCATAATTGTATTTATAGGTTATGCAGAATAGGTTTAGAGGTTATAGCAGAATAGGTTTATGTGATTCAATATTAAAAAAAACAACATATTTTTAGTTGTACTGCACATTGCTGCAACTCCTCTTTTCCCAATGTGTGTTAGCTACAGAGTGAGGCTTCTGTTCCATCTTTGTTGGGAGTTAGCAGCTAGACGAGCATTATAACGTTCATCACAGAAGTAAAGGCTGGACTACAATAGAGCTGTTTAGAGCAGTTGGTAAACAGTGTTTTCTGTTGGAGATAGTGAGTCCCTTTGGGGGGGTGCTTTAGGCTTTTTCACTTTGAAAACCTATAACATGCACAAAAAGATATTTAACACAAAAAGCTAAAGCCAAAAAGCATAATATGAGTATATGAGCACTGAGGAAAAAATTTAAAAATGCTAGTGGAAAATCTGATTGGCTGATAACTTTAAAAATCTACTTGCCATGTTGGCAGGATGTTGATTCTGAAAGCAGTGGTGAGATCTCAGAAAACAAAGCGACCCGAAGCAGGGTTCAGTTCACGATGTTCTAAAGGTTTAATGGGAAACTCAAGGATATACAGGACATATTTTCTAGCAATCGCTACAGTTATTTATATGTCGTGTAGTAAGATAAGAGAGTCAGGATGGGAGGGAGGATTATCCCAAGGTCTCCTCACACAGATAGGAAAACAGTGCTGAAATTTAGGATAAAAAATAATACTGATGAGAACAACTTTCTTTCTTTTAATTTCTATATTATTTCCATGCAGACCCATCTCCTTCTTTCCTTCAGGGCATGATTAAGTGCTGATGCCATTTATTAGTTTTTTTGAAAATCTAGAATCAACTGGGGAAAGCTAGTTACAATTCATAAAACACTAATTTTCATTGCTTGAGAACATATATTATAATTTTGCTCACAAAAGCTGCACTTTCGGGTTCTCGAGTTTCTCATTTTAATAGTCTCGTCCTGAGCTCCATCTATTATATCTCATTCTCTATCTGTCCTGCGCTGTCCACACTTATTTTCTCCCCACTGCTCACCTGGTGTATTCCCACTGACTGAATGTTGTATATGTGTGCGACCGATCACGTCTTATAACAGATCAAATCACCCAGTTAAAGCAGGCACTTTGCTTTTTGTTTCAATTATCATTTTTAACCCTAGTCTGAAATTCCCAGGCCAATCACCTGATGATAAAATAGAGGTAAAATGAAAAGGTTTGAGGTACCACAACTCAATATGGAACTAGAAACCATGCAACTGGGTCTTCACTAACCCATGCAGATGGGATAACGTCCATGCTGTTTAATTCAGTGCTAACCACTTAACCCCTCCATTTGAAGCCAATCAGATACTGTTGAATTTCTGAGCAAATAAAACAATACCAACATGCAGTATTGCTGCAAAGCCAAGAGGCCAAGAGTAAACTTAATTTGTTAAAACTAACAACAGGGCTCCGACCGGCGCTTAGCGCGACCCAAGAGTGTTGTGATTGGTTTAAAGAAATTCCAATAAACCAGAGCAGGTTTCTCTCCCATCCCAGAATGCTGTGTGGACTAGCCAGACCTTCCTATGCGGCGCTGTGGAGCAAGGCCTGGCAATGCAAGATTACACACAGTCTCCTTGTGGTCATTTGAATAGCCAGCAAAGACAGTTGCAGATATCAAGATAAATAGTTTAAATGCTAATTCCTCTAGTCTCTTTTTCGCCCACCACGTTGACCCCCGTGTGCCGTGAGCTCATTAAACGTACAATCATACATCCGACGGCTCAGCTGCGGCTTTTACATTTCAAGAGGAGAGTGGCAGGTATTTGAGGTGGAGGCGTTTGATTTGTTAGTGGTATCAGACACATGGTCATATAGGCCCTGGAGAAGCCACATCTGGGGAGGCAGCCACCCACTACCTGCTGTAACCCTTCATCACACAGCCAGCAGGCATTCAGGCTGCCCGGTAATGTATAGATATGTGCGTTTGTGTATATAGAGCTGGCTTATTATTTCGCATAAAAAGTGCTTTTGATCATAGAGGGTGTGCGGGATGCCTGCTGCCACAGACGCTCCTGCTGTATCCAATCAGAGAACAGAGAGAGGAAGAGGAGGGCCACCCTTCACCACTAAGACATCACACTCACATATTCACACTCTTTAGTGTGTCTTCACAGTGTTGCTGTAGGTCAGGTAGGATGAATAGTACGTGGGATTATTACAATTTACACAGCTGATTGTGTTACATGGTCAACTCCAAGGTCAACGAAAAAACTTTCAAGCTTAACTTTGAGGTGGATGAAAAGAGTCTTAATAGAATATTGGGACAATTCATTTTAACATCTATAGTGCCTGGAGAACTGAGGAAACTCTTCTGCTGATGAAGACCATGTGTTACAAACAGAAGCTCGTGAACAAGTAAGAAAATTGTTTTGTCAACAGTTAATTTATTAGTATAGCAGACAAACTATTGGTTAGTGGTTAAGACATGAACCATACTGTATATTGTAATTAAAAAGCTGTTTCAAGCCATTCTAGTGTCGTATAGAAAGCCTGCCGGACGACTCAGCCCGATTTGTGCCAGTTCAAATTAATATTCAACGAGCTAAGCTGCTTGACTCTGATTGGCTAACAGTGGCTATCAGTATCCTTTTTCTCAGCACAACTGGGCGAGCTCAGGAATTATAAGGAGCTCAGGCAACATGACGTCAGACTGACCAGCTTTTGTAATTGGTCTGATTTCTCCTCTCATTTCTTTCCAGTGGCTAGAGCTGACAGAGGAGGTAGCAGTTCATCTTCACATTCACCACAAACACACAGGTAGTGTGTCTCAAATGGCGCACTTCCGTAAGTGCACTAACAGAAGTGCACTTTGTACACTACGTACTTACTTGCATAGTACGTAAAATTTGACTGGGGAGTGTTGTCTCAAATCGCGCACTTTATTGATGTACTTACCGGAAATGACGATCACAACAGCTCAGTCCTCCTCCTCCTTCTTCTGTGAAATTGTGATTTGCACCCAGACAGAGAGCCCCCATATATATATATATATATATATATATATATATATATATATTGGTATAATACACTTCTGTTGGCATAATACACTTCTGCTTTGTTCATCAAGATGAATGTGATTGTATTTATTGTTGCCTGTATCTACCTTCTTTTTTTTGTGAGAATGAGATGATTGCGACGCCGCCGTCGTATCATCCGCCTCCTTTTAACAGTAAATATACCGGTATGTTGATATTCATACTTTTGCTCTTAAATAATTTTTAAAAAACACCCAAAACTAGCCATTATGAGTTATTTCAGCAAAAGTGGAGCAATTAAAATTGTGTTAACTTAAAGAATAAATGTTTTATTACCATTATTATTATAATAACTAATTCCATTTGTTCTGCTTGTTATACTGATGTATTTGCTTTGAGCTGTTGTAGTACAGATATTTCCTGTGTGGATTTCACATTTTAGAAGCTGGAACTAGTGACTTTGGGTTACTTTTGCTTGATAAATGACTTAATTATTAATCTATTAATTACATTAACAATACAACAGTAAAAACAGAGGCAACCCAATATACCTTTAAATAGATCCTATTGTTTTATTTTTCATTTCATGAATGCTTGCTCAGTCATGCAAAGTGCAACGCTAAAGATAACATTAAACACATTCAGTACAGTTTTATTTTAAAAGACGGTCCTGTGTTACTTCTACAGGCTCCAGACCCCCGGCAGTACTGGTCCTGTGTTACTTCTACAGGCTCCAGACCCCCGGCAGTACTGGTCCTGTGTTACTTTTACAGGCTCCAGACCCCCGGCAGTACTGGTCCTGTGTTACTTCTACAGGCTCCAGACCCCCGGCAGTACTGGTCCTGTGTTACTTTTACAGGCTCCAGACCCCCGGCAGTACTGCCGTGCCCCGGGCCACTGTGCATCGTGCTGTCCACAAAACCAGCAGGAAAGTCCTGTCTGTCCTCCCCCAGGTCGTTGGTCTTCTGACAGAAGAGGACTTTCCTCATATTGCTGCAGGCTTTGCGCGGTTGGCCGGGTCAGCAGCCTTCCACCGGGTTGTTGGCAGCATTGATGGCCGCCACGTCCGTGTGACGCCCCCAGCAGAGGACGCGGATCAGGGCAGAAACAGCACTGTTAATATACATTAATGTACTTTAACGTTGCTGCCAACGCTTGCAGCTTTGTGTAGCTATATTTACAAGATCATAATCTAACGCTGAAATCTTCTACAGGGGGACGATAGTTTAACACAATAAACAACAATATACTACAACACATGTAACGTTAGCTTATACACTATTTGCCGTGTATGGTTTTGCCGCTGTTAGCTAGCTAAGGTTAGCTTGCTAGCATGTCAAATTACGGTACCAATAAACGTTATAATTTGCGATACAAATATCATTAAAAACTGTAAGATTAACCAAAATATACAAATACAGGTACATTATATTATAAGTATAGCAAAAAGACTCATGTTCAACTTACATTTGTCTCGCTATCGCGTCTTCGGCCGCCATTAAAGAAAGTTTTTGACTGTTGTTAGCTCCGCCCCTTCCGCTACGTAGCCAAGATGGCGACCGTTGAGTGTGGAAAGTGTCCATCAATCCACACTCAATTTTCTGACCGTTTTGAGTGCACCATCCGGGTATTTAAGTGCACTGCGTTTGACCGCACTTTGACAATGTGAACGCACTATGTACTCAAAAAGTTAGTATTTAGTACAGAAGTGCGCGATTTGAGACACACTGATGGACTTAACATATTTCAAACAATGCAAGTAAAATGGTTTTGTGTGGCAGGGCACCTTTAAGACTTTACTCTCTTGTACTGGTTACATTTCACCTCAGTATGTTTTGTACACGTATCTTCGTATAATGTGGGCCAATATGCATTGAAAAGTGATTGAAAGTTAAGTCAATAAAAATAAGGATGCTGATAATAAGGTCAAGTGGCAGTAAAACTAGAAGCCTTACACAGTTAACTCCTCCAGGAAGGGGTTAATTTAGTTTGCACTGTTTGTAATATATACTGGAGAGCTGTGGCGTAATGTTTAATATTCATTTAAATAGAGCCTGACAGAGTGTCTGTGCTGATTATGTAGAAGTTCTCTTAGCATATTAGGGGTTTACTGTATGTGATGATGCATAAATGCCCCTACTCTTTATTCCCATGACCTGTGATCTTAATACATTATGGATGATTACTGGATGCCCATCAGGCGTAATAAATTACTATGATTAGCTTGAAAACATCAGCTCATCTCACATGCCACAGTGCCAATACATTCCAGCGCTGATATGGACTAAAATTACACTCGTATATATTATTTGCGCTCCTCTGTATCCTATTTTTGTCTACCTATGTTGCTTGATTTATCCCTTGGAGATCAATAAAGCTTTGTTTGTACTGTATACGCAACAATATTGTCCTCAATATTTTAATTAATTTGTTATAAAAGACGATGAGATGACATATTTAAATCTGATTTATTTTTGGGGCAACCTGTGACAACATCAAGGAACTTTTTAATTCAAATTCAAATTTGTGTTAATAATTCACAAAGTAAGCCGTGTCCTCTGAGATACAATATTAATATCTATAAAATCAGGATTGGCACTAATCCAGTTCCACGCGGCTCACGAGGAAATGAAGCTGTCCTGGATGCATCAATGCTTTAATGACATTTCAAGCTTGTCTGGAAGGAGGAAGACTGCTTCCTGACATGAAAATAATGAAATGCAGAATATGCTGCTGTTCCAGAGCAGCTTGTTTAAAAGAGGAGCCTTGGCTAAGCAATCTGAATGCCATTCACTTCACGTCATGCTATTATTAGATGTGCTGTAACCTACTGCAGTGTCCTTTCCTTTATCTCCACCTGAATACACTTCCTTCTCAATAATTTGTGTTTCCTGTTAACCTGTTTTCATCAGATCTGTGAACCTTTTGATGGTATAATAAAATAAAATATTTTAGTCAGGTTATTGAATGTTTTAAGATAAGAGGCCCCTGTTCACAGTTCAGGGGGAAGGTTGAGGAGCTAACCGATCCATTTAGATCCAGTGCAACCCATGGTTCAAAAACAGTGCCTTTGTTTTGGATATCAAACAGCGCTCAGCTTTTCTGCTGATTTGGTTCGCAGTGGCACTGGACTCGCAATGAGAAATCCTTTTTCTACACACAAAGGATTGTCCCCATTGGCCACCATAGTAAATGAGATGTCTGTAAAACTGCTGCCATGACACCGCCAAATGCCAACAAGGTGTGTTATGACTCTTTCTAAATGTCTGACTAAATGTTTAATCCACAGACATTTTATATTCAAAAATGTAACTTTTAAGCCAAGAAAAGTGATTTTGAAAACAGTGAATTCACCACAATGTAAAGTCTCTGGGTCGGGCGGGAACTCACCTTCCGGGCTCAGCAGGACAAAAAGTGGGACACATCACAGGACTAAACTATGCCAATCTGATGATACACTGCCCCAAAATACTGCCCACTTGTGGGTATACTGCCCACGTGTGGCAGTGCTTTAAAAAAAGTAGTATGCAGAAACTCAATGTGGCATACATTGATTGCATGAGGCTGCTGCTTAAAATGCCACAAAAGCCAAATGTTTGTAAGTGTTGATGTATACACCTGTCCTGCTGTACTCAGGAATCTCATGTGCAGCTGTATGTGTAGATTAACTAAGTAATTTAACAGCCTAATTGCAACACTAGTGAACCCTGCAATGAGTGCGGTTAGGTTCACTTCAAGATTGTGGAATCATTGGCATTTTACCCAGAAACACTCTCTGTATTGTTGAACTCTGACTGGTATAGTCATTTCTTATTATGTGTGTTTTATCTTATATTTGTCTGTTTTTGTATTTGTCTGTTTATATTGTGCTATGGACCGTTTTTGTTTGTGTCATGATGATGAATACATCCATGTATCAAACACTTACTCCTTGATTGTAATATACAGTAGAAGCTATAGTCAGTCAGCTGAGAAATGGATTAAGCTGCAAGAGTGGTTTGAGAAGTTTCTAACTGGAGACAACCAATGCAACCTCCATCAACGTAAGCCATGTGTTTTCAACGTCTGCTATTCTGTGGTATTTATTGGCCAATAAAACCAAATCCCAGTTACGAAGAAACCAATGTGCTATGAAGATAGTGGTCAGAGGAAAGTTCTGACACAAGTCAGTGTGCACCAGCCATGTCCAGCCCCTGCGTTGTTACACTGTGGATGATATCCATTTTTCAGCATTCACATGCATTTGTGACAAAAAAGCTCATGCGTAAAGCCATTGTTTTAACATGTAAGCACTGTCCCTCCCTCTGGGTCATCATGTCTCTCTATAAATCAAGGGGACTTCCTAGAGTGCAGGAACCTTCTGAAACAGTTTGACCTTGTTCTCCAACGCTACCATGCTCCGCCGTATTCAACCTACTCCGTCTCATTCCTCACAAAATAAAATAACTGCATGCTGTTCAGAGAAAGTGCCAGGAAAAAAAAAACGTTAAGGAAGGTGTCAAAAATATATTCTTTGATGACGTTCTACTTTTAATTCTGAAGTTGAAGTACACATATTGACATTTTGCAGTACTTGTAAGTGCATAGCACTTTTACTGCATTCTATATAAGACTATAGTGTGTGGGCATGCATCCGCTCTCTCCCATCTACATTCAGTCACGCCCTGTACATACATATATCCTTTTAAATGTGACCTCGCTGTGACTCAACCTGCAGATAATACAATACTGGAGCTCCACGCCGCCTGTACAGACACCTGTGATAATGACATATTTTCATACAGCCCAGGGAGTCAAATCATCAACAGATGAGACGCAGCGTTCTCTGCTCCATGTTAAACAGTCACTTAACAGACTGACACTGGCAGTAGCTTCCACCTTGTCTCCATAGCAACCCCACCAAGGTGCCCAGCATTGGTTGGCGGAGCCGGCGAAAGGCCGGTCAGGTGTGAAATTACCTCAATGCCCGGCGCGACATGGAGCATGAAGAGAGTTTAACAAAAGCAACGCGGTTAAAGGAGAGCCGTCCTACACCTACACACACACACACACACATTCTTTTTTCTTTGCTGTCAAACTAATGCAATTCACTTCAAGCTGCAATTTTTTTCTCAGTGCAATAACACCACAGAAAATTGTGAGATATGGGCATGCAAATACCAAATGGTGGGATGACCATAAAATAAAGTGAGATTTTCCTTGACATCTATATACCACTGTTCCACTGCTCTGATTTGTTCTATTTTATCTTGTGTCATCTTGGATTGAAGCACTGTCAGTTGGTGTTGATTTTACATTATGCAATCAAAATAACCTGGGATATGAGATTGTGTCAGAATATATATATATATATACACACTGTCATTGGGGGCAATGCACTCTGCCATGCAATTCTTGTCCTGCAAGTTCTCTCTATTTCATGTTTCTTTCATTTCAATAAATCAACACATACAAATGGACGACAAAGGTGGAAGTCTCCAACCTGGTGTTCAGTCTACCGGTAGAGACGCTGCTCGCATGCTGGTTATACAAGGGGCTACCAACGTCAATAGGTCCCAGGACATCTGCAGCAGCTCTGCAGGTTTTGAGGCCACCCTAGTGGTTGACATGAAAGACGGTCAACGTGTACCTCTCAGGTAAGGCAGGAAGTGTTTGAGATCTAGGTGTACCACTCGCAGCTCCAGACCATTGTTGCTGCGGTCTTCCACAGACTACCGCCCCTGAACTGTCCAACCTCCCATCTGCACGGGACAGAGCCCATAGGGAAGCTCCTTCATAGGTAAGCCCTGTCCATCCATGGAGCCACGGCAAGGAGGCACTGATGCAAAACCCTGAGCCTCTGGTGTCTGTGCCACTTGGCATCCAAGTGAAAGTTGTTCAGCCACTTCTAAAGGGGGCACAGCGACAGCAAGCCCAATGTGACAACTGTTCACAACAATGTTAGCAGGATTGTAGGGTACCAATCTGCCCACTTGAAAGAGAGCAAGAAAGTGGATAATATCATCCTCATGGGGAGAGGAAAGGTGAGCCATCATGGTTGTTGTGTTCAAGGCTACACCCATAATGGTTGTGGTCTGAGAGGGATTCAAGCTACTTGTTTCCAGATTTACCTTTAGGCCCAGCTTAGCCACATGAGAAAGATGGTCGAGATGTGGATCATCACCATCCCGTGTCCAGGTATAGTAGGATCTTCATGCCTCGAGACTGCAGAGATGCAAGGGCTGGTGCCATGCACCTGGTGCACACCCTTGGAGATAGGGAGAACCCAAATGGGTTGCCAGTGTCGGTCTCAATAGTTAAAACGCAGAAACTGTCTGTGCTGACATACAATGGGGATATGAAAGTAGGCATCCTTAAGGTCTATGGACACGAACCAGTCTCCCTGACAGTGCACATCCACCATAGTGAGCATGTGGAACGGTAACAGTATCTGTTGAGTCCCCTCAAATCCACAATTAGACAGAATCTGCCAGATTTTTTTGTGACAAGGAAGTATGTTGAGTAGTAGCCTCTGGGATGCGACAGAGGATCTACAGCCTCAATGGCGTTCTTGGCCATGAGTGCAGGTAACTCCAGTGCTTGGACTTTTGGTGGGTCGCTGATGATGGTCAATATGACCTGACCAGAGGCGGCGGGCCGCTATTGGAACCGGAGCCTGTATCTGGACCCAGGGGTCCAAAGCATGAGCAGCCCAACATGAAAGCTGCTGATGGGAAAAGTAACTGATAGCCGGCCCTGAGGGCTCAGTCTCTGGCCCATCGTTCCCTGGGGGAACAACGGACAGGATTCGCCCTGCTGTGGTACGCCTAGCTGCAGGCAATCCAAGTCCATGCGCATGATGGCCTGCATAAAAGGTATACGAAGTAAAACACCATCCTACCGGTGAGCCGTCACAGCACATGGAGGATGAACAAATTGTTGCTGCTCCAACCGACGCAGTCACAAGGCCTCCAGCGAAATGTAGAAAACGGTTCAAGTTCAAGGCTTCAGCCAATGTTAAGTAAATGCAACTGCACACAAGAAGAAAAGAGAAACAGATACCCTAATGGCACTAGAAGATATAGTCGCTACAGGGTCATCCAGGTTTAACATTGTTGGTATACATACTCAAACTGCGCATCTGCAAAGGGAATATTCGGTGCTTTAAGCACCGCATCTTGCAATCAGCAGGGATAAATATTTAACTGTTCTACAGTTTGCTGCTGTCAGAAGTAATTTAAGGCAAAATCAATGCAATCCTCCTCCACCCCATTCACCTCCAGTTCTCATCATTCCCAGTACTCAGGGTTCTCCATTAGAAGCTTCGCTTCACATCACATCCATCCAGATTTTCAGGCTTCCTTTATCCCTTTATCACCACCACCAGTGTCTAGACTCCACCGGAGGGATATTTCCATATACCCCTATCCTCTAAACCTCTTATAATTTAACATTGTGGTGGAGTCTAATCGCCACAGACTCAAAACATATCAACCTACCATGCATCCTTTCCATTAACCTTTTTTCACTCTTAAATTAAATTGCTCCTAATTTAAATGGAAATTACAAATACATTGCACATACATATACAGATGTTTTGAAAACCTGTGTTTACCTGCCACCCGGCTGACAATGCACCCAACGACAAAGCCTATGCCAGCCAGCAAGCTTCCTCACCGGGTCTGGCTCCAGCAAGGGCCCCCGGGTTCCCTGTTCCAAATGACGTTCTGGTGCTCCGTCTTGTCTGTTTAATCTGTGAATGGGCACATACCTATCTCCCGTCTTCCTACATTCTGTCTTGCTGTACCTTTTAGTTTATAGATTTTTTCTGATTGTTGAAAACGGAACTTACATTGTCAAGGATCATAGGTCTATGTCTCATTTCAAATTGCTTTGGCACAAAATGCATTGAAGGTCCATATTTGCCAAAATCCCAACTTTTTTCTCACTCATATTCCACCACCTGAAAAACACCAAACACTGCATATATAACACACTGCTTTCAAAACAGTTACTGTAAAGCTGCAAGATTGCTGGCCTCACTCAAATATATAACTGTAAGTAGTCCTGCTGTGACAGGTGTGATAAACCCAGGGTGTTGTCCACACCAACCCACTCATCAGCAGATGTACAATCAGCTAATTTAACTGAAAACAGTGCCTGATTAGGGTTTTAAAAACAGTGTGAGTGCACTGCAAACAGAATAGTCCTGTGTTCTGAGTGAACCCCTGCGTGCAGTATGCAGTACATACACAGTTGTGCCCAGCTACTCTTTAGAGCAGCAAAACAGCAAACCTTACATGCAGTGGATGCATATCAAAGCACTCCTGTGTCACAACAATCAATGACAGGGATGTAAAGGGTCATACTGTAACTTTCTAACATTTGTGCATGTCAAGTGAATTACATGCCAGGCACACGAGCGACTGTGATGATCTGACATAACAGTGAGTTCCATGCATATGATTTACAGTGGTAAACAAATATATAGCATATATGGTAACAAATATTACAGTGTGGCTGTAAAAAATAGAGCAGACAGAGAGAGAGAGATACAATATGTGTTGGATGTACAGGACTCGGAACAGTCAATGTGATATAAGAAAGGGCACACACACACACACTCACAAACACACAGCGGAAAGAAGCGGGATCGATGTATGGAGATATTTCATTTTTAGACTAATCTTGTTTTTAGAAAATGTGAGGTGGCAATGTTTTCTGCTTTACTGATGTGATTATATGCAAAATGTTTCACATGGGTTCCAAGTTTCTGAGTACTCCTTCACATTGTTAGTAATAATATATTGTCTGTACAGAAACTGATGGGGCTTGGGTCTGAGAGCCTGTCGTCGATCTAATTCATAATGTGCATTTCCAAGCTTGTTAAGTTAAGATAAAGAAGATGCTTTCACAGCTTTGTGTTTTTTTTTTTAAACCCTAAATATGCAGTGAACTCTTTCTTTCAAGAAAGCCAACATCAGAACCATAAGCACCTTCCCTCTCCAAGTGCCTTAAAACTCCGACTTTTGAGTCTTGGAAGCAGCAAAGCGTTGATGACAAGCTTGTTCCACGTAAGAAACTCTGAAGAAAGGCAACATGACTATTTTGCAGGGTGACTGATGTTTTATCATCTCTTTTGGAGTCTTCTCAAGGTTTTGTCGCTCACAGCCAACGTCTCTTTGAATTGCCTCATCAGTGGCGCATCAAAGGATTCGATGATGACAGAGGAAGCATTAAAAGCATATCTTTGGAGGACGAGGGTGGGGAAGGGAACAACATAAAAAAAAAAAAAATCTGCAGAATGGCAGGGAGCCAGGTTCTTCCAGACTGAGATTGAAAGTTGCCGTATGTTTGCTCGTCCTTGCCTCACCCTCAGTAAACCAGATCCTCATCCGTGGCGACGTAGAAGGCGACCAACAGTAGCGTGTGGGCACCATAGGGACTCAGGCGGGAAGCTGGTGAGTTACTGTAGCGTAAATATTCATATTCATATTTAGCATGAAAAAGGCATTACTGAACAAGAACAGATTGCCCAAACTAAAAGTCAATTAGAAGAGGGAAGGGGTGAGGGATCCTATTAATGGCATGTGTTGCCTCTTGTTTATAAATATTCATTTTTTATAATGATCATGATTTGAAGTAATTATTGCACATTGTGAATGCACTCTTTTTCCTCATGTTCCAATTTAAGCCAAAAAAATAAAATACACTTTACTTGTAAAATAATTGTAAAAAGCAAAGCAGTTACATATTGCATATACATGTCAAGACGTATGCACAAATGCTTTCAATACAAATATTAGATACAGTTAAATAAATTAATAACCATGTGATTTAATAGAAGGCAGCCTCAAACAGAAAATTCTCTAGTCTTGTTTTAGAAAAGAGAGAAAAAACAAGAGATTACTGGACGATTACATTAAACACAGACACAGAGAGAGAAAGAGAGAGAGAGATTTAATTTAATTTAGAACAATGCACATTAATCAACATTTCCGTACATATGCCAGCGTTAACCAGACTTGATGTTTTGAGACCAGAAAGGTTTTTTATTTGACTTTAAGCTGCATTAATTCACTTGAAATATGGTTTGGGCAGTTTTAGTGCAGTGGAAATAGCTGTAAGTACAACACTGACGTGACCTTATAAAGTTGATATGGCTGACTCATCCAGCAGACACAAGGCAGACATCGTCATTCATTTGGAGTTTGAAATATCTGTCTCTTTATTTGCTAAATGCTCTACTCTGTTCATCGTGTCTGTCTGCTGTTTGCTGCTGAGCAGGTAGTACGCAGTGTGCATTTTTAGAGCTGAAAACAGGTTTATAAGAGCACTGAAACTGAACCAAAAGAGTAACGTTGGAGCCCTAAAAGCATAACAAAGATAAAATGGCTCTATAGAGTCTAGGGGAACTTTAGAATTGGTGAAAGTTCTCACTGGGTTGGTAACTACATATAGTACCTTTCACATTAGGTATAATAATTTGATCCAAGATTCAAGAATTCTTTATTTGTAATACAGCACAGAAACAATTAAAAACACCGTAGAAAAGTCAAAATATTAGCTATTTACATAAAAATAAATAAATGATTATATGGGTGTGCGGAGCCTGTATAATGATAAATCTAAATACAGTGAAACCTCGCTCTATTGCAGTTCACCTTTCACGGTCTCACTGCTTCACGGATTTTTGCCCAGAAGAAAAAAGAGCGACAACAACTACCGATAACTATGTTCTTCTCTCGAAAAAACACACCTGCACCGCGGGCTTTAGAAGAAAAACACACCTGCACCGCGGGCTTTAGAAGAAAAAACACACCTGCACCGCGGGCTTTAGAAGAAAAACACACCTGCACCGCGGCTTTAGAAGAAAAACACACCTGCACCGCGGTCTTTAGAAGAAAAAACACACCTGCACCGCGGGCTTTAGAAGAAAAACACACCTGCACCGCGGTCTTTAGAAGAAAAAAACGCTACAGAGCGGAGTCGGGATGCAGCGGCTCAGTCAGAAGAGAAATACACGGGAGTCACTATTTTTCCTACTGTACTTCGTATTCTTTTGTATTTTTCGTTTGGGTGGGGCGGGGGGGCGGTGCTGATCTCCGACATTTGAAGCCTTCAGTTCGTATTGATGATTAAAATTATTATTTTACAGTACAGTAGTTATTTGTAAAAAAACGTTTATACAGTACTTTTATTTGTTAAACAAATGCTTGGGCCTGTAAAAAGGTTTTGTTCTTTGGTTTCAATGTATTATGGAGTATTCCATCGTATAATAACTGTAAAAAAAATAAAGGTTACTACTTCACGGATTTCGCCTATCACGGGTTCTTCTTGGAACGTAACCCCCGTGATAAACGAGGGTTCACTGTATATCTTATTTACAGTATATATATATATATAAAAAAACTGAAAAGTATAACTGTCTAGATAAAGTTGTATTCAGAAATACTAACTAAGGAAAGGTTCTGAAAAATTCTTCCACCACTACGCTGTTACAGGCCGGCTACATCGCATGCGTAACACATAACGCAGAGCGGATGCTTCAACATTAGGCTTCCACTGCAATCAATGAAACGGGTGACACTGTACACGAGAGCAGCAATGGTGCGTCTGCTTTGCAGAGATCTGCTCTTCAAGTGTAAAAATAGGACAGTCTTTGATGACTAAATGCATGTCAATGAGCATATTTGCAGTTTGGTTTTGAGAGTTTTAGTTTTTATTTCTTGTTTCCTGTCACATGAATCTATTGATAACAGCTGACGGTAGACTTCCATTTCACAGCACTGTGTCGGCTCCAAAACTTAAAGAAACAACAACAATCCCGACTGTACTCACTATTGTAACTCACATTACATTCCTATGCCGTGTGCGCAGCTGGTGTAGCCAGTTGAAATAGCCATTCGGGCAGATGGTCCGGGTACGTTACCTGTTCACTGTAGCCAAACCATTAATGTTGGACAAATGGTATTGTCTTTGGAGTGAACATTCGGTTTGTGCAGGCTGTGCCCCCACAGACCACCCCTGCACCCAGAATGATCAGACCAATTATCAGTACAAAACTGGACGAGTCAATATCATGGGTCTGGATGAGACCGACTCCCCACCTGTGTAATAATGTCAAGCAGCATAGTAAATATTGTAAATTGGTAAATCTCCTGGATTAAGTCAGCTGTGGTTGCTTAGATATTTGTGATGCAGTGCTATATCAGTATTTAAGGAGTGAGGAGACATAAGACCCCCGGCACCTACCTATCCAACCATCTTAAATTGACACAAATTATGTCATTCAAAACAGGAACAAGCTGAACACTTCACCTCCTGGGCACAGCCAGGTGCTCTTGAGCAAGGCACCATACCCCCCACCCCAACCGCTCAGGGACCTGTTCCAGCACTGGCAGCCCACACACTCTGACATCTCTCCATTTGTGCATGAATAGGTCCTGAGTATGTGTGTGTGTATTTCAGGCCTGTGTGTAGTGATTACTAACAAAACAAAGTGTACATTGTAATTTCCCCACTGGGGATCAATAAATATAAATATAATCCAAACTGAACCAAACTGGGTCTACCTCCGAAATAAGACGGTCTGGTCTGCAGTGCATTTCCTGTTTGCGTTGGAGCAGTGCTCCTGTCGCCTAGCAACCTTGACAGCTGCAGCCTGCAGCTGATAAGTGATCAAAGCGTTAACTACAGCACCGAAATAGAGCAAAAAGTTGTTCTTTTTATTTTACCATTTGGTCAAGTGTCTCAAAGAGAGAGGAGTGTAAATAATAAAGCCTCATGTAGCCTACATGTGGACATCTCTTGTCTCTGAGACCCAGAGCTCCTGTCAGCTCCATATATCTAGCTACCCATGCAGATCTAACTGGCATCAGGCCACTTTATGGAGCTTCTATACTTGGAAGCAAATTTATAGCAACTTTTTTAATTTGCCATACATTTTCATAACACTGCCTATATTCAACATCTACACTGCTAATTTCTCGCTAAAACAATTCAAATGATCAGCTGTTTCTCTGTGAAGAGAGAGAGTGAGAGAAAATGATGCGCAACAATCAGCTGTTTTTTTCCGATAGGATGGTCAACAAGTCGGCTCTTTAGATCAAATTGTGGTCTCCACTATGTATTTTCTTGTCTTGAATTTTGCTAGTTGTTGTGTTTTGGTTTAGTTTCATCATCCATACGGCTCTGCTATTTACTTTTGTCTGGTCCGCTTCGTGGAATGGATGATTAAGTTAGACCCAGTGTTTTCTGTTGAGATGCTGAAGCATTGACGTTGTGCTAGTACTGTGTTAAGCTAGTTTGATTTTGCTGTAGACACACTGTACAGAGTTTTCATTTTAATTACATTTGAACTGATTCCAAACTTTTAGTTGTTTTCTCTTCTCTTAGCCCCTCACTTTTTACTCTCTCTTTCTTCATCTTGTGATCTGTGCCGTCAGTCTTCATGGCATGTGTCACCAGCAGCATCAGCCCAGTGTGCAACAGTAATAATCATCCCTGTGGAAACACCATGAGCGGTACAACGTTGGTAACATTGATTAAACGAAGCTTTGTGGCAAATCATTTTGCATCAAGGATATTTAGTAATCAAATTATTCGAGGTTAGATCACACTACGACCAATGTTTACTGACTGATTCCGGACTTCAACGTAGCAGCCCTGTCGTCATGTGTTTAGCTTGCCACTGGCCCACCATATCAGATACGCCAATGTGATTGGTCCAGCTCCAATGCATGGGATATGAGCATCATTTTGTTTGTTTTTTTTGGGGGGGGGGGCATACAGCGGGCCCTAAGGCTCTGCTTTTCCACAGAGACCAATCTGGACCTGGGGCTTCAGCTGAGAGGGACACTGCTGCTCCATCTGGAGGCTGTGTGGGCCCGAGGTGACCTGACACACACAAGGGAATAGACAAACAGAGCACACATATGTGGTAAACACACTCACTCACTCACTCACTCACACACACACACACACACACACACACACACACACACACCTCTCTTGATGCCTCCGCAAGAGAGAGAGAGAGACAGACAGAGAGATAGAGGGATGTTATTATCTCTACTCCCAGCATTGTGTCTGCATTGAGGAGGCTGACATTTTGTCACTACATGGAGACAGCCTGATGCTGAGTGCCACTGAATGACAAAGATGTCTGCTAGTGTGTTTGTGTGTGGGTTATTTTGCCTCCATCCATTGGTTCTCACTCATTCTACATCTCTTTACTCTCCCCTTTAGTCTCCCTTCCACTATGAATAACAAACAAATCACATTGTTAAAGAATCTACAATCCGTGCGAGGCTGCCTGATGAAAGAGACATTCTTTATCAGCCTGGCATCCATAGATTGCCTCCGGTTTCACATACACTCCTTTGTTATATCTTTAACACCCCGCCCTGACTGGCATCTTAAAGGTCCCATGATATGGTGCTTCTTTGATACTTTTATATAGACCTAAGTGGTCCTCTAATACCATATCTGAAGTCTCTTTTATATAGACCTTAGTGGTCCCATAATACTGTATCTGAAGTCTCTTTTACATAGACCTTAGTGGTCCCCTAATACTGTATCTGAAGTCTCTTTTATTCTTTTATAGACCTTAGTGGTCCCCTAATACTGTATCTGAAGTCTCTTTTATATATAGACCTTAGTGGTCCCCTAATACTGTATCTGAAGTCTCTTTTATATAGACCTTAGTGGTCCCCTAATACTGTATCTGAAGTCTCTTTTATATAGACCTTAGTGGTCCCCTAATACCATATCTGAAGTCTCTTTTATATAGACCTTAGTGGTCCCCTAATACTGTATCTGAAGTCTCTTTTATATAGACCTTAGTGGTCCCCTAATAGTGTATCTGAAGTCTCTTTCCAAAAATTCAGCCTCGGTACAGCGACTAGAGCCAGTCCCACAATTAGCTTTCCTTAGTACAATTTCTGAGTCTGTAGCTTTTGAGGAGGAGAGGGGGCGGGCAAAGTGGCGACTGGCCTCAAAAGGGGCAAGATTCCAGATCGGCCCATCTGACCTTTAATTTTCTCAATGGCAGAGCAGGATACCCAGGGCTCGGTTTACACCTATCACCATTTCTAGCCACTGGGGGACCATAGGCAGGCTGGGGGACTCATTAATGTTAAAAAAACTCAAAACGTGAATTTTTCATGCACTGGGACCTTTAAACTCAAACCTAGTGACCATTACATGACTTTTGATTTGCCAGTCCCTGACAATTCTTTTCAAATGCTTGGATTTATTGTAGCCACAAAGATGCACTTGTGGTGAGCACAAGAGATCCAAAGGATAAATGCATCTACATATCCATTGATAGTAAAGAAGAGAAACCAAGGGCTTGTGTGTGTCCAAGAACAATTGTCTTAAGACGTAATCAAGAAATTTCAGAATAAAAGCAGACTGGTGAATAATAGGACAAAATCTGGATCAGATCTCAAACAGGAGAGTTAGTATGTGAGTTATAGTCTATAGTTTCAATAAGTGGCATTTCCCATTGATTATTCATAAGCTTTGATTACCTGATTTTCCTAACTGTGGTTGGACTAACTCCTAACCCTAACCCTATTGTTTAAATAATTTACAGCTCATAAGATTGTAGAATGTATGCCACAGCTTGGCTAGTTCACCTCAGTCTGATTACATCCTAACGTCTAGTTCTCCCTGTAGCATCCTTTTCAAAATATCTTATTCAAATTCAGCATTTCTCCTCAGTTTCCATGAATTTCTGCAGCATAAATTAGCAAGACAAACTGTTTGGGATGTCAGGAACATGCAATCATTTGTGTTCTCTCATAATTTTAGCTGTTGGCAAGAAACAAAACTCTTATCATTTATCATCAATTGTTCAATACATATCAAAACCATAAAGAGCCCTTAAAACATGTAGATGCTTACAATGTGTGAATTGCTTTTAGGTGTGCACAATGGATTTATTAAATCCATTTATGAAATCCATTGTGAAAATCCATCCATTGGATTTATAAAATCCATTGTGGATTCATGGTGTACACCATGGATTTAGTTCAAGAGATGTTTTGCATGTTGCCAGAGTTACAGATCTGCAGCATCCTGTTTCAGATGTTAAAGGGTTATTTCAGTTTATTTCACCCTGGACCCTATTTTCCTATTTTTTGTGTGACAGTGACTGATAGGAACCACAATCTTTGAAATTGGTCCAGTATTAAGCGTGATCACTGTAACCCGCAGCCGCAGACCGGGCTGCAATTTAACCCTATAGGACAAATGTGCATCGACAATTTGGTCCAATGAAAGTTCTTTATTTGACAGATTAATATTGTAAATGTCTGACAACATTATGGAAATGATCCTTACAGAGACAGACCTTTAAAACCTTTTTATGTCATTTCTGTTTAAGCAGAAACAGCTCTAAGGTCACTAGTGCTAACCCCACCAGACTCCATTTAAAAAAACAATACTTTAAGCGGGCATAGAACCAACATATTTTCACATGTAAATCAATAAACTATGTGTTTATTTCAACCAAAACTAGAGTTGTGATCTTTGGAATAACAACCCAAAACATCTTTTCATGGTTTTATTTTTTTTCTGTTGACTTTGAAGTGTATTATACGTTACATCTACTGTTTATTTACATGGAGTTCAGTGGTTTTAGCAAACGCAATTTCCCAGATGTTTTCAGATTATTCATCTGAGCTTGTCAGATTGTAGCTTGTTTCGCCGACTGCAGCAATCTTGCTTAATACTGGACCAATGTCAAAGGTTGTTGTTCCCATCAGTTACTTGGACACAAAAGCATAGGATAATAGCTTCCAGGTTGAAAAAAAAAATGGTAGTTACCCTTCAAGCCTGTGAACCTCTGCAGGAAGTAGAGCATGCTCTGGCCCTTCTAGTAGAGGACCCCTGTGTTTCCAGCCCACTCCAGCGTGACGTCCAGGGAAGATGCTCAGTGGCACCCGATATCAACGTGTCAACATCCACACGAGCACACTGCGCAGGCGTTAATGCGACCTTCCTGTTGATCACTGCAGACAAGACAGACTGTAACGGAGTATAGCGGCACTTTTTTTCTGTGAGAAATCACCAATAAATGCTTCTAAAATAAAAATATGTCACAACTGGACATGTTCCAGAAGCAAGGGGATCCAACATCCAAGACTGAAGGTTTCCCTGACCCAGCATGTAGCTACATGTAGCAATAGCTACATGCTGGGTCAGGGAAACCTGCAGTCTTGGATGTTAGGACCTTTCATGGTGAAGCTGTCCTATCAATAAAGGCCTAAATTACCAAAAGAATCTTTTAAAAAAAAAGAGTGAATCACTTAGACATCCTCCACCTGAATGGAAACAGAAGAGTCTTATTCCTGCTGAAGTCCAGAATTTCCTTTGTGCATTCTCAGAAATTAACCCTTTGGGACTGCAAGATGCATTTAAAGTCATGAATGGTTAGGTAGGCAGGTGCCGAATCCAATGGCCAAACATTTAGCAGGGATACAAAATGTTTCTTTCCAATGATGCTTTTTTTAATGCCATGATCTCAACTACATAAAAAACTTCCTGAAGGATTACCTTGGTCTGGTGTATTTACCTTGTGCAAAATCAGAAGTTCTCAAAACATATTCTGGCATCCACCAGGGATGATTCGGCCCTGATCTGCCCCAGAGGATAAATGTTTTTTAATCCTTGAGGAACACACACAGCAAAAAGAAAGTTTATCACAAGGTTAAATGATTCTATTGGAGCATTTTTATTATTTCATTTGTCTCATTAGTCATCTCAAGTTTCCTTAAAAATATTTCCTTTATGTCACATGGCAAACTCGTGGTCCGCGGGACAAATATGGCCTCTCACAGATTTTGATCATATCTATTTAAGTTCCCAATAAATTTCAGCCCACCTATATTTTTTGACCCCTTTTGGCGCTTTTTTAAGGAACATTTTTTTAGGGGTTCATATCGTACAAACTGTAAGTGAGAAGACTTTATAAGACATGCAATAATACAGTCAAAGATATTTAACTTTTTTGAAATGAAAGCATGTCATTTAACTCTGGCACTTGGGTCTGCGTCTCCTGGTCTCTTTTTTTCCTCCTCATTTGGCTGGAGAGGCGAGACAGCTTGTTGTGTATGTGGGGTATGCGGCGGTTGGTGGCGGATGACTGTCTGTTTCTCTCTCCCTGCCGTATGGATACACAGACTGCAAACAAGCTCTCGCTGTGGCTTGTGGATGCGAGAAAACACACACATACACGAGCATACACAGACACACACTCTGGTCATACGTAACATGGCCCTTTGGCCTCTGCTCTACCGCAACAACCCACAACCGACATACATCCTCTGCTCACTGGCTCTTCAGTAGTCCCTTCTCAAATAGATCAGTGGTCCAATGTCCAGTCCATGCCACAGGAACAAAGGTCTGCTTGGCCCTTGAGATTTTATTTGACAACTAGCATGCTCTGGGCTGCACACACCATGTTTGACTGTCAAACCAGCAGTGACAGCTGCGTAAACAAGCCCCCTTCTGGCTTCAAGTCTGTCCATGTGATGTCCTGGGTGTTGTAACCGCAATTACACAGCCAGAAAAAGCATCTTTACCATGTAGCCTTTAAACTCCTGATATCCTAAGGTGACTTGAAGACCTGGCAGACACCTAGCATTATCAGTATTACAGTAACTTTCAAGTTCCCTTCATTTCAGCTTGGATTTATAGCAGCATATTATACAAAGTCTTGCCTTATTTATCTTTCCATTTTTAATTTGTTTAGCCAGGTACATTTTTGGAAAAACATAATTGCTGACAGGGTTATGTTCAGCGGCTATCGGTAAAAGACTTATTGCACAGTTTTAAGGAGGTGGGGCGACACTTTGCTGCATATCGTCCCCCCTCTCTCCCCTTTTCTGTCTGCAAGCTATCCGGTCAATTAAAGGCCGTAAAAGCCTAAAAAATTATCTTAACAAAAACACAGGACCTTGGGGTCCACATCCTCATGCAGTGATTGTGATTTTAGTTAAAAGTTAATAACAGTGCAGACTTATTCAGTATTTAACCCGGACCATCTTTCCCTAACCTTAAACCAAATTACATGAATAATGCTATAGTTAAAGATATCATATTGCTGACTGTGTTTTTTAAACACATTTAATTTGGCAAAAGTGTTACATGTAAACATAATTTATAGGCGACTGGATTGTGTTGATAGTACTACATCAATTAATGTAGGAAGCTTAAAAAAATGTGGGAGGGACAATCTTAATTACACGTTTAACCCTCTGAGCCCTAAGGCCATTTTTACAGTTCATTGTCCGTCTGGATTTATTTTATAAAAAAGCTTGTAAAACACCAACCCTGGTGTCTACAGTCAAGATATGAACATCATTTTTTTCAGGACAAACTGGGTTATTAGAATATTTGGGCTGCAGTGAGCTCACCTGCATGTTAAAAATGGTTGTAGGACCTTAAAGACAAATAAATAAACAAAACGGAACATGAATCTTCCAGATATGTATTGATATCACACACAGATCAATAAAACCTAAGCCATTTTACTCTCTAAAACACTTCTCATATGTCTTGGGAGTCACATTGTGAAGAAATAATCATTATAACTTATACAGTTGACAAAATACATGCATTTTTTCAAATAAAGTCAAGGCGCTTTTGCCCTCATGACATTTACTTATGCCAATAATCAACATAATAATGTCATATTTATTGATATTACACCCACAGCAATGCTACACAAGCAATTGTGTGTCTAAAACAGTTCGCCCTATTGGCCTTCCATACACCGTTTGGCCTTCCATACAGCCTTTTGGCCTTCCATACATTTTGGGTGACGTTGTCTCCCATATATGGGCATGCACCCCATATATGGAGTCCTTGACTTCCGTACACAAAGGACGGACGGCGCTAGCGGCAGAATTGAGCGAAAACGCGATGAATTATGGACAAAAAGTGGATAAATCTTGGATGTAAAGGTATGGATTTAATGCTCAACGAACCCCAAAAAAGGCAGAAGTTCCAGGCTGGATAGAAAATCACCTGTAGAGGCTAGAAGGACCCGGAAAAGACCTCCGTAACCACTAACTCGTTAGTTTTTAGCCACAATTTTCGGCGAGTTTCTATGTGTTATGGATGGTTAATGATTGAACTATGAATCAGAGGTGCTTTTTATGGTCGTGGGCGAGTCTCTCGGGTTAGGAGGGTTAACCAATGTCATAGATATTATATCTCTAACTTGGCCTGGGAACGCCTCGGGATCCCCCAGTCGGAGCTGGTTGATGTGGCTCGGGAAAGGGAAGTTTGGGGTTCCCTACTGGAGCTGCTGCCCGCGCGACCCGATACCGGATAAGCGGATGAAGATGGATGGATGGATGAAATGTTATTAAATGTGGGGTGCCCCTAGGTTGCATATTAGAACCTCTCTTATTCCTTGTTTTATGCAAAGGAACTGCAATTGTATGTCAAATATGTTTTAAATATGTATGGTGATAGATTTAGACTGCCAGTAAATTTAAGTTCTGGGCTTGCATATTATGGCATTTCTATTTCTGTTTTCAAATTTTATGTTACATGTTTTCTGTCTTTCTTTCAACATATTGTGATCTTCTAAAGAAATTTTATAAATTTGACATGTCGTTTGGATGGGTGTGTTAAAAACATAGGATAAAATAAAACAAATGATATATTAGATAAATTAGAATTTATACATATATCTCATACAATTCTAGTTGTAGTCAAACAGCTGATTACAAAACATGTCTCCTGAGTTGGCCCACATTAGTATACGTGCAAATACTAAGTGCTTTTATTTCATATCAACTACAAAAACTGTCAAACACTCAAACCTGCACGTCCTTCTGCAGGGCACACAGAGATACTGCAGACAGCTCAGAGAGATACTTAAAGACGGACTGATGGATGGGAACAAGCCAGACAAGGTGTTACCTGTCACTTTGGAAGGGTGTGAATGTAATGAGGGGAAGGTATGTAGGTTGGTGTTAATCCCAAATTTAATTGACTAAACTATGCTGCATTTCTGCAAAGTGGAAATGACATAAAATATAAAGCAGTGCTTGTATACAGGTTTGCATGAACCCCAGTGCTTACGTAACTGATCTTATAAAAAATTATATAATTATTAAATTGTAAGATAAATGTAATAAGCTTTCTTTTAAAAAAAAAATTTTTATTCAAATGTATTGGATGGAAGAAGTGATCCATTCAGACAGGATTGTGGGTGTGATAGCTAATGTTCAGAATGCAGGTGTTACATTGACCTCCGTCTGTTGGTAGTGATGAACTTAAAGAACATAAAGAACATTATCATAATGGATTTATAGTCAAGATTTCTATTGTGTGTGGTAGCTGAGTTAAAGTTCAACTATATGCAGAGAAGAAGATGATGAATAAAATCAGCTGCAAATTTAGAATGTAGAAGTGTCCTATTACTGATATGTTGCTAGAGATTTTTTTGAAACATGTAACAAATCATAAAAAACAATAATAATAAGCAACAAACAAGGTAAAGTGTAATTTATGGCCCTGCAGAGGCTTTATGCATTATAACTGAGTGGCCTGAAGTTTATACTTGTGCGTTGGTGTGTGTATTGACCTCTGTAAGAGAATTGCAGGGCTGGCATGTGTGTGTCTGTAGGGGGCATGTGGAATAAATAATAATAACAATTTTAAATATTTATGGTTACGGTAGAAATTAGATGAAGGATCAGCACGCTGTTATAACAGCAATATGAAGTCACCATAATGAAGCATAGTTTGGATGTCAGAGATTTTTGTACATTTTAGCTTGGAGATCATAACCACTGAGGCGTATTACTCCGGTAGACCTGTAGGTGTGCTTAGCTCTGACCCCAACGGGGGCTCATGCTAGCCTTTCCCGTCTGTTGTCCTATAGTGTTCCTCTCTATGCAGCTGCATTAACCTTGGCTGGGCTTTTATGTGTAACAATAGCATTGTCTCTTGGTGCTGCCTTGCCCTCCAGCTCTGTTGGCTCAGATGGAGGCACAGTGATGGCCAGGGTAATGAACCCTCCCTGGCTCCTAACCTCTCCCATATTAGCCAGGCAAACACAGGCAGCCTTTTGGCTGCCACCCTCCACAGTCTACTAACAAGCTACAGTGATACCTCCCCCTGGCTTATAGCCACAAAGCACTGGACCCATAAATGTCTACAGTGGAAACTGCAATGTGTGTGAGAGATTGCATGTTCCATTCTCTGCTAGGGGCCATGCATGTTTATTCATTGGTATTTCCATGAAGCTTGTGTATAACAATAAACTTGACATACCACACCCAACCTCCTATCGCCCCCATCATGTTGTCTTTAGCCCTGTTTGGCTCTTTGTCCTCGTCTGTGTTTTCTGGCCTCTGGCCAGTACTGAGTGTCATTTTTTCCCGCTGTTACAAGCCCCCATTGCCCCGGCCACCACAAACCCTGTCCTCACTCTATCTCTTCATTGCACCTCTTCTTCCCCAGATGCATTCTGGTCATTTTCTGTGTGGTTTGTTTTGGCAGCAGCTCAGTGAGCCGTCACGGCCATTTAATGGCTGGATGCTCCCTGGCTCACCGGTGTTGTTTCTCCTATTGCCAGAGTCTGGCACCCTAGACACACAGTCCTGCTGTTCCTCAGCCTGTATAATTGATGCACAAAATGCTGCAATAATTCACATGCTGTAGTTTTACATTCACAAAAATACACCAGTGGTTTTTAAAGTGGTGCCCAACGGAGCAGCTGGGGGCAAATACATAAAATATTGTGGAAATATAAAAGATGAAGCATATAAATACATATGCCCTGTATTTGTTATACTGTACTGTTTCTCAACATACAGTTTTATAGCAGAGGTGAGGCATACATGTACACAAGCTTGTGGATTGGCACACATTTGTTGTCCAATGTAGACATTAACATAGCACCAAAGCACCAGTAAGGATTGTAAGGACCACATTTACTGCAAGGACAAAGTAAATGCTTACACAGAGTTCAACCTTGGTGTATTGTGGCATGCAAATTTGCAATACTGACCAATAGCAAAGCAACTTGTCTGCACTAAAAATGTCATAACTGGACAATACTATAATGTTGTGGTGTTCCACAGGGTTCCATATTTGGTCCAAACTTTTTTCATTATACATGCTTCCACATTTTGTAACAGCGGGGTGTAACATTTCAAAGATAGTCGGCTTAGCCTGGTTAGCTGGGTTAGTCAACTTAATGATGAAAATGATTTGTTTCAAACTAAACACAGACAAGTTGGGTGTATCTGTGGATGCACATGTGACGATTACCGGTGCAAGACAAAAAAGACTGCAGTTCTTCCCTACAGAGGTCAGGTAGCCTCCTGTTGCAGATTCACACCATGCCAGAGTAATAACTAATGACCACACTCAGTTGTAGAAAATACCTAAATAAAGAATATTGTATATTCAGATGCATAACTGTCAGTAAGCAGGATAACATAAAAAAACCTGAGGTACATACCCAACGTGAATATTATTTACTTACACCCTTACTATGCAGATGACACAAAACTGTACATATCACTACAACCTGAAGACCCTCAAAGTGTAATGACTTTAACAGACTGCTTAAAAAATATTGAAATTTGAATATATGGCAACTATTTTAATTAAATTAACAAATTGTCTTTGTGTTTGTGCCCACCTGAGCATTGTCATGAAGTCAAATATTCACTTTGGAGTTTGGACTCTGGCTGCTAAAGGCTCCACTGTTGACCAGCTGTAAGCAGGGAGTGTCCAGTGGCTTTATCAGTGCTGCTGGAAACAAGGCAGATGAGTTTGAAGTTTCAGTCCAAAAAATCCAAACAATGAGCAGTTTGATTATTTGTGAGTTTGTCATTACGAGTGACCTATTTCACATTAGATGTAGTAATTTAATTCAATGCTAAAAAACATTGTGATAAGTGCAACTTTAAATAAAAGTATATAAATATTTCTTAATATACATTTTTAAATAAGACATAATTCAGTTTGACACTTTCCAGGTTACCAGTGGTGTCTAATTTGACAATATATGAAGAAGATGTAATACTTCATAAAAAGCCAATAGATTATCAACAAAATCTATCAATCTATGTTAACACAGAGAAAGAGAATGGAGTTGCATGGGGTGTTGGCATGCAGAGAACTCCCTGGGTTTCATCTGGATGATGAATAGACCACATCAGATGGGATCATAAGCACAACGCTGTCATGGATGCTGTTTGTCCTTGCTTCTTTTGAGACGGCACAGGCACACACACGCAAGTCGACATATCACGTATGGAGAAAGGTGTAACTGCGACATCTGGATCTGATAACAATGACAAACCCTTTCTCCATTTGTCTTCAGACCATGAGTACTAAAGCAGCCTGCAATGATTAGGAAAGCATCCTCCACTTTCACACGAATACACCTCACTTAAGTCAGATAGGGAAGATAAATGAAGACAAGATTGTTGGGTCAAATCAGCATTGTCCATTTAGTTCATCTGTAATCTAGGTCAAACTACTGTGATTTACTCCAGTTTGCTGCTTCTGTTTGTATTGTTTAATCCTGTTCATTTTAGCCAGGAAGGTAACTTATTGTAACTTGGTTTCTTTGAGTTTGGTTATATTTGTTATACCTTCCTAGTTAGATTTGTAATTTTTTTAAATTTTTTGGAACCTGAATTAAATTCTTAGCTCTACTATTTTAAAACAGATTGTAATTAAGTACCTGAGCAATCTGTCTCTGTGGCTGCTTGGGACCATCCTCCACAGCGGTGCAGAGGAAGGTCTGGCTAGTACACACAGCATTCCGGGATTGGAGTAAACATGCTTTGGTTTATTGGTATTTCTTTGAACCAATCACAGTCGTCATTGGGACAGAGCCACGGTGCCTCTGCAAAACAGCCTCAGGAAGGAACTGGTTTTGGTGGAACATGTGTTCAAAAGTTGTTTTAGTGTTCAACAGAAAACTCAGATTGGACAGATAGTCTAGCTAGCTGTCTGGATTTACCCTGCAGAGATCTGAGGAGCAGTTAACTATAATCATCATGAACCCACCAAGTTTAAAATGCTGACACAAAGAAAGCGGAAGGTGATGGACATCCGGCTTAAATAAGGGACATCCAGCGGCACCTGAACCAGTCCGGATATGAAACGTTTTTGATTTTCAAGAAGATTTCTTTATTGTCATACCACACTGTAGTACAAAATGACATGCAAAGTTCACAGCTTAAAAGAATACAGCACAGAGACGATTAAAAACACTGTGGAAAAGTCGAGTTATTAGTTACATGAATTAAAATAAATTAATGCTTATGTGGGTGTGCATGTAGAGCGAAAGTATATAAGTCTAAAAAAAACTGAAAAATATAAATATCAGGATTCTAGATACAAACAGTTGGGAAAAAAGTATAAATATCCGTATTTAAAGTAAAATAGCGCAGTAGAGAATAAGGTGCAGTCGGACCAGACACTAAGGTGCATTTCAAACACATTATTCTGTACATGAATAGTATTCACTAGGGATGAGCGAGTACAGCATTATCTGTATCTGTATCTGTTTACCACATGAATTATCTGTATCCGTATCTGTGCTCGGACTGTACACGGACGGACGGACGGGGGGGGGGAATCTCCGACGGCAGAGACGCAGCTCGAGTCGCATTCTTCCACGCGCTGTCTGAAACCCCACGTTACCAGAAATCTACTGGTTAAGGAAGTACTAAAATCCAAAGTAAAAAAACAACTTGAAGCTGAAGAAACCCTAAATGTTAACGGAAAAGACCCGCGGACCTCAGTGACTGAGGGGGGGGAGAGAGCTGTTCACTTCTGTTCACAGTGTTCTGTCCGCTACCCAATCCGAGCAGAGATATTGACTCATATTACTCGTATAATACTATAATACCGAGTTTCCGGCTCATCCCTAGTATTCACATTGACGGACTTTTAGTGCATTGTTCAACAGTCTGACAGCACTGGGGAAGACGCTATTTACCTTACAGTTCTTGCTCTCAGACTGACCATTTTGAGTAGTGCCTGCCCTATGGGCCGCAAAGTGCAGAAGCGCTGTTGATCATCTAGGTCATTTTTTGCTCCATGATAACTTGATGCCCCACTGAGCAACTCTCCTAGGAATGAATGGGGTTCCGCCTCAGATCCTGTATCCATACTACATCCATGGTTGGGACTTGGGGAAGATGTGTATCTTTTAAGTTGTGTCTCAGCCATCTGTGGACAGGGCAAAACACTGTATTTTCAAACCTAGCATTTATCACTCGACAATTAGTGGCTCTAACTCCTCAAATCTATGATTAATCAACAACCATATATCAGAGCTCTGCCTGCAGATCATTAGTAGTAATATGATACTCCCACTGTGTTTCAGTCCCTCCCTCCGCTGACGTAACTGTCACCGGTAATTAATGAAATTAATTGATCAAATGAATCAACGGTGGAAGGAGAACATTCATCAGTCTCCCAGTGTTAATCTGCCCAGCCATCTCTCGGCCTTCTGCTGCTGCTTATTGGATGCGTTGATGTCTGGGTTTTTAGAGGACGCCTGGCCGCTGTGATCAATGGGCAGCGTTGGGCCCACGGCGTCAGATCTGAGTGTGATTATGCACATCATAGATTTTCCATATTCCTAAAGGTGTCTAAATTAAACACAGATGACCTTACTTTGCTATTGGAAATCACTGGCTCTCCATAATGTCCCCAACAGACTTTATTTTGCCTTTGAGGACACTGTGCCATGACGTATTTGTGTTAACAGATTAATAAAATGAATGACGTAACCAGAACCCATGAGAGGCTTTGTTCTTTTTTATTTTGTCCTCTAACAACACTGGATCAAAGCAGGAGACATAAATGGTGGTCTGTGAAAATATTAGTCTTGTCATGTAATACTTTTATAAGACTTATTGACAAAATAGTGACTTGTCAAGTGGTAAAATTAGTGCTGTGTATCTGTTATCTAACTATAAATCAAGGAACCTCTGTGTGTGTGTGTGTGTGTGTGTGTGTGTGTGTGTGTGTGTGTGTCTCAGTTCCAGATACAGATGCAAAAATCCCCCTTCAGCGTCTGTATGGAACACACTGAGCAGAGCAACAGCTTGACCGCGGCTCTGTAAGATGACCCAGTATTAAGAAAGACAACGGCACAGAGCAGTATGAGAGACAGAAAATCTGCATGAGGAGATTGGTTGGGGGGGGGGGGTGGATGGGTCAAACTACACAGGACATTTCCTCAGGAGACCGGGGTTCATGTCCCGCTTATGTCCCAGAAACGTACAATGTGCCACCCCACCCACCTTAAATTCCAATTCCAAACTGGCACTGCACTAGTTCTTATAATAAGGAATGCACAATATTCTACAGTACAGAAAATATCTCCCCCACAGAGAAAATGCTTAACTACATACCAGTTTACATTCTGTTTATATATATTCTTGAAACCAATCACAATCGTCTTTGGCGTTGCTAGGCACCGGGAAAAGCCATGCAGGCGCGGCCGTTGGAAAACGGGTGAGGGTTAGATGAAGCACCACAGCTACTTTGGGCAGCATCTAAGCCCTAAGAATGACTGAAACTAAAAGACTTCTCTCAGATATAATGATTGTAGTTTAACTTTTAAAGCAAGTTTTGTCTTTAAGCTTTTTGAATGTTAGTTATGTTTTATCAACTCTATCTTTTCAGCCTTTGCAACATCACTTCCGCAAGACCAACATACCACAACATTAGGACACACGTTAAATGGGAAATGTAGTGGAATACAACAACTAACAGCACAAACACACAGCATGTGTAAGATTGAAATGTGGTAATGTAGTAATGCTACCAGAAGCAGCTTGCACAGCAGTGTTGTGTATTATCACTATACTTGTTACTAGTGCACCTCTTGTCTATCTTAACATCCTCCACATGTTGCAGGATATTTGCCGCCATGGCACACCAGCATCACGCCACGCTGTGCCGACTGATGCGGTTCATTTTGTAGGCTTGGGTTGTGAACTTCTGATATGAGAGCAGCCGCGGAGAGGTAACTCTCAGCACAGGGACCTCAGCGCGTCACACTCCCCACCCCCCACTCAGCCATTAGGGAGGCAACTCGGCGAGAAATTGAATTTTGTGTCGTTATCTGGCGGATGCAAAGCGGCTGGTATAGTGTCTGTGAAAGGACGAATACAAACAGCAGAGGGGAGAAGGAGGGAAGATAGAGCGAGGGAAGTGGAAGAGAAGAGTAGGCTGGAGATAAGGCATAGATGAGTGTGTTATAGACAGATAAAAACACATGCATAGAGATAGAAGAAGAAAACGGGTAAAGTGTGGAGCTCAGCCTCATTGGCATGATGGGGAGTGTGCGGCAGATTAACGTGGAGTCTAACTTCAGTTAATTATGTGCATACTGTTAATTCTGCGTGGCTGGCTGTGTGTCTGTCTCCCGATGCCACAGAATGTGTGTGTTTGTGTGTGTGTGGGTGTATGTGTGTGTGTGTGTGTGTGTCTCTCATAATGAAAGTGATGGCTGGACCTTTTGACTCCTTAGCAACGCTTTAAATGAAACACTAAAGTCGTGCATCAGCATTTGGGGAGTGCAAAGAGGCTGTATATGTGTGTGTGTGTGTGTGTGTGTGTGCATGTGTGTGTGTGTGTGTGCATGTGTGTGTGTGAGAACAGACACGTGCGCGGGGACTTGATGCATTAACCTAAAATAGAAAGCGAGTTCTCCCAGGAAGGTTGTCCTCTAATTGACTGAATTCTGTGTGAGCAGCACTTTTTAAACACCTTTTGTTGCCCATTTTGCGGTGATTAAACAGGCATTGCTTTTAATTGGCTGATCTTACTAGGACCGGCTATGCTCAGCAGAGAAGAACAAGAAAAAGAAGAAGAACAGGTGGAAGATGAAGAGAAGAAAACTGGAGTCTGGCATTTACTCCAGTTTTGTCATAATACTACATGGGCACTGAGTTCAAAATGATTGATATAAGGGTTACTTTAAATTCTGTATTATGTATTCGGGATCATTACTGACAAAGTGAAGGCATAGGAAGAAAATTTGTCATGTGTAGGCCTAATAACTCAAATGATGAATTCATCATAATCATTTTAGATCATCCCTGCGCCTCATCAAAAAAGCGCTGCGATGATCTAAAAAGATTTTGATGAGTTCATCTTTTGAGTATGTGTTAGTTATTAGTATGAAGTACTCTCCAGGGCCCTGCCAGTGCTTTTCTTCCAGAGAAAAATACTTTATGGAAATAGACCCTAGAGCTTTATTTTTTAGCTTCTCCAACAATGTTGACTTTGAAGTCACTCTATTTTGGAAATACCTTTAAAATGCATTGAAGGCTGAGCTAAATGTCTCCTGTAGTCAGGTGTGCTTTGCAATCTGCGATGTGGAAGAGCATGCAAACTGCTTGCAATGTGTCTCTCACAGACAAGCTCGCTGTCTTTTGCATATCTGTGATCAAACCAGCCGCCGCTAAAGGTGGAGGCAGACACCGGCAGAGCAGAGCGAAGTCTCAGTGAGCAGAGCAGATGTAGCAACGTCGCTAACGAAGCCATGTCTTATTATTTAAATGAAATGAGCTGGTTTGACCATGAAGGTGCTAGACACATGCACTAGTCCAGAACACAGTTCTTCCTGGATTTACTTTCATGCTCCCGCCTCAGACATATCTGACCAATAAGCAGACAGAACATTCTTGCATGGGTTGTAATGACACATTCTAGTTTCATTGGATTTTTCTGTGTGAAACAAATCCCAACCAAGAGGAAAATGCTTGGGACAGGGGGGGCAAATCCTGTTTGTGTCACACTAGTCTATATCCTCCACATTCCACTTCTGGGATGGTTTCGGTGCCATCGGAAATTCCACCTGATGTCCCTCTTGTTGGCCGAATGTCCGTTACCTTGGGCTTTCTTTGTTGTGTAATTTTAAAAAGGAGGACTATGGTTAACTTCTCCTCAGATCTCTGCAGGGTAAATCCAGACTGCTAGCTAGACTATCTGTCCAATCTGAGTTTTCTGTTGCACGGCTAAAACAACTTTCGAACGTACACATGTTCCACCAAAACAAGTTCCTTCCCGAGGCTATTTACCAGAGGCACAGTGGCTTTGTCCGGCGCTTAGCACCGCCCAAGATGATTGTGATTGGTTTAAAGAAATACCAATATACCAGAGCACGTTTTTCTCCCATCTCAGAATGCTGTGTGGACTAGCCAGACCCTCCACCACAGCACTGTGAAGCTAGGTCTGGCAAAGCGAGACTAGTAAAACAATATTTGACTCTATACAATGTTTCTCTAATGTCTTGGCAATCGCCCCTATTTCATCCTTTTCTTATACATAGTTTAGTACTATTCTTTCATTATGATCAACTTAATTATTTCCTGAATTTTGTATCATCATAGTCCCTGTTTCTCTCCCACAAACCAAAGTTATACCCTTGGAGCCGCACAAACTTTACAAACCCCTCAACTGATTTGGACCAGAGCAACCAAAACATTCGGTGTGAAAACGCCCTAAAATGGAACTACTGTGTGTGTTTTTATCTTCGACTTTGACCCTCTCACTGTGTTTTGACTTCATCAAAGTTGATTGGAACATATTAGCCACCTAAAAATGTCTTGTGTAGTGTTCAGCAGCACCTTGTCACCCAAAGCTAGCGTTAGCATTAGCTGGTTACTTAAATTCACGTTGGATGACTCGCTTCAGAAGGTGACAGCCAAAAGGCAAACTCCTGGTTTCAAAACAGCAATGTCTACAAACCAATGGGTGACGTCACTGATTCTACGTCCGTTACTTTTTACAGTGCATTGTTTTATTCCATGCATTCATCTCAAAACATACAAAACTACATTTGACCCTGTTAAATTACAGTAATTTCAATGCATGTTGATATAAATATGTTGTGTGATGGGGCTACTCTTTTATCTCTACTTTAATAATTTTGATCTATGCATGGAATCCAAGCTAAAAAGCTTAAATACTGTATTCTGCTTTTATTTTGCGGCTCTGTAATATGTGTTTAAAGGCAGATAAGGCTAATACTAAGAGTGGTGTCACCATTTCATTATAAAGGAGATTGGGGATGGGTGAGATATCAGGGCTGCTAAAATGCCACTTTGATGGGTGTGAAATGAGCACTGAACCCTGACCACTATCTCCAGAGTGGGACCTGTGTGTGTGTGTGTGTGTGTGTGTGTGTGTGTGTGTGTGTGTGTGTGTGTGTGTGTGTGTGTGTGTGTGATTGAGACTGAAGCACTTTTTCCATGATTTAGAACTCAACTGAGCCCCATCTTTCTTTCATTTAATGCAGGGGGTGTCAATCTAAACTTCACCAAGGGCCACACTGGGAAATGAGAATCACATCGAGGGCCAGACATGTAGAGTTTATGGACATGCTTTTATTTAATGGAAAAAGTCAAGTATATTTGACTGTGTTATTGCTGGTATAATATAGCTTTCTCACTTACAGTTTGGTCGACATAAACCTTAAAAAAGTCAGCAAAAATGTTCCTTAGCCATCATTGAGATTAGCAAATCAAGCTTAACTGTTTTATAGCCTGAATATGCAAAGTGGCTGGTTATGTGGACATTTCTGAGTGTTAAAGTCTGCGTATCTGCCAAATTCTGGTTTGAGAGTCTTTTAGAGTAATTACAGTTTACAATTCGATCTTTTTGGTTTGGCATTGTAAAAAAATACATAAGGTTAACAGTCTAAGTACCTAGCTTCATCAAAATCAGGATACACCAAGACCATGATTAAAGTCAATCAATTCTACTGACTTTCTCTATTGTATATTATAAGCAATCAGTTATAATGACTTTCTTTAGATGTAATGGGATTTATTGTATTAGACTTGCAGCAAGGTGTGGACATGTTGGTGGAGAATTCCAACAAGGTCACTAAATAACAGTATGTGGACATGTTGGGCAAGGTCAACAGCCAGCTCAGGGATGAATGTTGTGGGTCTGCTGCTTTTTGTGTTTTCCCTTTTCCCTGTGTGTCTGTCTGTGATGTCCGTCTTCCGTGGAGGGGGCGTGCCTTACGAGGAACTAGGTCAAGAGGCGTGGCCACTCATTCCTGCTCCGTCTATTCTGCACAGCTGAGTCTCATCATCATCATCATCACCTCCTCTGTATATATACCTGGGCTGACCGCGTCTTCAGCGCCAGTTCGTTACATACACCTCTGTGGTAACTAGGCCAGTTACTTAGTGAACTTTGCTCTGTAGCTTTACTATTTGACTAATCCTGTTTTTGTCACAGATATCGTGTTCTGTCGCGACTCCTGTGCAGCTTCCCCAGACTCTCTCCGTTTGAACTACCACCTACTCCGTCTCCTCCTCCTGTGCTAATACTGTTTGTTCCCGTATGCTGACTGTTTCAGTATTAAACCTTTTTGTTACACTTTTTATCATCTCCTGTGGTTGTTCTGTATCCGGGTCCAACCAAAACCCAAACAACGAAGGAATGTTATTTTTTCTGAGGGGAAAGCCATATCCTGCCATTGGACCAGGATTGCGCTGAAGCAAAGGGCCAATGGATGGCAACGCCCCCGGAATAGAACAGAATATCAACTTTCTGAACTAGGAAATCGGGGCCATTTGGCCGTGCTTTCACAGCGAAGCAAGATCACCTGCATTGATGTGTGTCATGTAATCCTTTTGCTTTATTACTTAAGATAAATAGAGATCTAATGAGACAAGCTGTTGGGGGTTTTGTGACTTCCTCTCAAATGAAGACCGAGACAGGCCAACATTTATTGTGAACCTAAATTGATTTGCGGGCCCAATACATTTTTTTTGCAAGGGGCCGAATATGACCAGCAGGTCTTGAGTGTGACACGTGATTTGTTGCAATACTTAGTTTAAAACTTGCAAACTTCCTGCTTACAAGGCCTCTGTGTCAGTAGGCAGAAATTGTATTTTGGGCGGGCCAGTACAAAAGTGAGTGGGCCATTTTCAAAAAGACGTAGAAGTAGCAAAAAGGACAAACATATACATATTCCAACATATACTGCATTACAATGGCAATAGCAGTACTGTCTACAACATACTAAACCAACAAAGCTCAGTCTAAAATGTTTTTACACAATAATATAGACAAAAACCTGTTGATTTTAACCTACTCAGGCTCAAATATATTTGTACTGGCAGAACCAGCAGCCTTGGCTCGGCACAGCACTGTAGTAAAATTAACCACTTTTTGCACAAAGTGGCAACTAATCATGAACCCAAACAGCAGAGAAGGCGTTTACATACTGCACGACAAGGACTAGCCCACATCAGACAGCAATCACACATGTAACATATCATAACAGCATTGTTACTTCAGGACTATGGTCAGATCATGAGCAGCAAATGTGCTAGCAGCAGTAAAAGAAAATCAAAGAATGAAAACTACCAGCCAAGTATTGTTTGAATTATGAAAGATATAATGAAAATGTCCAGCAAGGTGTCAAATCTTAGACACTGTATCGAGTCCACGGCAGAGACAGGATCAAAGAATATTAAAAACTACTCCACTCACAGATCCGATATATTCTTATTTATAGGTGCCCTTCCACACAAAACCGTTTTTACTTGCAATTTTTTAAATATGCCAGTTCCATATGTGTTTGTTTTATGTGGTGAATGTGAAAATGAACTGCTACATCCTATGTCAGCTCTAGCCACCGAAAAGAAATATGACAAGAAATCAGAATCAGAAATACTTTATTGATCCCCGAAGGGAAACTTTGTGTTGCAGTTGCACAAATAGTAGAAATATAAATAAAGAAATATAAGGAGTGTGGATATTTACATAGTTAAAGGAATATTATGATACATTATTTACATAATTAACATTATAAGGAGTTGCAATGGTGAAACGTAGTAATAATAATAATAATAATAATAATAGTAGCAGTTAAGTATTAAGTATGCACACATTACAGTGTTATTGCACAGATAATATTGTCCAGTTTTAACCTCTAAGTGTGTGTATGTCAGACACTGAGAGGAAAGAGTTATAAAGTTTGATGGCCACAGGCAGGAATGACTTCCTGTGGCGCTCTGTTGTGCATTTTGGGAGAATGAGTCTATCACTGAAAGTGCTCCTGTGATTGAGCAGCAAGCCATGGAATGGGTGCGAGACATTGTCCAAGATGGCATGTAGTTTGGACAGCATCCTCCTCTCTGACACACCCAACAGAGAGTCCGGATCAGAAAGTAGAGACGGCTTTGGCCCTTCCTGTAGAGGGCTTGAGTGTTCTTGGCCCAGTCCAGTTTATTGTCCAAGTGCACTCCCAAGTATTTGTAGTCCTCCACCGTGTCCACACTGACCCCCCTGGATGGAAACAGGGCTCACTGGTGCCTCCTTAGACCAGCTCCTTGGTCTTTGTCACGTTGAGCTGTAGATGGTTCTGTTCACTCCATGTGACAAAGTCCCCCACCACAGCTCTGTACTCAGCCTCGTCACCCTCGCTGATATATCCAACCACAGCAGAGTCATCAGAAAACTTCTGAAGATGACAAGACTCTGTGTGGTAGTTGAAGTCTGTGGTGTAGATGGTGAAGAGGAAGGGAGAGAGGACAGTCACCTGCGGGGCCCCGGTGTTGCTGACCACACTGTCTGACACACAATGTTGCAGGCGCACATGCTGTGGTCTGCCAGTCAGGTAGTCAACAATCCAGGACACGAGGGGGGGGGATCCACCTGCATCGCTGTCAGCTTTTCACCCAGCAGGGCCGTCCGGATGGTGTTGAAAGCACTGGAGAAATCAAAAAACATGACCCTCACCGTGCTCGCCGGCTTCTCCAGGTGTGTGTAGATGCGGTTGAGAAGGAAGATGATGGCGTCCTCAACTCCCAACCGAGGCTGGTAGGCGAACTGGAGGGGGTCCAGGAGAGGTCTGACCATGGGCTGCAGCTGTTCCAGAACCAGTCTCTCCAGGGTCTTCATAATGTGGGAGGTCAGTGCCACGGGTCTGTAGTCCTTGGAGTCACTGGGACGTGGCGTCTTTGGCACAGGAACGAGGCAAGATGTCTTCCACATCACAGGGACCCTTTGGAAATTAAGGCTCAGGTTGAAGACATGGTGAAGGACTCCACATAGCTGAGAGGCACAGGCTTTGAGCACCCCAAGACGGATACCATCAGGGCCTGCAGCCTTATTAGAGTGGAGTCTGGTCAACTGTCTTCTCACCTGGTCAGTAGTGAGGCACACTGAGGTCACAGGTGGGGTAGGGGGAGTCAGGCTGGAGAGAAGTGTTAACCTGAGGGCTAGAGGAGGGGGGAGTAGGGATCTCACAGGAGGAGGGCGAGGGACAGTGAGGGGGGAAGGGGAAGTAGTGGGGTTGGAGGTGAGACAGCAGTTGTGTTAATGGGGGGATGGGCAGGAGCAGGAGCATCAAATCTGTTAAAGAACAGATTAAGTTTGTTGGCCCTGTCCAAGCTGCCATCAACTCCTCTGCTGCCAGTCGGTCTGAAGCCAGTGATGGTCCTCATGCCGCTCCACACCTCCCTCATGTTGTTCTGCTGGAGTTCACGCTCCAGCCTCCTCCTGTACTTCTCCTTAGCCTCCCTGATCATCACCTTCAGGTCACCCTGAATGGCCCTCACCTCCTCCCTAATCCCAGCTCTGAAAGCCCTCCTCTTTGTATTCAGGATGTTCTTGAATTCTTTTGTTACCCACGGTTTGTTGTTTGGGTAACACTTAACAGTCTTTGCTGGGGCAATGCAGTCCACACAGAAGTTTATGTAGTCTGAGATACACTCAGTCAGCCCATCTATGTCCTCTCCATGTGGCTCACAGAGTGCATCCCAGTCTGTCACCTCAAAACATCCCTGAAGTGTCTCATAGACCTCCCCCGACCATCTCCTCACTGTCCTTGAGGTCACAGGTTGCCTTTTAACCAGAGGCACATAGCAGGGGTTGATGTGAACCAGGTTGTGGTCGGATCTGCCCAGTGGGGGGAGGGGGGAAGAGCTGTATGCGTCCCTGACATTAGCATACAGCAAGTCCAGGGTCCTCTCCTCTCTAGTATGGCAGCTCACATACTGGGTGAAATTGGTTAGTGTGGTGGTCATGGTGACATGGTTGAAGTCACCCGAGATTACTATGAGGGCACTCGGGTGTTGAGTCTGGAGTTCAGCAATGGCGGTGTGGGTGACCTTACACGCCGACGTTGGGTTGGCAGAGGGCGGAATGTAAACAACAATGGCAATGGCATGTGAGATTTCCCGAACAGTCTGAAAGCCGTTGATGGAGACATTGTGGTCGGGAATATCCAAGTGTAGCCAAGTCTCCGTGAAGCACATTAAACTACACTCCCGGTACTTCCTCTGACTCCGTACTAATGCTGTTAGCTCGTCCATCTTATTATCCAGTGACCTCACATTGCCCATGATAAGAGAGGGGAGACACGGCTTAAATCTCTTTCTCCTAAGTCTCTGTTGCCTGGACTCTTCTCTCTTCCCTCGCCGCTTCATTCCACCTCTGCATCCTCGACGTGTCCTTCTCCAGATTTCCGTGGGGATGTCTTTGGGCCGGGGTGCCCAAGACGGAGCCTTGTTCGGCTTCAGCGCAATCAGCTGGTCCCGGGTGTAAACAATGCGGTCATGAAGTTGCTGCGCAACGGTGCCGTGGCTTTCCAAAACTCTCCCAACTCGCATGATTTGAGAGAGTGTAGTAAAGTTCAACACATCGTAATCACACACGTAAAGAAACAAAAAAGACTGTTAAAAAGTTAAAGTGAGAAGACAAACAAATCTCTTTAGTGCCAACCAATTACAAAAGCTGGTCAGTCTGACGTCATGTTGCCTGAGCTCATTACTATTTATGAGCTCGCCCAGTTGCACTGGGTAAAGAATACTGATAGCCAGGCTGTCATTGGCTACCTGTTAGCCAATCAAGTTCAGAGCTCGTTGAATATTAATGAGAACTGGCACATGTCAAGCTGAGTCTTCCTGCAGGCTTTCTATACCACACTAGGATGGCTTGAAACAAGGTAACCAAGGCATTTTTTTTCCCACAAAATTTTTTACAGAGTCCATGGTAGAACTTCAGACATTACTACAAAGTAATGAAATACGTGTGGCAGGGCACCTTTAATATGGGCCAAACACAAATGCATTTCAGCTAGTAGCCATCATCAGTGTTGATGATTACCACCTAGGTAACTAGGTTACCAGAAGGGTGAAAGATGTTTTATTTAACGTTACCTCTGTGAGGGCCTCCTCTCTTGCTGATGGGCTGTCAGTTCCTCTGGGGAAATGTCTGCAAATGCAGAAGAAAAGCTTGTCCTTATTTACACTGTATTCCATCCGAGAAAACTGTCCATACCACTTTAAAGAGAAGCCATTGTTGTCGCGGCAATTTACAGTACATTGCTTAACACATCCATGGTACATTTTGTAAAAAGCCAATTAGCTAACATTAGCTGCTGAACACAGCCCAGAGAGGCTGCCTGTTGTTACCACAGCAACCACCTCTGTTCCGAAGGCTTTCTAATTGTTTGATCCTTATTCTCGGGGTTAAACAGTTTCATTTTAACCAGAAGAGAAGACACATTAGCTAACAGTGTTGGGAGTAACGCGTTACCAAAGTAACGCAATTACTCTAATATATTCCTTTTTGCTGTAACGCAGTAATGTGATGCCTTACTAATTAAATGTCCGTAATATTATACTCGTTACAATCTTAATAACGCGAGTTACAACGCATTTTAACGCAACATTTAGTGGTGTTTAGTTTTTATTAAGAATTCACCAACACCAAGAAACATTTCTTTACAGGAAAAAAAAACGTGAGTATTATTTCCTGTTGCTGTATTCGATGGTTGAGGTGACTGCAGATACATTTGCGAGATGGATCTTATTTTCTGGAGTTATTACGCTGCGTAGAAGCGAGCTGTCCCGTCTCTGTCCCCGTGGTCAGAGCCAGAACCAGAGACGGTACGGACAACATCTGTGGGATGTACGGTGACAGGTGGCGGTACGTCAGCGCGGACAGCAGTGTGTCCGAGCTGCTGGCAGATAGCAACATGTCGGGAATTAATGTTTAGGCTTGCTACACATCATATCATAGCATTGTATCAGCCGTGGAGAGTAACTATGTCTGTAGTGGAACGGCTTCAAGTGACAAGAAAAACACTTTCAACACTCTTTTACCAGTAACTGTTCAATATGTTGACAACAGAAAACTAAATTACTGTTAAACAAATGAAGTTGTGTACCTTTTCACATCAGCTGTAAATCAACAACTGTACATAATGTAGACAGTGAGTTTTAATCACACTATAATTTCCTTAAGACTGTTTTTGAACTAAACAACATGAATTTCATCAAATTCAAGTGACACATTCTAGTTTCACGTCAAACATGTGACAACAATGTCGTAATTCAATACAACTGTAAGGTACTTTTAATTGAGAATTAACATTTTCTCCTTCTTGCCTATTGTACATTTAACTTATCTCTTTTTATAGCTGTAGTTACTTTGCATACATTTTACAAAATATTATGAATAATCTATGATGTATTAAAGTGGATGAAGAGGAGACTTTATTGATCCGGTGGTGACATTTTCAAGCTAGCTGTCAAGTCAAACTCCCGCTGTTATTTTGGTGAAGGTAACTCAAAAGTAACACAAAAGTAGTGTTACACATTACAATTCAGAGACAGTAATTTTGTAATATAACTAGTAATCTCTAATTTATTACATTTTGGAAGTAACTTGCCCAACACGGTTAGCTAAACACACACAACTAGTTCTGTTACTATTTCTTTCTTTACATACATTTCAGTATTTTTTATAACTATTTTATCAAACTTGGATGGATGGGCCAGTGCCGCCCTGGACCACTACTGACTACGCGCCTGCATTGTGTAACCTGCAGGCTGCCACAGGTCATTTTTAACTTAGGCAAACCATATGTGAGAAAGGATGGCTATCAGAGTTAATTCAGACACTTTCTCTATGCGAAAGTGTTCCTATAGATCAGTATTCCGTGCACGTAAATCCACAATTGAAGTCTAATTTGGCTGACATTAATGAAAGAGTCATTTTTTATTTCATGTTTCCAAATCATATTAGCATTGATTTAGTGCCTTTGGAGCATAACACATGACGAGGAGAGGCTGCTTAATTCACATGTGATAGTTAATATTTCACAGTGACTGACAGAAATGCCAAATTATAAGAATAATGTATGCCAAACACCACAGGCACAATCCCTCATTCTGCTCTGATAGATCTGCCTTCAGCTGTTTATTACTACTGTAGTTTGCATGGCCTGCTCCTTTACCCAAGTGACAACAGCAGGTGAATTCTAATCTCCATTTTGTCAATATAAATAAGTACATTTTTGAGCATGGTTGTTCTGAAGGGGCATCGTTGTTGTGCTGGACATGAAGTCTGACTAATCCAGAACAGAGATTTAGAGCTAACAACTTTAGGAGCAGACAATACAAGAACATTTTCTGTGTGAACAGACAATAGACAAGAAAATGTTTTATCTTATCTTATCTTTAGAGCAAAATTAAACATTGCACTGTAATAAAACCTATTACTTTTGGCATGTTTAATAGTAGAACGCGATCACACGTTCCATCTAGATGCTTCTGATTCTTTTTGTAAAAGTTTTTGGCACTTTTTTTAGAGCTTTTTATTTTATCCATGGTCAATAAATCTACAGTAATGTATATGACATTATACCTATTTTTTTAGTAAATAATAAATAATAATAATTTTGAATAGTTGTTGAGATCAGAGGACGTTGAGTGGATCACAGACTGTTTATGTCAAAGTTTATTCAGGATGCTTTTTTTTTATGCAGAAAACATAACATTCACAAACACTTACAAACAACACACTGGGACATAGGAACACGTCCCAGGCCCACAAAAAACAGAGAAGAAAAACTGGAGGGAGGAAGACAAAACACATGCGTAAACAGACACACACACACACACACACACACACACACACACACACACACACACACACAAACAAGACAAGGGACCAGTCACATACGCAAACAAAAGAAAAGGCTGCAGCAATGAGTCAGCAATCCTGCACCATGTGTCCAAACTCCACCTATGCGAGCCATAGACAGTTCCAGATATGTGGGTATGATAGAAAAACATCCAAAATGCAATATTCTGTGAAAATAATTATTGATTTTACCCGTGAAGAACGTACTTCCATGTTGTTTTGGGGGCAATTTGGTTGAAAAAAACTTTGAACACAGGGTTAAGACACTTTGAGCCAACCTGCTGTCCTGTAACTCTGGGTCTCTATGCAAGTGTTGTTTGGTCAGTAGTCTACTGTGACTGAGTGTGTGAGCAGGTGGGGCTCTCTATCAGTCAGGGCTGTATGGGTGTTGACATGTGTACTAGGCATTAGGGATGAGCCGGATACTCGGCTGAAACGAGTATCCGGTACGGATAAAGCACTTTTGCCGAATACAAGTATTATACGAGTAATACGAGTCATTATCTGTACTCGGATTGGGTAGCGGGCCGTGCGCCCCGCCCGTACACACACGCTCTGCTCACTCACACAGAACAGCTCTCTCTCCCCCTCAGTCACTGAGGTCCGTGGGTTTTTTTCCGTTAACATTTAGGGTTTCTTCAGCTTCAAGTTGTTTTTTACTCCGGTTTGTAGTACTTCCTTAACCAGTAGATTTCTGGTAACGTGGGGTTTCAGACAGCGCGGGGTAGAATGCCCCTCGCGCTGGGTCTCTGCTGTCGGAGTTTTTTTTTTTTTTTTTTAAACCTCTGCACCCCCCGTCCGTCCGTCAGTCCGTCCATCCGCCTGTCCGTCCGAGTAGACAGATACGGATACAGATAATTCATGTGGTAAAAAGATACAGACACAGATACAAATAATGCTGTACTCGCTCATCCCTACTAGGCATACTCAACCCGGTCTCCGGGGTGACAGTCCTGTGTAGTTTGACCCATCCACCACCGCAACCAACCTCCGCAGATTTTCAACTTTTCAATACTACTTGCTACCATAACCGTTAGAGATGATCCGGAAACTCGGCTGAAACGAGTATCCGGTACGGATAAAGCACTTTTGCCGACTACAAGTATTATACGATTAATACAAGTCAATATCTGTGCTCGGATTGCGTAGTGGACCGTGTCTGCGTTCTGTGATAGGCACAGCCCACAGTTTTTTTACTTCGGTTTGTAGTACTTCCTTAACCAGTAGATTTCTGGTAACGTGGGGTTCCAATGTTTCTGCCGTCGGACATTAAAAAAAATATATATATTTTTTAAACTTCTGCATTCAATCTATTTGATCCGTAGAACAAAGTCCCCCCCGTCCCCCCTCTCTCTTTCTTTCTCTCTCTATCTCTCTGTGTCTCTCTCTTACTCACACACGCATGCGCACACATACACACACATACCTGGTGTGGAAATAAAAAAAATAAAAAAATAACCAAAAACAAAAAAAATCACACTGATCATAAAAAAATTAAAAGTTAAATTATTGAGTATGAAAACTCTTTTTCATTACATTTTACTTCATAATTGCAACCACATTGTTGTATTCATTGTTGAATAACTTGTTCTGTATATAGTTCATTTGTTACCATGACAACACCATTGATGTGAAGCTTAATGCTGATGCTGTCATGGAAATAGGTTTCTAATCAGCAATAAATATAACAATTTATGATCAACCCATATCAATTGCATGCTTAAAATTACATACCGGTTAAAGCCCCGCCCATTTAAAGAAAACCCGACCCACTTCCGGGTTAAATTCGGTCCATTTCCGGCTTAGGCCCCGCCCAGTCCGAGTACAGATACGGATACAGATAATTCATGTGATAAACAGATACAAATACAGATAATTTATGTGGTAAACGGATACAGATACAGATAATGCTGTACTAATAATTTTGCTGTTATCACGGAAGATGCTTCCCATCAAAATACATTAGTTTAAAATTCGTGTCCCTGTACATGAATCAATAGATTAAATAACGTCCACCATTTCACAAACTGCCATGAGACTGAGTTGGCATACTTCACTACCCTATCTGCTGATTTTTTGCCAATATAATTTTAATATATAAAACTCAGGCCCATCCACATTTGTCCATGGCCAGCCATTAACCACTTTCTGTATCTGCCACCGCTGTTGGGGGGTGCACGGAGGATGAGAAAGTAATGTGGGCTGCTCCTGCATTCACTTTGGTTTTTAAATCAGTTCTAATTAGGCCTGGATATGTTCCTCGACACTTACCAGTGAATGTATGATTTTGTGTGTGTGTGTGTGTGTGTGCTTTTAACATTTTGGCAAATTATTAAATTTGACATAATAATGAAAATAGATGTTTATCTAGCCTGTGTATCACACACAAAATCATGGAATAGAGAGGTAGGTAGATATTACAGTGTTGCAGCAGCAATACGCACAGCAAACATACAGAATATACATGTAATAGGATACAATATACATGAAACTATATATATATACTGTGTATAACCTCAACTGCAAGTTTATCATGCACAACATTTCGAATGTCACTGAGTTTTTAAGAAACAGCAATGGGAATGAGCTAGCTAATTAATCTCCTCTGCATCCAAACTGCATTAACTAGTCCACAATGTTGCCAGTGTTTGGTGTTAGTTGTTAATGCTTGGTCAACACATACTGTAGTACTACAATCAGAGCACTGTGTTTTGAACACTTTTTGATCAATTTGAATTCACACCAATTTGTCCAATTAAGTTCTTTTTCAGCATGGCAAAGCAAATATGTTGCAAGTTGCAAGTGTTTTGTTGAAAGAATAAAAATAAAAAATGTCAATCACAAAAAAATTCTGTTATTTCATATAAATGTATTGTTTCTGACTGCTAAACCTTTATATACCAATTTAATCTACTGGTTGGAGAGTGTGTTAAATGACCATATCTTACATTTTAAGCATTAGTCTGCTATTCCTTTGCATTTGCTCCAAGTATGTACTAAGAACTTGCCTTGTGCTTTGCTGCCTCATTTGAATGAACCCCTCCCGGTTGAGTCTCTCCACCCCCTGTGTTCTGTGCTGGCTGGCCACCAAAACACCACACAGATGGACAGAGAGGATTTCAAGGTCAAGAAAATAACTAGCCTGTTGGCTTTAGTTGTTGTGCTGCCATAAAAATTAGGCCCCCACCATTGTGTTGATATGAGCAGTTTCTTGACCAACAGCTGCAACTCAACAGTCTAGGTCAGCCCCATCGCCAGACCTCAGTCTTACGGGGGGGCATATGAAATGCATGGGAGGGCACAATTATTATTAGCCTACAGTATGTATATTTATATTATTTTATGTATATCGTATATACTATATAATATACATATTAGATCACCAGAAGGAAGCATCTCTCAAACATTACATTTTAAAGCAGTCAACAGAGGGATATGCATTGCCACAAGACACACACACACACATATACACGTACAGAGACTTTGAACCTACCGGTACTTTAAGCGGAGAGCGGGGAGGCGGCATTTCTCTGAGCAGAACGTCCTCATCAAAGTATCCCTCCACTCTGACTATACTTGTGAGCGAGGAGCAAGCTGGGCCTTGTGTCTGTGCAGCATACTGCGCCAATCCTCTGAGAAGACACTTTTGAGCGTGTAAAATGAGTTTTCACACATTGCTGTGGAAGCTAGGGCAGCCAGGCCCAGGCTTGGGCTCCGCGGAGCTAGCATCAGGCTCACACTGTCGTCCAGGGTCTTCTTCTCCAACTCCAACATCAGGAGGTGTCAGTGTCTTATCCAATTTGACAGAGGAGACTATTGGTGGGCTTTTTTAACCACTTACAGATATCCATGATGAACTGAAGCGACTAAACCAACGAAAAGTCATCCAACTTTCAAAAATGTGCTGTTGAGCGGCTAGACTGACGTAGGCTACATCATGTACTTAGCCTAACTTTCTTTTTAGTAAGGCCGTGATAGGCTGTTGCAGTGTAGATTCCCATCAATCAAACAAAATCACACAGTTGTTTCTTTATATTCTTAATGTTTTAATAATAAAGAAATGCAACACAAAATTAGCAACTATGATAATATAAAATTCAAGTAATTTTTTAAGCGATCTGTGCCCAAAATGGGGGGGGGGCACAAGCATTTTAGGGGCTGGGCCTGGCCCTCTATGGCTCACCGATAGCGACAGGTGTGGTCTAGGTTAAGCACTTACCAAAAAAAAACCCAATGGGCGCGTCTGCATTGCGTTCCGGTAGCGTCGCCAATCACGCGAGCAATCGCTGCCATTCAGTTCATTGCTTGATATTCCTCCAGCTGCGGCATGGTGCTTCCCAGAATCGTCTGTGAAGTGGATCTCCGCTCTGCTAAAGATACGTTCCAGGTCTATTTTCACATGAGCCGCTGGGCCGCTCAGACAGCCAGGCAGGAAGTAAAACAGCAAAAGTATCCACTCAGTTTGTCTCCTTTACAACTCCGTGGACGACAAGAGATTTATCTTGGAGTAGGAAAAACATAATAGACATCACAGATTTTTTTATAAAGACAACATCAAAAAAGAGAAGGCATGGAGTTTAATTACAGGAGTGCTTGGAGTGGATGGTAGAGACTAGCTTAATAAAGATCAAGAATCGAGAAAGCAACATGGATGGATGCATCATCCTGGATGGTAATGACAAACAGATGGTAATTTTTGGTAATTTATGAATGGCTAGACTTCCAACAAGCCGTTTCTTCCAAGGGCGTAACACTTCATTTATGGTCAATTTTTCTGCAACAATTTGTGCCTTTTCTACATCACGTTATGTGTAAGGGAAATTATAATAGGTTTTTGGGTGGCCTCTAACTTGCACAGGTGTGTGTGGTCCCTTGTGTGTGTGTGTGTGTGTGTGTGTGTGTGTGTGTGTGTGTGTGTGTGTCTGGTCGTGTGTGTCTGTTTCTGTGTGTGTTGTTTTGTCTCCCTCCCGGCTTTCCTCTCTGTTTTTTTTCTGAGTTCTCCGTCTCAGTGTATTGTTTGATTGGATGGGTTACACTGGACAGTTTTCATTATTTTGTTTCTCATCCATTTTATAAGAAGTGGACAACCCTGAAAGGCTAGAATTATATTTTCTAACATCAACCCCACTGATCTAACTGTAGTATTATCATTGTTTGCTGTATTTGCTTGTTGTAGACTACATAGTACAGTGAGCTGTGGCTTTTTAAATAGCACTGTGTTGGAGTTCATCATTTGTTTGTTTTCAGCCTGCGGGCTGTATATGGCAGCAGAGCATCCCATCTCTATCAAAGGGGAAAAACATCACAGAAAGCAAAAGGATCCTCCGTCATTTGATTTGTGAGTCAAATGGAGTGAGCGGCAGTGATTCACCGCCGCCTCAGCGGCTCACTGCAAGGTGATTCAAGGAACACGAGGGAGTCCAGACAAAGCTCTCTGACTTTAATCCAGGTCGCCCCTTCCACTCCCGATTCAGTGCTGGAGAGGTACTGTCAGCCTTAACCTAAATTGGAGCCCTCCCCCTCCATCTTCCACTCAGATTTCATCTCAGGCTTGGCTGGGTTTGTCTTTCTGAGAGGAGAAGCGGTTTGGGAAAAAGTTGTCGGTTCCAGGCTAGCGTGCCACGAAGGGTAAGGAGGGGAATGTGAGCTAATGAAGTCAGACCTGAGTGGGAACAGCAGTGCCTTTTTTCTTTTTCTTCCCTGAGCTCCACTTCCACTTGTTAACCTGACATGTTAGACCTCTGTAACCGCTCTTGTCTCTCTCTTACCGTCTCTCCATTTTGGTTTTCATTATCAATCAGTCTTAATCCACTGCCTCCCATTTTCTCTCGTTTTCGCCTCATGGCTCTCTGTGTTCTTTTTTGTCATTCCTTCCATTCCTTCGACCCCTCCTTGTCATCCCGTATATACGTCTATCCCTGTTTATATGGGAACTGAAAAGGGCCTGAAGGTGACACTGTGACAGGCGAATCAAGCACTTGTTTGGCATCACTCACACCCGTCAGGGACTTTAATATGATTTCAGAGGCCATTTGCATTCCATTTGTGGCTATCGAAAGTTATCAATCAATCGTTTCCCTCGGCGATGTTGACTGACTACTGAAAGTCGGCCCCAAAAAAGAAAAGAGCAGCAGGAAAATTGAGCAATAGCATTCTGTTTTGAATAGATGATTTGAACTGGATATATACAATGTCTGAAGTACATGCATGAAAATGCATTGTTTTTAGGAAGCCACTTTCTTTGAATGCATGTCCGATTTGTAGACTCATTAATGCAAAGACAACACCTGCACATGTAGCATCTAGATTATATTTTCTTTAGGGGCATTTTTTCCCTTATTTTTAGATAGTGACAGTGGATAGACAGGAAAGATGGGAGAGAGAAGAGGGATGAGGCAAAGGACTGCAGGTTGGACTCAAACCAGGGCCGCTGCACAAGGACTCAACCAACATGGGGGGCTTTGGCTCTTACTGGGTGAGCCAAAGGTCGCCCCATGTAGATTATATTTTTGTTGGCTCACATGTCTCTCATCATTTCAAGTTGATACTAATCAACCACATAGGTTGTTTGGTATTGCTCTCTAGAACAGCCATTAACATTTTCCTATCTATTGCCGCTATTGTTAATGTTTGGGTACATTCAGAACCCTAAAACTACTAAACTTTGTAAAGGTTAGGAAAATATTGTGATCATAGTTCCAAGAAACAGCCAACTCCCATGTCAGCTCCCCAGATTTGGTGACCCAACCATCAGACATGGGGGACTCGAGTCACATGACTTGACTCGAGTTAGACTTGAGTCGCAAATTGTATGACTTTAGTGAAATGACTTGAAATGACTTGACTTTCTGTTCATTTCTGATATTGAGGAGTTAACACGGCAGACCTGCAGAAATTATACTGGCTACGGCTAGTAAATTCAAAACATGGGTCCCTCTGTACCGGAAAGTTTAGGATTACACATCTGCATTACACACACACACACACACACACACACACACACACACACACACACACACACACACACATAAGTATGTGATTAAGCAAGGCACCCATACACACACACCACACTGCAATCTCACACACACACGAACATGCACTCTCTCTCTCTCTCTCTCTCTCTCACACACATACATTCTCCCACAAATACACTGACAAATAATAACATATACTATCAATTCCATGTGATAAATACACTCAGCCAGTCTCTCCAAATTACGCAAAGGTGGTGGGATTCAGCTACTCTTAAAGAATTTGTTTGTTTTTTTCTTTAAGAGAAGGAGTTAAAGGATGTGTTTCTGTCACCTAAAAGTAAGGCATGGTTGAAGAACATTATTTGACTTGGAAACCATTATACTTGAATTGTTTGAATGAATTTCACGATGTGATGTACGTACAGTATGTGGCTTAGACGCAATGTTTTTTGAATATTGAGTAGGAAAAAATGCAAATAAAATTCCATTAGTTCATAACCATTTGCTCCAAATATGTACTAAGTATACATATACTAAGTACACGTATGACTTGACTTGCTTGATTGTCACAAAAAATGACTTGGACTTGCTTGAGACTTGCCCATGTGTGACTTACTCCCACCTCTGCCAACCATCTGCCTTCTTTTGCATCACTAGAATGTCACTTCACTTCTGTATATGCGCTAGAGGGACGGAGGGTTTGCAGTGTAGATGGCTTTGCCCATTGTGTATAACTGAAATTTAAAATATGATGTGTGAAATCTCCCCTTTTGATCCACATTCTTTACATATTATGACAGATATATTCTTTAGATGTGAGATGATTGTCTTTAGATGTCTGTTAAAAGTCTTCTACTGTATGGTAGACGTTAGCCAGTGATCCATTGGCAGTTCATTTTGTAGGCATTTTAGACAAGACAATAACTTTAACACAACTTATGGGGAAAAGGGGATTGGACCGCCCTCCGACCTGTCTCAAACACATGTCTGCGTGAAACGGTGCCTTTGGTGTGGGAGGCCAGTGTTCGATTCCCACTGCGATACATCAACCAATGTGTCCCTGAGCAAGACACTTAACCCATAGTTGTTCCAGAGGCGTGTCACCTCTTATATATAGCAATTTTATGTTGCTTTGGATAAAAGAGTCAGCTAAATGACATGGAATGTAATGTCTCCTTCCTCAAAACACCGTTCCTACCGCTTTTGGTGCTTTTGCCAAGAGGTAAGCCCCCGCCTGACAGCCATGCAGAACAGCCAATAGCAAGATAGCGTGGTGTGACAAATACAAAATCTTTTTCCTACGCTATATCCTCATTTGTCTCGTTATTATGTACACAAAGTTAAACCTAATTTAGTCCAATACAACAACCCTGAAATTAATTCTACCTTCACGAAGGATGTAAAGAGCTGTTTTTGTTGAAACTGTATGAGAGAGACTGTGTATTGTACAGTCATTTTAGAGTTCAAGGAAACACAGCTATGTAATCTTATTATTTTACAATGAAAGGGCCATGCTTATTTCAAAGTAGGTCAATTTGTCTGACATGGAATGTGTGAGTTAAGTTTTTATGTCCTAGATAATTTGCCCTAGCCCTGTCCTTCTCCTCCTCCTTCAATTCTTACAACCAAAAACTCTCTCTGTTTTTCTTTCTCACCAACTGGTGCACCCTTGAGTTGCCGATACCTCTCCCGTGCTGCTGTAAAACTCTGATGAATCTTTTCATTTAGGAGCCTCTTAAACAAGCTTGGCCTCCAGAGGAGATCTTTAACAGACGCTTTCTCAATTACAGGCTGGGGATGGAGTTAGAAAGCAAACCATTAAAACCAGCCAGGCACTGGCAGATCGGGCAGAACTTGTTAGGAGACAGTGTTGTAATGAGGAACGTTTAAGGCTTAGGCGAGGCTGTCTTTAAAAAAAACACCAGAGACGAGACTGTTGGAATCACTTGAAAGGTTGTTTGGGGTAAGGTCAGCAAAAATTCACTTCTGATGTGAATTAAGCCACATTTCAGACTTCTGACCTCAGTAATTTTCTAAACTTTCAGAATTTGCCCTGCTGAGGACATGATGCTGCAGTCCTTATTGTCGGCCTGTTTGTTTTGAAGAGCAAGACAATGAATGAAAGCTGAGAGACAATACATTCTGACAGAACAGAAGCCGCGAGGGGCTGCTGCTCTGCTATGCACCGACTCTGTTAGAAGTGTTATTACACTAATGTCTCAGATTGAAAATGGCAATAATTTATTGATGTTAAAAGATGATTTTAAAGTTTTATCTAATCTGTGGATGGGGTGGGAGATGTAAGCGGATCTGGGAGGAGAAAAAAAAAAATCAGTCATTGTGTGTGACCTGGTAAGCGTTCATGTCAGGTGAAAGGAGTCTTCTTTGGTGAGCTGATGGAAAAACAGCCTGCAGCTATAACTCTGTCATAGCTGGGATTCAACATCATCGCTCTCATGGAAAAAATGATCCATTCAAGCATTCAGTAACACAGTCGCTTCAGATAAAGATGTAGGGAGTGGGGATCTGAGTGCACACGGGTACAAACACTGACAGACACACACACACACACACACACACACACACATTGTCACAGGCGTGCACACACATAAGCGCAAACACACACAGCAAATATCTATGCTGAGGAAATGTAAAACAATTAATAAAGTTATACAATAACACTGTATACACTATATTCACACAGTAAACATAACGGTAATTACGATCAATCAATCAATCAATCATTCAATCAAGATTAAGACATACGTTATTGATCCCTCAAAGGGAAATTAAATTTTTTTCACCTTGTAGTTCGGTATAGCACACATTGGACCCAGAATGCAAGAAAACAATGCAATAATCCAGGAATATGCACATCATTTTAGTCAATAATAATACATTTACAAAAGCTCATTTAGATGTTCACTGTTATTATTTTGCAATTTGACTATAGTCATAATAAAGCTATAATAAAGTAAAGGATGTTGTCTGGAAAATCTGTAAAAGTGTTGTTTCAAGACAGTTTTATTTCATATTTGAATTTGCAAAAATTACAATTGTACTGTCGTCGTATTACTGTTTTCAGTATATCTTAAAATATAACTTCCACACCATGTAAATTGTCAAAACACTTGACACCTTTTATGGAAAGGTTTTTTTTTTTTTTTTTTAAAGGTGAAATATTAACCTAATTTTAAACCCAGAATTAGATTAACCACAAATTTCACTACATGCTAAACATAATTTAAGTTAATAATTTAAGATTTAATTCTTTACTTACTTCTCTTGAGATTTTCTTAATTATTTTGTTCCCATGTGAGAATATTTGGTTCTCATAAAGATAAAGAAACAACGCACATGCCTCTCCTATCATTCAGTCAGCATTCATCAGAGATTTAACTATTTATTGCAACAAATGGAAGAACAGTTATGCTTTGCCCTGATGTCCCCCCTCTTGATAATGCTCCCTAGACCAGCAAAGCAGCATGCTAAGCTGAAACGGGGAGCACATGAGTCATGTTAGGACATTTAAAAGGACCACCTCAATGTGAGAATAGCTCTGATTGTGTGCCAGATAGGTGTGATAATTCAATCAGCGGGCATATGACTTCCATGTACTGCATCAACTAACACAAGCTTCATTTTATAGAAAGTGCTCGGGGGCGTGATGTCCAGTGAGTGGCAACAGATAACTCACATCTGATCCTCTAAAAAACCAAGGTGCGGTCTTTTCCAAATGGCCCCTGGCCCTAACACGCTCCAGAACAGCCAAACCAGCCACAACAAAAGCTGTGTTAGAAACCGTTCCCTAGCATGGATATAGTGCACTGTATAGTGTGTTCACCATTTGGTAGTGGTGTTTGAATTATACGTGGTTAATTTCATTCACTATATAGTCCACTATAAAATACCCAGAGCCTATTTGAGTGTACGTAAGATGTACCCTCCATTTAACTCCCTTATACCACAATGCAATGTTTTCCCAGAGGGGAAAGACAAGCAGAAGCATCCGCGAAATCTAAAAGGGAAAATGGAGCTGGCTTTTGTTTCTAAACAGTAGAAATTTGGGGGATGCATGGGCGGACTAGTGGTGGAGCTCGTGCAGCTGTGTGAAGGCTCGGTCCTCGACGCAGAGGTCACGGTTTCGGTTCTGACCACACCTAAGGAATCTGGAATCTGAGCGTCTCCCCGGGACCGATCCACCAGCGGATATTTCTGCTGTTTCTGCACCATGAAGGTGATGGGAGTATTTATAGAAACACCCACTGCTGAACTCAACTCTGTGATTTTGAAGCTTGCTGGGCCAATTCTCTAATCTGCTCTTTGTCAGCATTTTGATTTAACCTTCAGATCCAGAACATGTTTAGGCGGCTGTTGGCTAATTAATACAGACTCTACGGTGGCAGATAACACAGCGTGTCATTCATACAGACAGCCACCAGTGCTTTCATCTTCAAGTATAAAACACGAGATGAAATGGAGCAAAGAGTTTGCTTCAACTGAACTAATTCCTGATTTCTTAGAGTGTCTAGTTTAGAGCCTCATAATGTAGTTTGTAAGTGAAGTGTGAGGGGAATGGAGTGTATGCAGGTTTCTTTTTTTTGCCTTGCATCTTATGACACAAAACACACAGTCCTGTGCATGAGACAATATGCATGAGAAAAATTGCATTTGTGTCTTCCCGACTTGATTACTGCCATGTCTTTTGTTCTGGTCTTCCAAATTGTGCCACTAGAGCCCTTCAACTTGCTCAGAGCACTTCAGCCAGAATCTTGACAAAAGCTAGAAAATATGATAACATAACACCCGTCCTGGCCTCTCTTCCCTGGCTCCCAGTGCAAGCTAGAGCAGATGTTAAGGTTTTTCTTTTGATGTATAAGGCTCTGCATGGACTCGCACAAAATTATTAATCTGAGATTATTACACTGTATTCACTAAAAGGATCTCTCTCCTGATCATCCCCTAGTCAACTCACAATGTGTTGGTTTTAAAGCAGGATCTTCAACACATATGAACCCCTTAACTAAAAGAGGGACCCCCTACTACATAGTGTATAAAATTAAGTTGCATATTAAATTGGGCCTACAATAACATGGCCATTATACATTCCTTTTATACATAGAATATCAAACTTTTCAAATAGCCTCATTATTGTTGGCATGGCTTTATAAATCCCATGTATGTTTTAATTCAAAATCTTTTCTTTTTTTAAATTTTAAAACATTCATGGGCCACAGGGAATCCCCTGGATTAACAGGGTTGTGAAACAGTCCGATCAGGACTGTTTTGTGGTTTGAGTCCTATCATCTATGGGGTTGACCCCCTGTGAGGTGATTCTGAAAGCAGTGGTGAGATCTCAGAAAACAAAGCGACCTGAAGCAGGGTTCAGTTCACGATGTTCAAAAGGTTTAATGGGAAACTCAAGGATATACAGGACATATTTTCTAGCAATCGCTACAGTTATTTAAGTGAAGTGTAGTAAGATAAGAGAGTCAGGATGGGAGGGAGGATTGTCCCAAGGTCTCCTCACACAGATAGAAGAAAGTTGTTCTCATCCATTTTTATGTGGCACTGTTTTCCTAACTTCTCACAGAATGGAATGTAACATTATTCACAACAGTGAATCAGACCTTGAGTCTGTGAATAAAGGAATATATAGTATATGTTTATGGCCTTAGTGACTACCTTACACACAGGACAGTTTTTTAAGTTTGGCTTAATTATTTTATTTTGAACAAGTAAAACCATAGAAAATAAGATACATAAGAACATGTACAAACAAAATCCTCAGTAAACATATATCAAGATTATTAAATGGGGATACATGGGGGGATAAATGGGGATGTAAATGAGCATGGATAGCTCACCTGGTAGAGGGTGCACCCCATGTACAAAGGCTTAGTCCATGTCACAGTAGCCGCAGTTTCAACTCCGACCTGAAGCCCTTTGCTGCATGTCATTCCCTATCTCTCTCCCCTTTCAGTTGTCCGATATAATAAAGGCTTAAAAATAGTCAAATAATGAAAAGTCAAATAGTCGAGTAAAAAAAATATAGAACACACATAAATATAATATATATATATATATATATATATATATATATATATATATATATATATATATATATATATATATATATATATATATATATATATATATATATCCCAATCTCTCTCCTTTCACATAAAAAATAAATAAATTAATAAAATGATCAACAACCAATTTGTAATATTTGATGAATGTTTATATATATTTTTATTTTTTATTTTTTTTATTTTATTATTTATTTTTTTCAATATCTTAAATAAGGATTTTCATCTTCCAAGAGTAGGGAGTAGGACATTTCTGGTCCTTCCCGCTTGAGTCTATGTTTGTACTTTAGTTAAGTACAAAACAATTAAAGAGCTGATGTCAGATTCCTTGCTAACCTAGCTTCAAGAAAAAGAAATAAAACAGCATTATACCATTCTTGTAAATACAAATTGACAAAAAACTATTTCAGCTTCCTCTTGAAGAGTTTGAGCCGCTTGTTCTCAACATTCTCCTAGTTCAGAAATAATGGCAATGTTGCTTTCAGAACGCAGTTTTATGATTTAATTTCACTTAACACATACCTGTTTCAAACGCCATGTTTAAGATACCATGCCCACTGGAATGCCAAAAGTCTTCAATTATATTTAGGTTCCCAAAGTTGAATGTTAAATCTGTGAACTTGCTGAAGCACAGTGGAAGGAACAGATCAGTGGCTTTCGAGGAGTTTTGAAAATCTCTCTCTACCCTATCCAAAATGTTCTTCTCTTCTTTTTTCCCTCTGCTAACTCGTGTTGATGGGACAGGTTAGCCTGGTTCAGCAGGGCTACCTCCATTCAGCAGGTATGTCCTCTTTCCACTGTGACCAGCATCTGTTCAGCCAAAGGTTGCCATTATTGTCCCAGCCAACAGCAGCAGTGACCGGGCCAAGCCCTGCCAAGGCTCCCTTCAGTGGCCTGGCTCTGGGCTGGTCTAATTTGAAAATTTTATTTGTTTTCCCTTACATTACTTTTATACTTTAAGTAGTTTTGAAACCAGTGCTTTTACACTTTTACTTGAGTTAAAAGCTTGAGTTGATATGTCAACTTCTACAAAAGTAGTAGTAGTAGTAACCCTAGTATCGAAACTCTTACTTGAGTAATGAATGTGAATACCCTTGACACCTCTGGACAAAAGGAATGTAAAATCAAAAAAAAATGTCTTAGTGTCTTGCAAAAAAATCACTCCACTGCAGCGATAATTAACAACTTCAACTCTGTTGCTCTCACCCCCACCATCATGGAGTGTTCATTTCAAAATCTGCCTAACACCCATACTGGATCACTTCCAATTTGCCAGAACAGAAACATGGAGGATGCTATCTCCATGGCGCTGCACTCCTGTTACCTTGGCATCAACACCTCCCTCTGTAACTGGATACTGGTCTACCTAACCAGCACACCCCAGTATGTTGGTTTAAACAAACACACCTCCTCAATCCTCACCCAAAACACTGGCGTCCCACAGGGCTGTCCTCTCCTCTCCTCTACTCCGTCTTCACGCACACTTATATTGTTACAATAACATTATAAAATGCTTAGTCTACATAGAGGATGTTTTCATTTCCGGGATTGTTCAGGTGCCACCAGAAATTCCGCCTGATGTCTCTCATTTTCGGCCAATTGTCCTCTACCTTCCTCTTTCTTTGTGTTCTAAAATCAGCGGATTTCTGAGGACTATGGTTAACTGCTCCTCAGATCTCTGCAGGGTAAATCCAGACAGCTAGCTAGACTATCTGTCCAATCTGAGTTTTCTGTTGCACGACTAAAACAACTTTTGAACGTTCACATGTTCCAACAAAACAAGTTCCTTCCCGAGGCTATTTTGCATCCTGTGCTTAGCACCGCCCAAGACGATTGTGATTGGTTTAAAGAAATGCCAATAAACCAGAAAACATTTTTTTTCCCAACCTAGAATCCTGTGTGGACTAGCCAGACTCTCCTCGACGCAGGGGCCAAGGGTTCGACTACAACCTGCGTCACTATGCTGCATGTCAGAAATAGACGACCATAACCTTGATAAAAGGTTCTTCATTTTAGGTTAGAGGGAAGACAACAGGGTTAAAGGGCTGCATGTAGTTGATCTGAATGTAGCCATAGTTCCAATGAAGGGAAATTGTAAAATTATATTTTAGACCATGGTGTGCTTCCAACAGTTTCTGTGTGACCCTTTTTTTTTCAACATGACAATGTCACAGTGCAAAGCCAGGTCTATGAAGAAACTACTTTCCCCGTTTGGTGTGAAATGCAGTAACTTGACTGGCCTACACAGAACTCTGACCTCTTTGTGTACAAAGTTGGTCTTCCTCTGCCTCTGAATCACCACAGAGGCCTTAGCAATAGACCATAGAAACAGGTACAGAGTTTCTCACAATGTACGAAACATGGTACAGATCATTGTGTTTTATATGAAAGTGTTGGGTGGTCCTCTCTCCAAGAGAGACGTGATATCCACTGGTATCTCTTTATCTTTAAGGCTCATGTTGGAACACTGTTGTCTTACCTTACCGAAGCCCTGTGAAGAGGAGCTATTTTAATTTCGGCGCCCATGTTATCCAATCTGTTTGTTCATACCAGCTGCGATCAGGTGTGGTGCGCTGCAGCGATCGTTTTAGAGTGTCCTCAACGTCTTCCGCTAGCAAATGTGTGAGGCCAGACAGGTAATCACATACAGGAGGGCTTTTTATCTAGCTTGTGATGGTGTATTCTTGTTTGTTTTCTATAGTCTTTGCAATAACTCAATGTCATTGTAAATGAGGGCTGCGCCTCAATGATCTTTCGAGGTAAAATAAAGGTTCAGTGACTGAATGAAAACTTCTTTGTTGCACATCATTCGGTGAGTACTAGCACTAGGGAAACGGGATTTCCAGGAAATCTAATCAAGACTATTTCTTGATTTCTAGGAACGGTTATATCGGAAAATGGGACATAAATAAATAAAAAACGCAAGAAGTGCAACTCTGTTGTTGTGATGACGTTGATGCAGGCGGGGGTGCTGTACTGTAGCTAAATTCATTACGCAGCAGTAGTCTACATCCGTGGAGGTGGAGAGAGCGTTTTCTATTTGTGGCCAATTTGTCACAAAAATCCAAAACCGCCTGAGCTCAGAGTCTATCAACGCTCTCAGCTTCTTGAAATTCTACTTCCAGAAGAAAAAGAAAGGCAGGGTTAGAATGCCTTGTAAACTAAAAGAAATATGTAGCCTAAGTGGTCCCGAGTTCAATGCAACGCTGATATTGCAGCAGATTGTTTAGGCTTTTATTTTTTTTCCATTCAGTTTTCCCTCTGCCTATGGTTCTGTCTTTTTGCGGTGCACAGTTGTACATTTCTGTGAGTAATGTCCCTTCATTTAGTTGAACTTGTATGTGTTTAAAAGAGAAAAATGCCTGCCCTGCCCTAATGAAGAAATATTTTGGATAACTTTGAGTGATTATTCCTGTTTGCAGCTGTATTCAAATCTCAAAAGCCACAGAATGGATTTGGTTTAATAGGATGATTTAGGAATCATTCAGTGGTTTACTTTAACAGATTTCATTAGTTTTTATAATGGAGTTCTGTAAAATATTGGTTTTATACGGGTTGCCTGGATTTTCAGAAGAAAAGTCCCAGACATCCCACCTGGCATTTCATAATTAGTGCTGCAGCAGATGTCACACACGCAGCTCACTTGATCACGCAGCAGAATTGATCATAGCAAACTGTGTTGATGATGGACATAAACTGTGTTCTTTTGCCCAAATAATGATACAATGAATAAAATAAAATGATATAAACAAATGTCAGTTTGGGATTCGGGAACACATATTTGCATTGATACATGATACTGAGATACATTACTTGGGCTAAGAAAATAAATTATTAAAAATATTTCCCAGGATCTGATTCATCTAATTTTTAGGAAAAATATTAAACCCTAAGCTGCACCTATTGGGCTCTGTCTTCATTTCAACAAAAAAAAACAGAAAACATTATTTATCATTATTTAGTTCTCATGTCTGCATTGTTCATCCTTCTCAGCCTCCCAGAGAACCCACTCGTACCCCCCCCCCACCACACACACACACACACACACACACACACACACACACACACACACACACACACACACACACACACACACACACACACACACACACACACCCTTTACTAGCCCAATCAATGAGCTGAGAAGTGGAGCTAAATACACTTGACCTTGGCAGACCAGCGGGGGCCACCCTGGCGTCCTGGGTCCCTGGATTGGTGCCAGCGCTGACGGTGCCGGGAGAGTTTGGCACGGATTATGGTCTTTGGGTGAAGATTACTATGGCATGTTCAAATGGTAGAAGGAGGATGCCAAGATAATGCCTGTGATGTTTATCTGGGGCTCTGGCTCATGCATATGGAAATACACACCTGCAGTTATACACATGAACGGTCTCACGGCTGTTCGTGAAATGGTTGCATTATATTTATTGCATTACATGTCGTTTTTTCATGGTGGTGAAAACAAATTTAAATCTAATGTCTGCTATGTATATATATATATATATATATATATATATATATATATATATATATATATGTATATATATATATGTATATGTATGTATATATTTATATATATATGTGTGTGTATATGTATACATGTATATGTGTATATGTATACATATATATGTGTATATGTATATATACATGTATATGTGTATATGGTATATATTAGGGCTGTAACAATATACAATATGAAACCAAAATTGCAACACCCAGATCCACGAACTTGTGTCGCCAAGTGAGAAGGCAGAATCGCGACACACCCCTTTCAACTCCCAGAGTAATACTTCCCGTCCAGATACAATGCTACCACATCTTTAGGCCCCCAAGTTCATGAACTACCAAAATGATTTTGGGAACATTATTTTAAGGTACAAAAGAATCTTTGGTGTTGGATCGAACACTATTGAAATCAATCAACATCAATAAATAAGGTCTCTGTTGTATACTGTGTACTCTGTTGCAAAGTGGGATGTCAATGACCAAACAATGCCATGTGGCTGAAAAAAAGTTGTATTATAACTCTCCTTCACACCCCCACCCCAAAAAAGAAAAAAAAAATGTATTGTATCGATGTGTGGGTCAAATATTGGAATACTTTCATGGTTGTGTATTTTGTGTGGTTTCCTGTTTTATTTTGAAGTCCCTGTTTTCCTTCCCAGTGTTGTCTTGTTTTACTTCCTGCCTTGTGTTTTCCCGCCTCTGTGATTGTCGGCCCCACCCTGATATGTTTTACCTGTTCCTGAACCTAGTAAAAAATGGGGTTGTTAATATTTACCCAGAGTATTTATATTTTGTTGCGCTAGTATTGTGTCAGACATTTTGTTCTGTTTCTATGTGAAGTCTACCCTGTTGTCTGTGTCTATTTCTGATACGCTGCATTTTTGCTTTTTCCTCTGTGGTCTGTCCACCTTTTGTTTTGAATGGATGTTATTAAAGACTCAATCAGCGTTATACCAACTTGGGTAAGCATTCCTGTACCTTATAACACCAAACGATATTTTTAATCGTTAAGCCCATGTGTTTGAATATTTTCCTTTGATATGTTTCAAGGGTAGGCTATTAACGTAACTTAACGTTAACCAGCTAGTTAATCCATGAGTTGATTTATTTTTAATATCGCGTGTTGCAATATTTTCATATGACGATGTATGCATAAAATAACGTTAGCTCGGTCAAAATAACAACAAAATATTTAATACAGTTAACAACTTTTCATATCTAAAATGTATTTTGTAGTTAATTAATGCTAAAAGTCTCCTTTAACGTTATATAACGTTACTTGGCAATGTTAGCAATTGCATGCTTCTGATAGTTAATGTTGGTCTTATATAAACGATAATTAGATCACTGATTGCATGTACGGTTTGGTTTAACATAGCTATTTTAACGGGTTAAGGTTCTGTGAAACTAAAATATCTAACTTTGGAACAGCCATTTGGTAACGTTAGCTAATGAACATCAATATTCTTGCCTCACAATTTTACTAGCCTAAACCTATATTTGCTGCAGAAAATAGCCAAACGTTATTCAACCAGAACAACTTTGTCTTCTTCAGCCGCCCTTTGTAACCGTGTAACATCTAGTGCATTGCCAGTACTGAGAGAAATGGATAGGTAACTTTTATTTGAACCAGCCTAAATTATGATTTTGAATATATTTTCTATGTTAACAGGGGCAAAATGCTGTTGCGTGTTCAATTCGGGAAGAGCAGAAATACGTCAAGCTGTCTGAGCTGACATTCGATGCTTTCTTGAAAGAAGGTGGGTATATTAGGTTAAAGCAATATACATCACCCAATAACAAAATAATACAGCATTAACCTATTATGCTATGATATCTAGTCAGGTCATTATGTTCATTGCATTCATGTTCTTGTGCAGGTCTTTCATCTTTTTGGAATACAAAATTAAATATGACCATTGATTCTTGTGACAAAGTAATGTTTTTTCTTATTAAACTTTTTAAACACATGTCTAAAATCTACCAGAAAGCAGGCAGCCAGACATTAAGGTTTATGAGCAGTCAGACACAGAAGTTGACACAGAGGTTTTGAAGAAATTGAAGGAGTCACCTGGAACTTTCAGAATCATGCTGGGCAATGGAACCTGGTCATTTATTCAACAATTCACAAATTATTTTGTTTAGTTAAAAGGCCGTAATGAGAATATTTATTGTCTTAAAAATAACTGATTCTTGTAATGTGTTTATATTTGATGTACATATTTCATAATGAACAGGTGCCTCTCAATCATCATCATGCTCGGTCATCTGATGACACCATCATCCTGAATTTAATGATGTGTGACCCTGTTGAAGAAGTAGGCTCCTAACTGAAGGAAGCCAGCCTAAAAGGCCATGCCAGATAAACTAAAAGGCAAAAAAACGGTAAGTGGTGGAAATGCTGTTAAGCTCCAATCTGAATGTTGTTTCACCATGGGAAGTGTTCTAGATAAGTATTTTTTCAACATTACATATGGTTTCACAATAACGGAAAGCACATTTTATTCCACCTATAGTTGATTGAAAAATCAAACATCAAAACCCCAGGTGAAAATTATGTATTAATATGAATAAAGAAGCCAAGAAAAGATGACAATCTCCAGAAGGCATGATTTGACAGATTGACATGCTAAGATGACAAAAACAAATTGTAAGCATTTATAGGGGCTGTAAAAGTTTGTGCATTATTTTACAGTTAATAGTATGTAAATTGTGTTTGCAATGTCAATTGAGTATGATGTTAACTTTGAATTCATTTGCTAGGACATCCCCCAAAAGTTTTAGAGTGATGTATGCACAGGGATCAGTAGCCATGTTTCCCTAAGTAGTTGATATCACAACATGGATATGTTAGTAAATGGGTTAGTGCAACAAATGCACATATTCACTGTTTGGAATGTTAATAGTACTCCTTTATAAATTACATAATTGCGATTGGAAGACCACTACGATTCGGAGAGGGTTGGGATACCTTGCCATGGCGATTGAAGACCATACAGAGAAAGATCAGCAGAGGAAAGAGGTGCCTCAGTCAGCAAATCTCCTAAAGGTATGTTTACTGATTAGTCATGTGATTATAACCTGTGAATTGTACAGAAATTAGTTCTTAACATTGTATTTTCTCTTAAGTTGGTGGGCCAGGCCGTGGTCGTCAGCCCTTCGCCAATGACAAAGAGCTGTCTGATGAGGATGTGGAAGCAGCTATTGCTGTTTTAAAACACTCTTCTGATGAAAAGACTGTCCGTGAGAAGATGGAAATCACCTTCATATATCGGCAAGCAATGGTCAACGATGAAGCCAAATCATCAGATTCTTCTTGGTCTTCCCAAATTTCTGGACACACCAGGACTGGTATGACATCTTAATTCATTGCATCACCAAAATATCCAATGTAGATTATGTATCACTCATCACTTCTGTCTATGGTGTTACATTGCAGATAGAACAAGATTTCAGACTTCTGTTTGGTGAGGCCACGGCCAACAAATTTTGGAAAGTGGCCAACCACTTTCAAAGCAAAAGTAATAAAGGAAAGCCATGGACTTGTACCCACCACAGAACTCTTGGATTTGATGCGCAATGCTGAATCAGCTGCTGAAGTTGAGAATGGTATGAATGGAACTGTTTTACTTTTTATTGTGGGTTAAGTAGGTGTGTAGAAAGTGTACATTTCCATATTGGTGCTAGTTGTCAATTTGAATGCTATACTATGGTATAATGTTAACCAGGTTTTAATTCACTTATTTGTAGGCTGGGACAGTGACATGTCTGCCATCTTGCTGCTGCTACATTTGCTACCACCATCTGCACAAGGTAGAAAGAGGCCGGGAAAGCTGTCTGCATATCAAGCTGTAGATCAGCTCATCAGATTTCAAAAGGTATGCTTAAATGATTAGTTCACTTCTAAAAACATTTTGGCTGATAATTTACTTACCCGCATGTCATCCAAGATGTTCATGTCTTTCTTTCTTCAGTCAAAAGGTTTGAGGAAAACATTACAGGATTTTTCTCCATATGCTGGACTTCAAGGGGACCAATGGTTTGAGGGTTCAAGTCTGTCTCAATGTAGCTTCAAAGTCTCGACATGATCTCAGCAGAGAAATAAAGTTCTTATCTAGCAAAACAAACGTTCGTTTTCAAAACCCTCAAACCATTGGTCCCCATTGAAGTCCATTATATGGAGAAAATCCTGTAATGTTTTCCTCAAACCTTAATTTCTTTTAAATGAAGAAAGAAAGACATGGACATCTTGGATGACATGGGGTGAGTAAATTATCAGCAAAAAATGTTTTCAAAGTGAACTTATCCTTTAAGAGTTGTTTAAAATATATCTTCCATCACTTCAATCTTGTGCACAGTTTGAGGTGATCTGATCTATTGTCAGAAATTAGTCACTAAAACAATTCTGTTAAATGTGTTTTGTTGTAGGTTGGAACCAGTGTGCAGCAGCATCTAGACAACATCACCCAAAGCAGTCAGCCCTACCTTCTCGCCCACGGATCCACACAAAGCACCATTCACTCCTTCTTCATTGTGGTTGACAAGAATGCACTTCCATGCAAGGCAAAAGGTTCAGTTGGCGCTTTTGACGAACTCTTTAAAGCCCATTACGTCTTTGGTACGTCATACAGTTCTTCCCTGAGCAGCTTTTTCACTTTTGTGCAAACAACCATCTATAACATCGACATGGGGAAACAAAGGAGACCCCTAGAGTTGCGGAGTTGCGAGCAAGAATGGTGCGTTAGTTGAGATAAAACTATGAAGTGTTTTCTTTGCAAAAGTGACCATGGAAGTCCAAACAACCTTGTTAAGCACTTTAAGGTAATTCATGGACTATGTACAGGCAGGACTCTTTTTTTGAAGTGTGGTCACTTCAATTGGAATTCAGTGGAATTGCTATGGCAATGCAAGTGTCCATTAGCATTCAGGTTATGAAGGTTAATTGGGCTAAACATAATGGGTTTGTTTATTGACCAAACTTGGTTATCTGTGGGAAAGTTGAATCTGAAGTGCCCGTGTTTTATCAGATTGAGTCAGTTCTGATAATGTTTGAAAAACTGTTGCTACTCACAGTGCCTTTAGTTACAGTAACTTTTCAAGAACATTTCCATGCTTATGAGGTGATCAAATCAAAGCAGGATTATGTTTTTTTCATGTCGACAACCTGCATTACCCTAGGCCTTTTGACATACAAATGTCATATGGAGGGAATGACACAACTCTCCTCATCGTGCCATATTGCTTTCTCTGGTAAACATTTTTATGATGAAGATATGTTTCTGTCAGAGACAAGGCAATGGGTTTGCAATGTAATTTCACTGACATTGAAATGCTTTCTTTTTTTTGTTAAAATAAATGGTGAGTGCTGTGATCTAGTGTGATTGTGCTTGTTTTCATAGGATTGTAGTTGATAGTTCTATAATTCAGTAACACTGCATCTTATGATTTATAATTTTTTAATCACTGAGAAATGAAAAGTAAATATTACACTTAAAGTGTCATTTTTTTTAAAGGAAAATTGTAGTAAAATTAACTCTACAGTGTGATCATATTACTCTTAACAGTGCAATTAAACTACAGTGTTAAATACATTTACACATTTCATTGTTATTTTTTACACAAAATTGAGTAGAATTAACTCTAAAAACTTAACACTGACCAAAGAGTTAATTTTACACTGATTTTGAGCGGGACCAAATGTTATCTGAAATGGAGTCAATTTCAACTCTATAGGAGTTAAATTAACACTTCAGTTTTTACTGTGTAGTATCACCTGTCTCTTGTTACCTCGTTACCCTGTGTATTTAGTCTTTGTGTTGCGCTTGTCTTGTGTCAGATCATTTTGTTCTGTTTCTATGTGAAGTCTACCCTGTTGTCTCTGTCTATTTCTGATATTCTGTTATTTTTGCTTTTTGCCTGCTGTGGTCTGGACACCTTTTGTTTTGAATGGATGTTATTAAATCCTCAAGCTCAGCACTATCTGTCCGTCTCTGGGTCCGCATTCTCTGTACCTTATAACCGATACAAACTGACTTCTGGGTTTGGTGTATCGTTACAGCCCGTGTGTGTGTGTTTATTTTCCTTTGACTTGTTTTCATGATGGCTACCTCACCTATCTTGCCCTGAAAAATCTGTTAATCCCATGAGTGGATTTATTTTTATGAACAAGTGTTGCAAAAAGTGCTATAGACATAAAAGCATCATTATAATTATTAGCCGACAAAAGGCACCAAAACGACTTGTTAAAATAAAGGAAAATCAACCCATTCTCAGTCCCATCTCGCAAAATATGGACGCGTGCCTTTGTCGTTATTATTAATGCTAAAAGTCTCCTTTAGCGTCACATAACACGTACTTGGTCGGAACTATTGGCGGCCCTTTTGACGCTGTTAGGATAAGGAAGAGCTCGTGGGTGGGCTTAAAGTTCTGTGACTTGCGGGAATGGGACGGTTGGGTTTAGGGAAAGGTTGTGGGTGGGCTTACTGTTCTGTGAAACGCGGGAATAACGGGCCGGTTAAAGAAGAAAGCAGGTTCCTTGAAGTCTATGCAAGCGTGACCAATGAACATCAATATTCTTGTCCTCACATGTCGGTTTATCTATTTCTGTAAGACAGTGTTACCTTCAAAATGACTCCTTATTTGTGAGACAATTAATAACTAACTAATAGTTTTACACATTCTGAACTATTCCTGCGAACTAGCTTCACCTTTACGCTGACCCTGCCATGGAAGCTCCCTGAGAAGAGTTCGAATATCTGCATGTGTAAATACCAACCTATCACATACTGCTCGCTAAATTAAGTCTACATGCTGCTCTCCCCAGTCCGCTCGACACACACGCCAAAGGGTGTTTTTTTTTCGTCGCATCGCTGACAGCCACTGTCCACACGTCCGTATTTTACGTGTTCGGAGTGAGAAAGGATTGAAAATCATGGTTATCAAGGCCAGCGAAAGATCACCTTCTTGGTTAATGAGACAGGACATGCACTGCAGTGTCAGAGAGCTGAGTCAGAGAATCTTTATGTTCATTATGCATTATGTTCTTGTGGGAAATGTTTCTTCTACCTGGAATTAATGTTAGATTCTGCACTACAATCAGTCTCTCATAAACAAGTCTAACTGCTTATGAGAACAAAGGATACACAGGATAAAATCTGGCAGAAATGCCCCCCTCCCAGTACTTGTTCAATGAAGGGGAGCAGCAGTTTGCTGGGCTAAAAACAGAGCCATTTGGAGCCACTTGCAGGGCAGCGGTAATGACAGCAGACATTGGCAGGGGGGCAGTGAAACTCATTAGAGTCATTAGTTTCAACTCATTTCTGTGTCAAGTCTCCTATGCAATGCTGGCTAAGAGGAGGATGGGGGGTAGGGTGGAGGAGGTGGGTGTTGGGGGAACGATTTGGGCATGTTGGGGCGGGTGCAGATCTGATGCCATTAGCATCAGGGCGTGATGGATGTGGCTGGCTGGGGTGCCACCGAGGCAGAATTTGCTAAGTCAGCTGTCCAACTTCCTTTTCACTTTCTTTCATCCTTTCTTCTCCCTCCCTTTTCCTTTTCTGGCTCCTAACTGGCTGGGAAAAGCCCAACAGCATTAGGATGGAGGGTGGAGAATAGCAAACAAAAAGGAAATTTAAAAACTGTCAACCATCCTAGAAGTGTGAAAAAGCTCATTTGATATGAGCTGCTTAGAAAAGGTCAAAGCACAGTGTAAAGATTAGTAGGTCATCTTTGTCGACACACGTTCCACTACAGGGACTGCAGAGGAGAAGCAAGGGCTCTGATTCTGTTACCACTCAATACTGTATACAGTGGAGCTCGAAAGTTTGGGTACCCCAGGTGAAAATTTGTATTAATGTGAATAAAGAAGCCAAGAAAAGATGGAAAATCTCCAAAAGGCATCATATGACAGATTAGACATTCATATAATATGTCACAAAAAGTTAAATTTTATTTCCATCATTTATACTTGGCGTCTGTAAAAGTTTGGGCACCCTGCAGAGTTTCTAGCATGCACCGCCCCCTTTGGAAAGCTGAGACTTGACAGTGTCATGGATTGTTTTCAATCATAGTCTGGAAAGACCAGGTGATGTCAATCTTAAGGTTTTAAATTCCCAGACCTTGCCTCAACAATCAGCACCATGGCTTCTTCTAAGCACTTGTCTAAAAAACTGAAACTGAAAATAGTTATGCTCACAAAGCAGGAGAAGGCTATAAGAAGATGCCAATATCCTCTGTTTGGAATGTAATTAAGAAATGGCAGTCATCAGGTACAGTGGAAGTTAAAGCAAGATCTGGAAGACCAAGAAAAATATCAGAACAGCTTGTAGGATTGTGAGAAAAAAAAAAAAAAAGAAAAAAAAAGTCCAAACCCCCGTTTGACTGCACGATTCATCCAGAAAGACCTGGCAGACACTGGAGTTGTGCTACACCATTCCACTATAAAGAGATACTTGTACAAACATGGTCTTCATGGAAGAGTCATCAGAAGAAAACCTCTTCTACGTCCTAACCACAAAAATCTGCGTTTGAAGTTTGCAAATGAACATATAGACAAGCCTGATGCATTGTGGAAACAAGTTCTGTGGACCGATGAGGTTAAAGTAGAAACTTTTGGCGGAATGAGCAAAGGTACGTTTGGAGAAGAAAGGGCACAGAATTTAATGAAAAGAACCTCTGTCAAACTGTTAAGCATGGGGGTCAATCATGCTTTGGGGTTGTATTGCAGCCAGTGGCACAGGGAACATTTCACGAGTAGAAGGAAAAATGGATTCAATAAAATTTCAGCAAATTTTGGACACTAACTTGATGCCTTCTGTGAAAAAGCTTAAGTTAAAGAGAGGATGGCTTCTACAAATAGATATTGATCCTAAACACACCTCAAAATCCACGGTGGATTACATCAAGAGGAGTAAACTGAAGATTTTGCCATGGCCTTCACAATCTCCTGACCTCAACATAATTGAAAATCTATGGATAGACCTTAAAAGAGCAGTGCATGACAGACAGCCCAGATATCTCAAAGAACTGGAAGACTTTTGTAAGGAAGAATAATAATAATAATAATAATAATAATAATAATAATAAATTGAATTTATATAGCGCTTTTCTCAAACTCAAAGTCACTTTACAGACTAGAATAGATAAATAAAAAAAAAAAAAAAAAGGATAGGTAGAACAGAAGAGATGGGTCTTGAGAGAGGACTGAAAAATGGTGAGGGACTCAGAGATGCGGATCTCATGGGGGAGGGAGTTCCAGAGCCTGGGAGCTGCCCTAGAAAAGGCTCTGTCCCCAAAACTGCGGAGCTTTGACTTGGGGACAAAGAGGAGACCGGCTGAAGCGGATCTGAGGGACCGTGAAGGTTGGTAGGGAGAGGAGCACAGTGAGGTATGATGGGGCAAGGTGGTGGATGGCTTTGTAGATAAGGACCAGGATTTTGTATATGATCCGGTGAGAAATGGGAAGCCAGTGTAGCTCTTTTAGTACCGGAGTGATGTGGTGCCAGGATGTGGAGCGGGTGATGAGTCGTGCGGCTGAGTTCTGAACCAGTTGGAGCCTTTTAATGGAGGTGGAGCTGATGCCGAGGAGTAGTGAGTTGCAATAGTCAAGTCGTGAGGAGATGAAGGCGTGAATAAGTCTTTCGGCAGCAGAGGGAGTGAGTGAGGGTCTGATTTTGGCAATATTTCGAAGGTGAAAGAAGGAGGTTTTGATGACCTGACGAATGTGAGGCTCAAGGGAGAGGGTTGAATCAAATATCACACCAAGGTTGCGGGCCTGGGGAGATGGGGAAAGATGGTGCCGTCAATGGTGAGAGTGAGGTTATTGGCTTTGCAGAGAGTGGATTTGGAGCCTATGAGGAGGAATTCTGTTTTATTGCTGTTTAGTTTGAGGAAGTTGTGGTGCATCCAGGTTTTGATCGCTGACAGACAGGAGATGATGTGGGAGAGGGGATTCAGGGGAGTTGGTGCTGAGGTAGATCTGGATGTCATCGGCATAACAGTGAAAGTTCAGGTTGAAATGGCGGAGTATCTGACCAAGGGGGAGGATGTAGATGATGAAAAGAAGGGGACCAAGTACGGAGCCTTGGGGAACGCCTTGGGTAACTGAGGCAGTAGCAGAGGTGTGATTATGAAGGGAGATGAAATGAGATCTGTCAGAAAGGTAGGAGCGGAGCCAGGTGAGTGCAGTACCTTCGATACCAAGGTCTTTGAGTCTGGTGAGCAGGATGTTATGGCTCACAGTATCGAAGGCTGCACTCATGTCAAGAAGAATAAGGATATTGAGGGAACCGGTGTCAGCAGAAGTGAGTAGGTTGTTGAAGACTTTGAGCAGAGCAGTTTCTGTGCTGTGGAGGCGAAAACCAGATTGGAAGGGTTCAAATTGGTTATTGGCAAGGAGATGAGTTTGTAGTTGTGAGGCAACAAGACGTTCGAGGGTTTTTGACAGAAAGGGAGGTTGGATATAGGGCGGTAATTATTAAGGGAAGAGGGATCCAGACCGGGTTTTTAAGGACTGGGGTGACAGCAGCAGTTTTGAAAGCAGAGGGGACAATTCAAGGGACAGAGAGGAGTTGAAGAGGTTAGTGAGGTAGGGGAGAGAACGGGGAGGCATAACTTCAAGAGAGGAGTAAGAAGGGAGTCCAGTAAGCAGGTAGTGGGTTTGGAAGAGCTGATGAGTTTAGATATATCGGAAGTGGTGACCAGGTCAAACTGGGAGAGGAGGCAGTGTGGAGGAGGAGAAGGGAGGTCAGGCTGGGTAGGGAGAGGAGGGTCCGTGGTAGGCGCTGGAGTAGATACTGGGAGGTCAGATGCAGGGGATAGAGACTGATAAATGGTGTTGATTTTGTCTGCAAAAAAGTGAAGGAATGAGTTGCAGAGATCAGGAGAAGTAGGTGGGGTGTTAGTCCGAGGCTTGATGAGGTTATTCATTGTGGAGAAGAGGGTTCTGGAGTTATGACAGGGGTTGGTGAAGATGGAGGAGAGGTAGGCAGATTTGGCAGAAATGAGAGCCTCTTTGTAGGCAGTGAGGTGGAGTTTATAGGCTTCATGGTGGACTGTGAGAGATGATTTTTGTCAGGCGTTCAAGTTGGCGGCCAGTTTGTTTCATTTTCCGAAGAGCAGGTGTGTACCAGGGTGACGAGGTGTTAAAGGTGACGGTTTTTGTTTTGAGGGGGGCCAAAGAGTTAAGGGACAAAGACAAGACGGAGTTGAGGTGGTTTGTGAGATCATCAGGTGAGGTGAGGGTAGAGTCCAGATGAAGAGTGGAGGAGAGCAGGTCAGAGAAATGGTGGGGATCAATGGATTTAAGATTGCGGAAGGTGATTTCTCGAAGGATGCGTGGGCGTGGGGTTGGAGAAGGAATGATGAACCGTATCAGTTTATGATCAGAGAGGGGAAAGAGGCATGGATGGAGGTCCAGCACAGGCAGGTTGATGGAGCAGACCAGGTCGAGGATGTGTCCTTTGTCATGGGTGGGGAATGTGACATGTTGGATGAGAGTGAAGTTGTCCAGTAAAGTGGTGAATTCCGATGACAGCTTGCAGGTGGGGGAGTCAATATGGATGTTGAAGTCACCGAGTAGCAGCAGACGTGAGGAGAGAGATGAGGCTAGTGTGAGGAGTTCTGTGAAGAATGGGAGAAGATACCTCAAACAAGAATGGAAAGACTCATGGCTGGCTACAAGAAGCGTTTCCAAGCTGTGATACTTGCATAAGGGGCAGTACAAGGTATAAACTCTGCAGGGTGCCCAAACTTTTGCAGATGCAATTTTTTAGTTTGCTGTTATTTTGAAAGTATAACTGATGGAAATCATTGCTTTAACTTCCACTGTTCCTAACGTGACAGTTTTTTAAATTTCCTTTTTGTTTGCTATTCTCCACCCTCCATCCTCATGCTGTTGGGCTTTTCCCAGACAGTTAGGAGCCAGAAAAGGGAGGGGGAAGAAAGGATGAAAGGAAGTTGGACATGTGCAGTGTATCCATTCTTTTATTGGAAATAAATAAATAAATAAATACATAAATACATATTTCATGTTTGTATAACTTAACACATGATGTATAAATATGACTGTATGATAATATGACTATAGCCGTATACGCACAAGATTAGTGTCATGTGGGGACCTCGTGTGATTTGGAAATTACCTCCCCACATCTGAGTATGTGTGACACATTCACACTGGATAAGCAAAGCTTTTACTTGAATTTACTGACTGTACCCCAAGAGTTGGGTACCCAGAGGTGCAGCCAGGGCGAGAAGGGCCGCACCGCACTTGGGTCGGTATCTTTTCAGGTCAGGCCCGGTAGAAGTTTTCAGAGGTGTATTCCCTATCATCACAGCCACGGCAGCACCCATATGGCATCGCTGTCAGCCCTCGGGACGAAGCGGCAGAGAGCGCGTCGAGGTCTCCGGTCAGACGGCAGTCCATACGTTGGTTCTGAAAGGCAGCGTCCGCAACGCCTGCAAACCCATATCCGCCTACGAAAGAGGAATAAAAAGTCATAAAGGAAACAAAAACTTTGAGAAAATGACATACGACACCGACCAATCACAGATGGGGAAGAAGAGGAATAACTTAGTGTAATACTTTCTCAGTAACCACTTAAAAACTGTAGCCACTTAAAGGTGCTCTTGGGTTGGATGATGGCACGCCTTATTGACGTTCAAAGTATTTTCAAACAAAACGGATGTTAGCTTGCCCCTCCCTCCTTCCCTCAGTCAAAGAAGGTAAAGAACTGTATATGCGGCTGCATTTAACCCCATCTGACGCCACAGCCTCACTGCAGCATCAATTAAAGTGATTGCTTTTCTCAACTTTTCCTCCTGTTGTTTATTCCATTAACATTTTAGTCAGATTGCAGGCATCATAATTCATCCCAGAGGTTGTTGAGTCCTCACACAATCATTCAGATCACACAGAGGAAAACACAAAGCTGCATAGCTGAACGTCTAAATGCGTCCAAGATCCCCTGCATTGCTTTTGGCCGGCCTCACCTCCGACTGTGTGGCATGCAGCACAGGACTGTGGTTATACTGTACACTCCCAGTGGGCAGCAGTCTTTCACAGACACCTCCTGTTTTCTTCTCATCTTTCTTTGTTCCTCACACTGGGATCACACGGCTTTAGTATTTGCCCCCTCCTTCTGTCGTCGTTTCTCCCTCCCACTCCATCCATCCCCGTCTCATCACAGTCAATCACCCACTTTCCTCTTTCTCGAGCTTTCTATGTTTGGCTGTCAGACTCTTTCCTTCTCATGGCTTTTCTCTTTTCTCTGTTTGTCTAAAGGTAAAGCGTATGCACATGATCTCTCCTGTTCTTCATGTGCTGCATCAGAGATCTTCAGACAATCCTGAAACCTCCAAAATCGTAGGACCTGACTTTCTAGAATGATAATTTGACTGAATTGCCATTTGCTGAAGATGTGAAAGGGGGGGCGAGAGAGGGGGAATGACATGCAACAAAGGGCCGCAGGTCAGAATTGAACATGCAGCCTTTGCGACAAGGACTGACCCTTTGTCCATGCACGTTTTACAAGGTGAACTACCCAGGCTCCCTGTGACAGGCCATTTTAACCAACAACAAATATTATATTTAAAATGTAACTGTTTCAGTTTGACATCATGTGTCAGCTGTTTGGTCGGCGTCAACAACATATGTGATCATTTGTCATGTTGATCCAAGAAACATGTTGTTCTGAAAAGAACAACCAATCTGACATTTTTAAAAATACATTTATTCTAGTTAGATGAAAATATTACTACTACTACTCATGTCTGTATGATAAAATAAAGCTACAGTTTAGCTCAGTACAAAGACCTCAGACAACCTCACATTGAAAACAACACCACAGGAAGTTACTGCCGTGGCCAGGTTGGGACAGTGGTAGAACAGGCGCACATGTTTTACCCTGCAGAGATCTGAGAAAAGGTTAACAAAACTCCTCATAAATCGAATGGAGTTTAAAATGCCAACACAAAGGAAGCCCAAGGCAACGGATATCTGGCCTAAATGAATGAAATCTAGCGGATTTTCCGTCGGCAACGGAGCAATCACCGAAGTGGAACGTCGTGAATATACTGTAGATGTCTTTTCCAACTTTATTTCTAACAGGTCTCACACAGGGAGACTGACATTAAACCCATTCCCATAGATAATGTACGTTTTTAAGAATTATCCCTCGTAATGATTCTGTCCTTCTTTGCTGACGGAAAAGTGTGGTTACACCCTGTCATGACTCCAATATCAAGTCTTTAAAAACAATCGCACATTCTAAATTCTATTTTAGCCATAGACCTTTTTCACAGCAGACATTTTTACTTGTCATAGCAGGAAAAGCACAGATGAAACTGATAACCTTAACGATGGCTCAATTACATCAAGTGTCCCAGTAAAAGCTATTTCAGTGAATCAGCATGCACAATACCAGGGCCTCTCCTAATTGGAATGCAGCCATCATTAATGGTTTTGAATACACCTGTGCTTTTCCTACTATGACATGTCAACATGTCTGCCGTGAAAAAAGTCTATTTCTACTCATCACAAGAATAGAAGAATCAGCATACTGATTCAATGATGTTAATCATAGTATGCTAACATGAAATTAGCCACCATATACTGCCGCTTATTTCAAACCCAGAACACAAAAATTGTATTCAATTGATGAAGGGTGTTTCATTTGTTAAATAAATACTGTGTTCTTTTGTTTTCTTGATTTAAAACGTGACTTAAAACTGTCATTGGCTGATTGCTGACTGTGGTAAACTCATGGTTGCTTTATAAATTCTGTCTACAGCAACAATGCCCTTTTTAAAAAAGGATAAAAAGGAATGTAGATGAGGAGGAGCAGTTGGCTTGTTAAATTATTCAGACTGAAACATACCGCCACCACATTTTACACACTTCATTTCCACTGAGTATTTTTGCCTGTGTATCTTGTGCCAAAAGTAGAAGTCATAATTTGTGTTTCTGTACATTCTAAAGGTGCTAGTATGTTAAAAGTCATACTTCACTTTGAGTCTGAAAAGATCAATTCATGAATGCTGGAATGATTGATGGTATAATGTTTTCTGTCTTCTCCTTGATATACATTGTTGTTGTGGTCAGCTTGGATTCATGACAGTCCCAAAGCATTCCTACATTTTCAAAGCAGAAGACATGCCTCTGATTGCTAATTGAACAATTGTGCAACCAAAATTGTGTGTCCATATGAGGAGTCAGAGTGGACATTTAAGTTTAGTGTTTTGGATGGCAGTGTGTTTCATGTGAACACGAGAGCCAAATGTAGAGTCGTGTGTAATTTTTATTTATTTTGTAAAGTGTGGTTTGGAACTGAAATATAAGTGTAAAGCAATAGTGATGGCCAAACGAAGGGACATGAAGCAACAATTTTCTTCATTTTCTGAGCCCACCAGATAGCACTCTTTATGCTTTAACCCTCACGTTGTCCTCGGGTGAAATTGACCCATTTTCCTATATCAATGTTCTTTTTAACTACCCAATTGTAATTGCTCAAAATAACATGATTGATTCCACACAACGCTCTTTGGCAAGTACAAATCTCTATTTCCATTAATTTTAGTCTTATTCAATTTTATAGCATTTGGAAAACAAATTGAAGTGGTTTCCCAATAGTAAAAGTTGACATATTCCAGTCTGTGATTTTCCATCAACATCCATTCCTTTAATTTTAGTCGAAATAATTCCTAATTTCTGCTTTTCTAACTTAATCATTATAATATAATCTCCTATAAATGATGTTTATTGACCATAAATTCCAAAAATAACTGTAAAACTAAAGTTAATAAGTTAGTGTTACGTAGTGTTGAAAACATTGATTAAGAAGGGTCAACAAAAGTGTTGATTTTCAATTTTGATGGGAAGACAACACAATTGTTCAAGGAAAAAGGCTCAAGGTATCGCAATTCAGTGTGCTTTCAACCCTTGAACAGAGACCGCCATCTATTGGGCTCATGAAATAAATGGTTCACAAAGCTTCATTTGGCCATTGCTATGAACAAAAAAAGTGCCTGTCTTTTAGCAAAATTAGTTCAGGGTTCGTTACATGAGTAACAGGTTGTAGTCAAGCACCAGTGGTCGTGAACAATTGAGAAACACTGCAATTTTGTATCAATTATGTGACAAACAAAACATCTGCTGTAAAAAAAAAAAAAAAAAAGGGTCTATTGAGCAGGTGAGGGACATCATCTCCAGTAGAAGCTACGGTAATGTTGCAGGGATCTTGTCCATGTTAAGCAATTTCTGTGGCCACTTTTCAGTACCTGTTCATGGATGTGTGTAGCTAGCTACATGGGAAGATAAAAGTGCATTTCATTTGTACTCAGAAGACGGAATATCCTATTTCTAAGTGGTACACATGCACCCTGAAGTCGGATTTCCGAGTTGGGAAGTTGTAACATCTCACAGTACCCCAAGCAAGCCGACCTCACAATCCAACATGGCTGCCCCTGTGCATGAACAGCAGTGAAACTTGTAGTAACATACAGTTTATTAGCACTTCTGTCTTATTTGTGTCAATAAAACCATACACAGTACTATCCAACTTACAGTATATCCGTGCACATGTTTTTATGCTGTTTTTATGCAAAAAAACAGCATTGTGTTGTTATCAACTGGTATTGCTAACAATGGCTTACCTGTATCAAACCCCTCAGTGTAATCCGACTTGTTTTAATAGAACCCAGTCAACTCGGGTCTGACATGAGAATATACCCACTATATTTAGAAGAGGGAGATTTGTCCCCAAATGTGGTAAAACATATCCGTTCAAGGGGCTGAAAACATAACAAGAATTGTTTCTTCGTGCTTCATCAGGAGGAACGAAAGAGAGAACATGACAGGAGGTGGAGAAAAAGAAAAGTGTGATTTATGTAGATTTGAACTTTGGAATTTCTGGCTTTAACAAGTTCTGATTATCTGACAGATTTGTTGTTGAGATTTATGATTTACAAAAACAAAAACATCCCAAAATATGTGTGATTTGAATATGCAGAAAGTTTTGAACAATACAGGAGAATGATAGAGTACTTTCCTTTTACATGAATAAAGACATTTGCACCACCATGACTTGATGCAGAAAAAGCATACATTGTTGCATTAAATTCATCAGAATGCAGGAAATTGACGCTGTTGATGCATGTATTTGATGTGTTTGATGCTAAAAATGTTATGAGGGACAACTCCCCGGGATATAATGTGTGTCCCCCCTCCCCCAATGTTGAAACCAAACATGCACCCTTGGACAAGGCTATATTGGGTACAGTGTTTGGAACAGTGGAAACCTATATGGTACCACTTGAGTGTATATCATTAATTTTTGCAATGGTAAAATTGTGCTTACCAATGTACAGTAAGTGTAAACAGTTCAGCCAGTTTAATACAATCTTGGCTTAACATGTTCTTTACAAGAGTATTTGTCTTCCTCTCGCTCATATTGGACTGCAGTGTGTGTGTGTGTGTGTGTGTGTGTGTGTGTGTGTGCGTGTGTGTGCGCGTGTGTTTGATGCAGGCCAATGCGTGTGGGATTCAGCCAGCATTATCTTTGATAACAGCTGATTTGTCCCAACACTTTGGCAGCGGTCTCCACGTCATTGCACATTATTCCACAGCTCTCTGCAAACCACGAAGATGCAAATGTCTCTCTCACGTCACCAACAATAAAGCTGTTTTCATTTTGTTTTGCTTCTTAAATTAGGGGACAGTTAATTTGTGGCAGTCGTATAGTGTGTTTGGAACTAATAGACACTAACTCCGCTGTGTGTGTGTGAAAGTACTTATTTGCCATTAATATTTCAATGTTTGTATGTGTATTGCTCTCTGTTGGGGAACTTAAAATGCACAATGATATTGATATTCAAGGTTTGTGTCTCTCTCTCTCTCTCTCTCTCTCTCTCTCTCTCTCTCTCTCTCTGTGTGTGTGTGAGTGTCTGTCTGTTCGTCTCTCTCTCTCTATTCTTCTCTTTCTCCTTGTGTGTGTGTGTGTCTGTCCGTCTCTCTCTCCCCCTCTCCCTCTCTCTCTCCCTGCGTGTGTGTCTGTCTGTCCGTCTCTCTCTCTCTCTCTCTCTCTCTCTCTCTCTCTCTCTCTCTCTGTGTGTGTGTGTGTGTGTGTGTGTGTGTGTGAGTGTGTCTGTCTGTCTCTCTCTCCGTATTCCTGATCGCGAGTCTCCCTGTAGACACAGCTGGGAAGTCAAGGCTGCCAAAATCACCCAAAACCTGGGTGTTTTACTTTGAAATTTGTTTTATTTTGTAAAGTAGCCGGCTGCACTGTAGCCTTCCTGTATGTGGTTACTTGCCTGTTTTGACACATTCGCTAGCGGCTCGCAGAAGAATAAGAGAAAACGATTGCTGCAGTGCGCAGGCTGGTACGGCTGCTCCCCCGATCTCACCAGTACGGATTGGATAACATGGGCGCCGAAATGAAAATAGCTCCGCTTCCCGGCTATTCGTGGCACCTCAGCGAGCGGTGTGTTTCTGGCCTCAGAAGGTCACCATAATCATCAGAAGTCATCTTGTTGAACCAGAAATAGTCATATTAGATTTTACAGCAGCCTGGCTGCGGTTATTGAAATATCTTGCTCAAGTTGAGCGAATGACCAACTAACATCATCATCCTTGTGACCTCCTGTAAGCAAGGCAAGAATCTGATGGAAAGCTCCTCCAGATATGTGGATGTTGCCTGTTGGAAGCGGTCCAGTTTAGGAGGAAGAATATGTACTTTTCTGCTTCCCAAACCCCAACCTCTGTGTTTCTGTCTATCTGTCTCTCTGCCAGTGCGTCTCTGGGGAAATCGAGGCCCTTTGCTGACACACCCCTCTCGCTCTCTCTCTCTGGCTCTCACACACACACATCCACTTTCTTTCTCTTTCTATATATCATGCTTGTCCATTTCCTTTCCTCCATCCATCTCCATGCCTTTCTTCCCTTAGTCTCAGGGGTGTTTGAGGCCAGAGCAGCCGCTGTCGCATCAGAAGTCATCCAGTTTAACAGAATGACGAGCATCACAGGCTCAGGCCTGCTGGACCAGCCTCACTGCCAGACACAACACACACACTCACACACACACAGACAAAGAGACAAAGATGTTATTTTTGCTGTTATTTTTGCCTCTTCCGTCAGTAGCCAAGTCTACTGCACGATAAATATCAAATGCAATTGTTTTTTCTTTTCTTTTGTCTATATCCATTTAATGTTTAACAGCAAGAAATTCTATCTGCAAATTTAAAAAAAAAAATAAATAAAAAAAATAAAAACCTGTCTCCATTGGTCGATGGTTTGGTTGCACTGCACCAAAAATGTTTTAACCCTAAGCCAGGGGAGCGGAGTTCAAGTGTCATTCTTGTCCCGCCATTGCCAAGAAAAACATTTTATGCTTTGATTTTTAATGACTTGTCATCATGAGAAAATGTGTTTTAACCTCCTGAAATACGGACGCTTCGTCAGTGTCTCTGTGTCAGATTACGTCGCAAAAATCAACATTTAGTGTCTGTGTGAAAAATAATTTTGAGCCACTCCGTAGTTTGGGTAATCAGGAAGCAATTAGATTCCTCTCTGTAATCACAGTTACCTCCGGGTCACAGCACATTATTTTGACCCACAGTGGAAACAACCCGTTCTCACTCCCAACTTGTAAAATACTGATGCTTGGTCAGTGTCTCTCAACGTCAGATACCGACTTTTGACCCTTTAGCGTCTGTATGGAACGCACCGGGCAGAGCAGCAGCTCAACCGCGGCGCTATAAGATGACGTATATTAAGAGAGACAACAGTAGAGAGTAGTATTAAAGACCAACATTGCATGTAAGACAGGGTCTACAAATGTCAACAAAAACAAACTGGGGCCCACCTGTACCACAAAGCATACACAACCAGTGTTCCAGTGCTCTAGCCAATAATAGACAAGAAGGATTTGGGGGTGGGGGTGGGGTTAGTGCACCAAAGCACAGAAGGGAGGGGACAGGATGAGGAGGCTAGTCTTGTTTTGTTTGAAAATACTTTGAACGTCAACCAGAAGAAACGTCACCCAACCATGCTTAGAGCACCTTTTTCACGCCAAACCGGTCGGGACCCATAGCGTCACATAGTGACGGCAAGAGTCTGAAGCATCTCACTGAGAAGCTGAAAGACACTTTTTACATCAACGCCAAAGGCACCTGACCAACCGTCACTATTTGAAGAGTCGGGGACTGAGAATGTGTTTTAAGTCAATGGGAGTCATCCTCTGGGAAAATTTCTAAAAAGAGTGCCAAACACTAAACCTAGAATCCAGAGTGAAATGTCACTGACAAATACTTTATTTCTGATCTAGTTGAAAAAGGTTTATGTAACAACCAACAACCAAAACACCACACAAATGCATGATTGAGAAGAATAAAATGAAAGAGTATTGATTTTCTCAAGAGACTCTTTTATTTATTTACTTTTTAGTTTCCCATGCACAGATTTCCCAGCAGTGATCAAAGCCACGCCATGATGTAATATGGGTTCACTGAGTGATGCAACAACAGCTTAATTGATGAGTACGGGGTGATCATCTCTGTTGCAGCCCCCCCTTTGTGTGCTAGACAAAGGTGTAAGACAGCGGTGTGAAAGTAATGAAAAGTAATGAAAAAAAATTGGATTGTGTGGCACGCCTGTTTGGTTCTTGCGGGGGAATTCTTCGCACCGGGGTGCTGATCACCCTGTTGGGGTTATGTATCGAGCTGGGCAATATATTGATATATCAATATCGTGATATGAGAGTCTTAGATTTTGGATATAGTAACATGGTATAAGTGTTGTCTTTTCTTGGTTTAAAGGCTACATTACAGTAAAGTGAAGTCATTTTCTGAACTTACCAGACTGTTCTGGACTGTTGTATTATTTGCCTTTACCCACTTAGTCATTATATCCACATTTGATTATTTATCAAAAATCTCATTGTGTAAACGCTACAATATTGTTGTGGTATTGATATTGAGGTATTTGGTCAACAATATACATATATACATATGTAAATGTATATGTATGTATGTATATTTATATATATACACATATATACTACATGCGTGTATAACTGCCACATATCTGCAACTAGTCTCTCCTGATTGAAATGTATCTCAGTATAAATCCTTTCAGGAAGGCCTCACTCTTAATCAATGCTCTACCTAACTCCAATCAGCTGTTGGAGGCATTCACCTTCCTGCTAAACCAATCAGAATCATTACACAAATGGCAAGGGCCAATCACAGAGTCACAACCCTGCTTTAAAAAATCTGTTTCTCCCTTTGCTATCAGCTGTCGTTGCAGGCAAAGAGGGCAACCCTCCACCCCCCCCCCTTCGTCCTCCAGTCCTCTACTCCAGCTGACCAGTCCGGAGCCTCCTTTGGTCTAGTCTTCGGGCTCCTTCGTCGCCACCATGTCTAGATTCCATCTGGGGGGCTGATGGTTCTCTACCCCTATGCATAGATGTATGAAAGATTTGTATAGCGATGGAGTCTAATTGCCAAAGACTTTGTACATTTTATTTGAGCTGTACAATAAATCTTATTTGCATATCTACAAACATGTCTCTCCTGATTGAAATAGAGTGGATGCACATTTTTATTACCATCACTCCAGCACCTCCACCAAGCTTTAATCAGGTCACTGATGATTTTCTAATGTTGGACTCCAGCAGGGAGTTCAGGTGTAAGTATGCAGTGACTTGAGTGATGATTAAACCAGGTAGCCTGGAGGTAAGGAAACCTGGCTTGATTTTCTGAGGAACTGTGGTTCTGTAGGAAGTCGGTGAAAAACATCTCCCCTCTGTAATTACTGTTGAAGTGCCCCTTAGAAAGGAAGTGAACCCTCAACTATTCGCAATTTTATCGAAATCGCAAAATGAACTAATGCAATATAGTAGTCCAAATCGCGGGGGGGTATGCAATAGGCAAAATATGTGTTTAATCATTCTGAATGAAGTATTGTGGTGCTGCAGAGACGTCCCGGCCTACAAATCCTATCCTACAGTCTAAAGAAAACATCTTTGTGTTGTACAGTTCCTTGCAAAAATCACACAATAATCATTATAGTTTTTTTAAGATTTAATATTATTCAATGATAATGAGAATAATGATACACAAATGATCACTCCCTTCAATATCGTGAATCATATTGCAATCGCAATATAATAAAGACGTGTGAATTGGCTCATTGGCTATTTGTGCACCAGTAAGTTCACCATTTTGAGAAACAAATTGACCAGATGGATATAAATCTCATTGTTCCATGCCAAGTATCGAGCTGAAGTCAGGGCAGGGTTAGTATTATCAAAGATCCTCTACGCTAAAGATGTTAGGAAACAGTACACACTTCCAGTCTCCGAAAGGGGCGTGGCCTTGTTTTAATGTGTAGTGAACGTTGTGTGGATAGATGAAAAGTTATATTTTATACGGCTTATGTTCTCTTGCTAAACTTAGATATTTACACAGCTAAAAGACATATCTAGCATCCCTGATATTAGTTTTGATTGGGCGTTCACGAATGTTGGTTGATGTTATGTGCTGCCAGATCTTGTGAGAGGTGGGTCCTGAGGCAGAAACAGGTCTCAAACTAAATTCATTTTCTCCTGATGTGTCCGACAGTTTATTCCTCCTTGAGTCCAGCTTCTCCGGAGGAATATGGCTTAACTCCTCCAAATACAACAGAAATGTGGGTTTACATTTCCATTTGTTGTGTACATATTAAACATGGGGTATTGGTTAATTAGTGGGTTTCAAAGGTGTTTTTGAACTTCCTAGCTTCTACTCTTTATGCTAAGCTAGGCTAACCACATCCTCAACACACAGACGTGTATCTAAATCTATTTATTTCACCTTAAAAGTAAAAAATAAAGAGTTGTTTCTCCTCCCATTTGTTAGAACAGTAGTATAAATCCACTTCATCTTCACTGTTGATGCAGTGGAAACACAATCATGAATGTGCAATTTGGAACTTTTTACTCTAACTAAAAGGTGAAGCAAGTGATATTAATCATGTACACGTTGTGAAATTCGGTGAACATCTCCTCACCTAGCTATCTTTTTTTTATGTGTGTGCTGAATAAACATCTGACTGTTAATTAATACAGACTCCTGACTGTGTACATAGAAAACAAACAGAAAGGAGTCCATAAGCCACAAAACACTAATCACGCCAATCGGCAACAGGCATTGACGGTTGATGGTAGGGGCGAGAGGGGGGAGGAAGCATGTGAATGTGCTGGCCAGCCAGTCCGTGAATCTTGCTTCTAAAGGGGGGGTTGTTAATTTTTGCAATTGAGTTCAAATATCAGTCTTTGCAGAGCATCACTTACTGCACCTTCTAAGTTTCCTGGTGTTTCTGAAAAAGAGCACACGTTTGAAAGCCATTCCCCAGACCACTACAATTTGAGTAAAACGATGTATTGACAATAGCAAGTGTATTTAAAGCGTCTGAAAGAGGGCTGTTTATGGGAAATCAACAGTCTCACAGTCAAACTCATCAAAGCTAATGGCTGAGCAGCAGCAGGCCTTTCACTGCACTCCCAACAATGAAAACTGTCTTGATCTTTCTATGTGTGTGCATGCGCGTGTGTGTGTGTGTGTGTCTTTGCTTTTCCACATGTGCAAAGAAAAAACTGAGGCAGAAAGTTAAACGAGCAAATAAAAGTGAGAGTGACGGACCAAGCAAGAAAAGCATTGCCAAGCCTCAGATTTAAGGAGCTGACAGAGTTTCATAGATAAATAGAATAGTGAACAGAAACTGTTAGAGAAGTCTGAGCATCGCGACGGGCATGACAGCCGTTTGAGACTCAATCGATTGACAGATAAAATGAAAGTGGCCTGTCGCTGTCCCTGTTCCTCATCGAGCATTGTCTCGCTGCTATTGACAGTTTGATAGAAAAAAAGAAAACAATGGGCAGAGTGATGGGGGACGGATAACCTGTGTTGTAGAGAATAGCTACAGAGGGAGTGTGTCTTCGGGTGTTGAAGAAGAATGGGTCTTATTTTAACGATCTAACCGCACGGCGGGAAGCGCATGGCGCAAATGCCTTTAGGGCCTGTCCAAATCCACTTTTGCTATTTTGACGCTGGAAAAAAGGGTCAGTGCGGGGCACATGGTTCAAACGGGTTATACTTAGTGTCTTCATTGAATCATAGGTGTGTTTTGTGTGTAACATGCAATTAACCAATCACAGGGCATCTCCCATTCCCTTTAACAGCCAGGCGCATTTGTACCTTGGTACATTGCTATTATGATGGAAGATTTGCACCATAATATTTTATTTGTAATCTTGCACTTCCCTATGTGTGTGTGTGTGTGTGTGTGTGTGTGTGTGTGTGTGTGTGTGTGTGTGTGTACCAAGCAAAATGTGCGTGCACTGTGCATAAGCCTAGGCGCATGTTACTATCGCTAAAACTATCGTTAAAATAACAATGAAACGCTGCGTTACTGACTTTAGACCAGTTTATTGTTGGTCAATGGCGCGATCACTTCCCACTGCCTCAAGATAGCAATACGCCTTGAATGCATCTGAACACACCTCCCTGTAAGATCAGCACACCCGGATGCTGGACCGGAAAGTAACAACTGCGTTGGTCTTAAAATAGCAAAGACACTTGCGTCGGGCTTAGCGCCTTGCTGCGCCGGGTGTAAGATAAGACCCTGAGAGTGCTTGTCCTTATTAGCATATAGATATTGCAAGACAGTGATGACAGGTCTGAGAACCGGACAACAATGTCATCAATGACCTCGGATTACATGATCACATCCAGGTTGCAGAGAAACTTGACCCATGTCCACAGTGTGCTTTCAATGTAAAATAGGTCACATTTTCCAAAAGACATTTGCATTCAGCAATCATATAGTCACGTCTTTTAGCCTTCTTGGGTAATCTTACCACTACTGTCAGACTTATTTTTTTTTTTTTGTGAATAAAACTTTAAGCTGCACGTCACACCCGAGTTGAATAGGTCCCATTTACAAGTTGGTTTTTCCTTGCTTTCCTTAGCTCTTTCCAGGTTAGCAATACCAGTTTATAACAACGCAATATGCTGTTTTTTGTCCGTAGCAACATGTCCACAGATGGACCGCTTTATGTCTACGACTGATTTGGTGAGACACAGATAAGGCAGAAGTGCTTATAACTGTATGTTACTACAGCTTTCACTACTGTTGGGGCCATCTGGGATTTTTAGCTCAAGGTACTTGGAGGTTGTCTGAACATTAAGGTCAGGGGGCGAGTTTCCAACTTTGACCTCGGAAACTCCAGATTACAAATGAAACAAAATCTACAAGTTCCATGCCGTTCTTTGGAGCTTTTGAGCTGTTTTCAGCTCATTGTTTTGGTTTTATGGCCCACAAGTGTATAGGTTTGGTTCACTCAAAATTTGATTACATCGGCAGCAGGCAGCAGTTTTTAGTGACAAACTCTGATAATATAGCAAATATGGTCCCTTCAACTTTACATTTACATCAGAGAACTCTGGTGTCTGGGTCAGGATAGGGCCTGTAGAGGCTCAAATAGGACACTAATGGACAACTGACCAATTTATGGTAGGTCAAGCATGGCACAGCCCCTACTTCAGAGACATTGTGCCATGGCCATGATAATATCTGGCTTTCATCAGTAACTCAGATAGGAAACAAAGGACAAAGAAAATGAGCTTGCAATGCAAAATTTAATGTACGTTCATGTATGTGTAATGCTTAGTTAACATGTAGAATTAACGGGACGTCATGTATATCATGCTGATTGCAGGAACTATAGACACTGAAGCAACTGGCTGTTTACACAGGCATGTTAATCTGGAATAGATACAGCAACATTTGTTTAGAGTCTTTGCTGAGATAAAAATAGAGATTGAAAAAAAAATTGAATTAGTTAATTGAACGTTAAAAGGAGAAATGCAAGTTGAAAGGCCCTCTCTCTCTCTCTCTCTCTCTCTCTCTCTCTCTCTCTCTCTGCTCTCTCTCACATACACACAGTCAGTGTCTTTTCAGGGGCTGCTCTCCAACCTTTCTGCCAGGAAAACACAAACGTAGAGCCAGAGGCAGACTTACCATTAGGCAAAGGTAGGCAATTGCCCCAAGCTACCAAGGGCCCCGTAAAACGCCTCATAAACTTAGGGTTACGATTTGTTGTCTTACTTTTCACCAATTAATTATATCTCTAAACATTGATACATTGTTTACATTCAACATGAGAAACTCCCCCCAGTCCCCACTACATTGGACTATTCCATTATCCTACTGCGCATCTGTGTGTGTGTTTGGAACAAACGGCTCAGCATGCTGGAAGCTGGAGGCTACAGACGGTTGGAAAATGAAGCGAAGCTACCGAAGTGGTTCTGAAAAAAGGAAGAAGTGGGAAGGAAGCAGAACGTTTTTAGCAAAGGTAACAACCTTTTTCACGACGGCTACTGACAACACTAACATTAACGTTACTAAAGAGCAGCAAGAAGCCGGTGCTTGCGCTAGCAATGCTAACACTGAGGAACTACCCAGCTACCCACCGGCAGTGTCAGCCCAGGTTGCTCTAGCGATGCTAACACTGATGAAGAGGAGCTACCCACCGGCAGCGTCAGCCCAGGTTGCTCTAGCGATGCTAACACTGATGAAGAGTAGTGTCAGCCCAGGTTGCTCTAGCGATGCTAACACTGATGAAGAGGAGCTAGCCACCAATAGTGTCAGCCCAGGTTGCTCTAGCGATGCTAACACTGATGAAGAGTAGTGTCAGCCCAGGTTTCTCTAGCGATGCTAACACTGATGAAGAGTAGTGTCAGTCCAGGTTGCTCTAGCGATGCTAACACTGATGAAGAGTAGTGTTAGCCCAGGTTGCTCTAGCGATGCGGGGGCTACATACAATACAATCTTACAGGATCCTTCGAATGGAGATGGTTACAGAACTGCTGCTTTCACTGTCCATGATGATAACTATGGCAATGACGAAGATGGTGACACACATAATACTCAGCAACTAGACCCCGTGAGTAGCAGTCACCCTAATCAATGTGTTATGATTGAAGATGATTCAGCACTCTGGCCAAAACAGCTGTCAGACAGAGAGCATGTCTTTCTCAGATAAATAAGGACTGAAAAGGGGGAGAACAAGGGTTGTGGAGGGCCCCATGCCTGTGTTTGCCTTAGGCCTTGTGACTTGTGACCAGTTCACTCCGGACATATGTTAAAACCAGCTCAAAACAGGACCAAAATTCCTCTCCTCTTTCCATTTTGTTGACCTTTTGCAATGTGGGTTGGCCTCACATAACATGCTAAAGTCCGGCATCCAGACAACTTGAAACAAATAAGGTCTGAATTAAGCCACATCTGGCATAATCCAATTGGATTGTGAGCAAAGATATCACCATCCTCTCACTGCTGAGAGAAACAGATCAGCTGAAGCCAGGCTGCCATAACCATGGAATGCACAAGTACACCCGCAAGCTTCAAGGAGCCTCACACGAGAGATAGCTACCCAAGGGGTTCCTTAGAGTTAATGTGGGGGGGGGTCACTAAATTATTGTCCAAAATTATCCAATATTATTATTATTAACAAATATAAAGCAGCCTATTTGTGGAAAAAAGCCCATTGACTATAGGCTTATTGGCCTATTTGATTGCTTAGTATGCTGTGCAATAAAACAGTATGTGTAAAGACTTTAGGACACCCACACATTATTGGATACAATGTATGTAGTAGGGGGTCCTTGATTCGTCTCACTCAGTTAAGGGGTGCTTAGCTTAAAAAATATTGAAGACCCTGTCTGCATGGTGTTGATGGAGAACTGGACATAAAAAATGACATTTTAGCCTGAATGAATGAAGTGTACAATACTTGTGCTCAATTACACAGATGCTTAATACAAAACTGCCTTCACTGCACACTGAGCCAATGAACATTTATTTGGTTTAGAAGCTCAAAACTCTGATTTTAATGAGTGTCCCCTTCTCCCTTTAGCCCAAACGTTCAGTTTAGAGAGACATTAATTGGAGAAGAATAAAGACCGAAGACAATAAATATCTAAGATGGACATAAATTAGACGACTTTATATAAATTGACATGAAAATGCTTTGATCAGCAACACAAAATGCTTAATAATAACAGTTTCGACATAGAAATATTTAAACATCTCACGATAATTTGTCTTTTACATTACCCGAGTGATTTGAATACATGACATGACTTTGTTTTTCCTTCAATGTTTGTAGAGTGCTAACGCTGTAATGGAGGGACACTCAAGGTTGCAGATCTGTCTAGTTTAGTGTATAGTGAATCAAAAATATCAAATCTGCTCTCTAGTAGTATTTCCTGTTTTATTGCCGCATTTCCTTACAATCCTTACCCACATCCATCTTTGGAACAGAACCAAAAGGGATATTTCACCATTGGAAAGATGAACATATCTTTAAATTGGGTCAGTTATGTAGTAGAAATGTAAGACTTTCAAAATTGGTGCCTTCTAGGCTGGGAAAAGCCAGAAAATGTGTCTTTGGTAGTGATGGCCAAAAGAAGCTTCAGGAACAACTGTCTTTACTTTCTGAGCTCACTAGATGGCGCTCTCTGTTCAACAAAGGGTTGAAAACACACTGAATTGCCATTCCTTTATACTTTTTCTTTGAACAGAGAGCGCCATCTAGTCTCTCTGAGTCTCTGCACTGTTTTTGCAGCCGGGGAATAACTGTAGTGCCACTTTCTACCTAATATGTAGTATAGTTGGGACATCACAGCCATACAGCATTTCTGATGGCTCGTTTAAAGACAGACTGTGTGCATGCATTCTCTGTGGATTAAGTGTTTTTGATACTTCCACAGTATTTATATAGCACCTAAACCCTCTTTATAGTTAGAAATGGAATTATCAGTTTTTACAATATAGGACCTTTAAAGTTTAAATGGTGTATTATGTACTGTATGTAGTTGATTAGAATCAGAGTCAGTTTATTGGCCAAATATGTGGATGTATTTCTAGTTTCAAAATTCAGAAACAAGATGACAACACTGAAGCAGGATCTATTTTCCCAGTGGATAAGCATCTTAGAGAGCTCAGGTGTCCTCTCTGGCTCTCTCTGCTTAGCTCTGGGGCATCCTGTTCCAGTCCCGTGATTTGATTCCCTTTCTCTTCCACCTGGCATCAAATTGCATTACTACTGGCCCAGCGTGCAGAGCTGCACCAGGATATCAATACTGATTGCCAGCCATAATTACAAGGTAATGTTTGAAAGAAACAGCATCTGAATGAGACATTATCAATATTTATGCCACTGCTGATATTATAAGCTCCTCATTTTAAGGTCACAGGAACACATTATGCAGAGCTGTGGACTATGATAAAACAATAAGTGGAGCACAATGTGCTGACCCTACAGTAGTCGTTTTTTTGCATCAAGGCTACTGATAAAATATTGGACCTCCACAAATATACTGTTTAGAATGCACCGAGGTAACAAAGACCTGAAAGTGGAACATGCATGTAGCACGCTGTGTGCAGTGTTGCTCATGATTAAAATACAGTAATGGATTGTCTAAATACTGTATTACTCTGTGGAGAAATGTATTTTGTGTAGTAAATGTAATTGAATGTGTTTTTATTTACATCACACTTTTGCAAATCAATCCAGCAAATAAGAAATTATGATGACATCCTTTCCATAATAATGGTTCTGTAACAAATATGTTTGTTAATTTTAATGTCCTAAAGCACTTGTGATCTAAAGGAGAGTCTGCATATATCTGAGCTGTCATACAATATTATTTAAGCCGCAACTACTTGTCTTTCTGTAGGATAACATTTTCCTTTATGGCAACCTTACGGCCAGACCTTTAAAGCATTCCACTGTTGCAGTATCAGAATGAAATTATGAAAGTCTTGCTAGAGTGTGGTGTAAGGTGGTCATAAAACTCAGTCCCAGCCAGTTTTTTTCCATCTGGATGTTCAGACCAAATCAAACTTGTTTGATATGATATTACCCTAAGTTTGAAGTCTTGGTAGTGAAGTAAAATCACATGAACATTGTCAACAACCAATAGGTGTGCTTCCTCCAGCAGCAAACAGGAAGCATCAACCGGTTGAAGCCAGTGGTGTTTACGGTTGCTATGGCATTACATTAGCAAAGCCTGGTAACACTGACACAATGGTCAAATTCATTTTGTATATAAGAAAAAAAACTGTGTTTCTTACTGATGATAAAATCTTACTTAATGTGTTGAAATTGGTTTTCCCTGGGCTCAAATTGAGCATTATACACGCTATCTTTAATAACTGAAAGATTTTTCTTTCCAAATGTCGTAACATAACATAAAGCTGTATTTACACACAATTCCCAGCCATAAAAACACCACAACATTTGTCTTTCCATTTTAGGTAAATCAGGGAGATGTTATTGTGATTTGCACTTTCCTTTGTCACGTAATTGAATGTATTTGAAGAGGTTTTTAGGTATTCAATGAAGACACATAAATTACTTAACACAAAGTTGACCCCAAGGATGACAGATGTTCGTATATTTAGGAATAACATGAGAGTAAGTCCCGCAGTAGTACTATTTGCTCTGCGGCGGGTTTCTTCTCCAGACTGTTTTAGCTACTTGTACCTGAAGGTTACATTTGTGGTTATCTGGTTGCTCCATCTCTTTTCCTCTTCGTATTCCCCACCTCCTGGCTGATTTGGCTTTTGCTGTGTATTTCTATATGCTGCATTTCAGTGGGTCGGCTGGACTGTGTATGTATGTGTGAGCGGTGAGTGATTTCCTGATGTGTATCCATCCATCCATCCATCTTCGACCGCTTATCCGGTGTTGGGTCGCGGGGGATGCAGCTCCAGTAGGGGACCCCAAACTTCCCTTTCCCGGGCCACATCAACCAGCTCCGACTGGGGGATCCCGAGGCGTTCCCAGGCCAGGTTGGAGATATAATCTCTCCACCTAGTCCTGGGTCTTCCCCGAGGCCTCCTCCCAGCTGGACGTGCCTAGAACACCTCCCTAGGGAGGCCCCGATGCCCGAACCACCTCAACTGGCTCCTTTCGACGCAAAGGAGCAGCGGCTCTACTCCGAGCTCCCCTCGGATGACTGAGCTTCTCACCCCATCTCTAAGGGAGACGCCAGCCCCCCTCCTGAGGAAACCCATTTCGGCCGCTTGTACCCTCGATCTCGTTCTTTTGGTCATGACCCAGCCTTCATGACCATAGGTGAGGGTAGGAACGAAAACTGCCTGGTAGTTTGAGAGCTTTGCCTTCTGGCTCAGCTCTCTTTTTGTCACAACGGTGCGATAAACTGAATGTAATACCGCACCGGCTGCTCCGATTCTCCGACCAATCTCACGCTCCATGGTCCCCTCACTCGCGAACAAGACCCCAAGGTACTTCAACTCCTTCACTTGGGGTAAGGACTCACTCCCTAACCGAAGAAAGCACTCCATCGGTTTCCTGCTGAGAACCATGGCCTCAGATTTAGAGGTGCTGATCCTCATCCCAGCCGCTTCACACTCAGCTGCGAACCGATCCAGTGAGTGCTGGAGGTCACAGGCCGATGACGCCATCAGGACCACATCATCTGCAAAAAGCAGCGATGAGATCCTGAGCCCACTGAACTGCAACCCCTCCCCACCCCGACTACGCCTCAATATCCTGTCCATAAATATTATGAACAAGATTGGTGACAAAGCGCAGCCCTGGCGGAGGCCAACCTCCACCTGGAACGAGTCCGACTTACTGCCGAGTGTGATGTGTATCGTGTAGTGGAAAAATAATTTCTCCTTGGGGACAATAATCTAATGCCAATAGATTTGGAATGAAATATTCAACTCTTACTTCTGGATGCCGTTTTCAGCTGTCCATATGTGAATTGCACCTGTTAAATTTACCTTCATAGAGAACACAATATTTTTCAGCCAACAATGATGATAATTTCTCTGTTTCGTTGCTTAATCAATGAACCATTTCGTGGAAACCCAAACTTTGTTGACCAATACAGCAACATTCTACACAGGCAGAACCATGTATTTTCTTTGCTATCTCATCCACCATGAGCCCCGCAGGATCATGTGACTTTGTACTCTGGTTACCCATAACCAAGAGTGGAAGTACTTCTCTTTACACTACAATATAGTTGTCACTATAAGGCTTAGTTTAATCATGGTAGACTTTGCAAAATCCTTAACAGCTCTACATTTTACCAATTAAATCTGTCACACCTGCATTGGAGAAATTCTAAGAAATATATTTGTTTCCTGTTAAGAAATACCCCCAGAATGGCCACAACCCTAATCTCCAACATTTTTATCAAAAACATCCTAAAAGGCATTAAGTAACTCAGTTCACTTCAACATTTTCAACAAAAATCTACTTTAATATAAGAAATGAGCAATAATTTAAATGAAATCATTTAAAGAAATGCAACATCAAAAAGAAAGGTCTTCAGCATTGATTTAAAAGAGCTGCAGTTTTCTGGGAGTTTGTTCCAGATATGAGGAGCATAAAAACTGAAAGCTGCTTTCCCCTGCTTGGTTCTGACTCTGGGGACAGAAAGCAGACCTGTCCCAGACCACCTGAGAGGTCTGGGTGCTTCATAGTTTACTAGCAGACCAAAAACGTATTTTGGCCCTAAAACGTTTAGTGATATATAAACCGGCAGAAGTATTTTGAAGTCTGTAAGGACTTCAGAACTGGAGTGATGTGATCCAGTCTCTTGGTCTTGGTGAGGACTCGAAGAGCAGCGTTCTGAATCAGCTGCAGCTGTCTGATTGGGTAGACCTGTAAAAAAAAAATCAACACTATACTATGTACTCTGTGCAGTGTAAAATGTGCGTTTCTTATTTGCTTTTAATTTTTAGAACAAATATTTTCACGCCATCACCTATGCTGTACTAGTCTGGTTATTTGCACTTTGTTCAGTCAACAGTTAGTCTATATCCACAACGTTCCACTTCCGGGAGTTTTCTGTTGCGCGACTAAAACAACATTTGAACGTACACATGTTCCACCAAAAGAAGACTATCTCTCGCAGACTATTTTTGCTGCAGCACCACGTTCCGTCCGGCGCCTAGCGCCGCCCAAGGCGATCGTGATTGGTTTGAAGAAATGACAATAAACCAGAGCACGTTTTTCTGCCATCCCAGAATGCTGTGTGAACTAGCCACACCTTCCTCCACAGATCTTTGGAGGAAAGAAAGAGGAAAGTAATGGACATCCGGCAACAAAACAGTGAATTTCCAGCGGCAATCCCAGAAGTGAAACAAAGATATAGAGCAGGTTTTTCCTGGCTCAGAATGCGCCTTTGGGGGTGACTACACACAAAAGTTAGCATGATCAGTGTGCACCCAGTAGAGGAAATGAGTCTGTGTAACCCGTGTAAAATTTGACAGAAATATATTGGACTATTTGATACACAAAAATGTCTATTACACTTGAAAAAAATTAAACCCCAATCAAAAAGACTGCTTAATAAAGTTATTCGTATTTAAAGACTACCGTAAAAGTCCCTTGGAGAGTCTGACACAACCTGACTCCGGATGGTAAAACTGACTCATACTGACTTAACGTTTATTTGATACATTGCTATTGTTATTCTCAATTCTTATAATTTTGGCGCTGGTGATTTAGCTGTGTGCTAAAACCTCTTTGGGGGGCTCCAAAAATTCCTCTTTGCAGGAAAAACCCTGCTGGGTTGGTTAGGTTTGTTCAGACATCGTATGATTTAATGACCCCATCTTGTTTTCTCTTTAATAAACAAAGAGAGGCTTCCCATTAATGGAGGTTCATCACTGCCGGATGCAGTGACAGAGAGAAACAAGCTAATGACCAAGACAATTAATAGCACGAATGAGAGCTTCCTCCCTCCTCCCCCTCCAACCCCCTTGCTACATTCCTTAAATATGAGTGTTTAATTAAGCAGCGATATTAATTAGGGCTTCATGATATTAAGATGTGTGGGTGAGGATGGGCTGGAGGGGGAGCAGAAATGAAACCGGTTAAAGTAAATGAGTTTAAGACAAATGATGTGCAAAAAGACGTGCACTCCGGTCTGCACTTGGCCGCTGCGTTTTATGAGACCAACGACATGATAGAGCTGCTGGATGATGGTGATGAGGATCCATGCTCATTTTTAGAAAACAGGTCTCAATTTGTTAAGTTAAACTCCAAAGTTAAGTCAGATAATATTATGTCAAACACAGGGTCACCTCAGGGAACTGTTTTATCACCTTTTCTTTTTACCATTTACACGGCAGACTACCGTCCACAGCAGGCAAGCTGTCAGGTTGTTACATCTGCTGACGACACATCACTCACTGGGTTGATCAAAAATGATGACTATAGCTACTATCAAAATAAGATAAAAGCCTTTGTTGATTATTGTGATACGCATTTCCTGGAACTCAACGTTAAGAAAACTAAAGAATTAGTCATAGATTACAGGAGAAATAAGATCACAGCTGAGGCAGTGGAAATCAGAGGTGTAGAAATAGAAAGAGTGAACACATACAAGTATTTGGGCATTGTTTTTAACGACAGGTCTGCTCATGTTGACTCATTGATGAAAAAATTAAGTCCACAGGTCTACTGAATGAGGAAGTTGCAGTCCTTTAAGTTGAATATGGATGTGGTGAGAATGTTTTTTATGTCAGTCATATGTAGTGTTTGGGGTTACTGTGTGGTGGGGGGGGGGTGCTGGGGTAACTGAGAAGGCCAGAATTCATAGAGTGACTAAAAGGGCTGGGAAAATGGTTGGAGAGTTAAATACAGTGGATCAGGTATATAACGATCATCTGGTAAAAATGACACAGAAAATAACACAAAATCACCCTCTTCATGGTAACCTGACTGGCAGGGTTATAGAGCGTAGTGGTAGGCTAAGACCTCCTGTGACACAAACTAAGTGGTATGCTCTTTCTTTTATACGTCAGGCTATTAGACAGCACAACAAGCACTTTAAACGTACATTTTTATAAGTTTTTATTTTTTTAAATTGTATTTATGTATAATATTGTAGTGTTTTTGTGGTATTGTATTTATTCTCTAGTTTTTCTGGGTATGATAGCGAGTGTGAGCACTGTAATTTCCATTTTTATGGATGAAATAAACTTGACTTGACATGACTTGACTTGAACCCAGGAGTGTTTGGTGAAATGATCCTGTTGGAAGAAAACCTGGAACCAGAGTTCAGTTCACTTCAGGTGAGAACATGATCCGACCCAAATACAGGAAGTGAACCAAAAGCAGAGCATTTTACTAGCCTTACTAGCCTTAGCAGACTTATATATGATTTAAGGGATGATAACTATCAGATCCGTGAGCTGTTCTGAGCACACATCCCTGGTCGTCTGAGTGACATCATCATCTCTCTCATCGCTCGCTGTCTGTCAGCTGCTCATTGTTCGCCTACTTCTAAAATATCAGAAACCCTAAAGCCGAAAACCTAAGACGTTATAAATGTGGCGTTGTTCCATTATTTCTGACGGCGACTTCAGATATTCTGTCCAATAAACAAGCGACCGTCTCGATGTGACGTGTGTTTACAGTGTTTGACAACGTGCTGTGTGAATGCAATCCTAGCCAAGTGAAAAATGCAAAAATGTTGCAACTTCACCCCCGAATGGTTAAATACATTTGCTCGAGTACTGTACTCAAGTACAGATGTTAAGATACTTGTACTTTACTTGAGTCTTTTCATGCCGCTTTCTACTTCTATTTCTACTGTACTTTTTACTCCACTACATTCCTCCGACTGCTTTAGTTACCAGTTACTTTGTGAGGTTTTGTTTTACAAAGAAACTAGCTAACAATTGTTGTGGAAGTTTCTGTACAGCGAGGGAGGAATTTCAGTGGCAGAAGAGACCTTGTTGAAACAAAATAAAGACTGGTTTAAAGGTTTTAGGTATTCTGTGAAAAGGTTTAATTGTTTTCTGCAGAGAACAATCAAAATGACAAGAACAGCTTTCACAATGTACAGTTACAGAGTGGCCACAGTTCTGTGTCCCAAACAGCATATGACAGTTCCTTATATCCCGTTTGTCCCAGCAGAAACCAGACCATGTTTGGAAAGCAGTTTAATCTTAAAGATAACAATTAGTTAGCTCAAGCAGACGGTTGGATCTCTTACGTATTTCTGAATCTGTCCTCCATGCGTCAAGTTTTCTTGACCGGTCATTCTATCTTAGCTGAAAAAGGACATCTTGTCTCTCTGGATGGGCTATGGTCTCGACCTGGGACCTGCTATGATAGACACGGCTTTAGACAACGTTTCTGTCAGACTCTATGCCATTTGTCCTTGGAGGACAAATGCAAAGACATAACATATTCAGTTGTCTCCTACAAGTAGACACTGAGGAAAATACAGAAGTCATATACTTAGAGAGGCATTGGAGAGCTTATACATGAATAATATGAAAATCATTGGTTAAATGTAATGTTCCCCTTACACAATGTAACGGCCTACAAGTCCAGCTGGAATGATTTGACCTTTTAACACACAACTGTTTGGCTCCTTTACACTTTCTAAAATGGGAGGATGTTTCTTCATTGAGTACTTTTACTGTTATTACTTTAAGTACAGTTTCCTGATGATACTTACATACTGTTACTTAAGTAACATTTTCAAAGCAGGACTTTTACTTCTTACAGAGTATTGTTGTACTTTTACATCAGTGAAGGATCTGAATACGTATTTCAGTGCTGCTAATGACTATGGAGAAGAGCAGCATTGGGTGGCAGTAGGTGGAGGGAATATGTGCAGTTAAACAGGTTCACGAAGTTTAGTGTGTACTAACTGACTCCACATAAGAAATCACTCAATTGACATTTTTCTGTGTAAACCAAGTGGAATAGGGTTGTTTGGAAAGCCCCCACACACACATTTATCCAGCTCCACTTTGTCAATATTTGCCTGAGAGTTAAACACTGAGAGATGCTGAGAGCCTGGGTCAAATCCTGTTTAATAAATGAAACAAGCAAGCCAAATGCGTTTCAAAGACGGAGTACTGTTTAATTTGCAGCTGAAAGGCTTTTCATTATTAAATTAAATGCTTCTAGTATAAATATTCTAGTGCATTGAGTGATAAATGAGATGCGCTGTGAGTTGCATAATAGAGTTCCCTATCTCACCGCTGCACACAATGATCCACCAACCTCAATATGGAAAAGAAAACCTGTATACAATCAACCTGGCAACAAAAGCAAGCAGGTGTCATTTGATTCCAGTGGCATCTAAACAGTAAAACAGTGTTATAGGTGCAGATTTAATCAGATGGTTTCTTTATTTAACCATAGCAGTAGCTGATGAATACTTGTGGTATGAGGAATATCGGCGCTAATTTATTTTCTAATGGAAATCATTTACAGACCACTGGGGATTAGAGACCACATTTGGAAGTCAGAGTACACATGCAAGGATTTTGGTTTACTTAGAATATATATGTGGTAGGTACACATCAGCAGTCTGAACTCTGTTTTAAGGTGGGAGTGTATAAAGTAGTATGTTCTCAATTTCATTTCATTTAATTCATTTCCAGACCTATCTCCACAGCGCACACACACTGTACATTTTTGCCACACTGTACATTCAAGCTCAATAGATGTGAGATTGAGCATTGGTCTGGGGAGTCGGCTCTGTGTGTTTCTCTGCACAAGAGGCGTGACCAACAGGCATCGTTCAAATGACTCTGTACATGATTGGATAGTCCTTCAACCAACCAGACCAACGATCCGGGTGACGTAGAAGCGACAGCGACATCAACGGGTGTTCTGCACTTCGGTGGTGTTCAGGGGACGCCGCTATGTTGAATGTAAACAAGAAGCTGCTTGGTCGTTTCTCCATCGTCATTGTGTTAAACCCGCCAATAGCAAAATTGTGAACTGAAGCAGGATAATTCAACGTGCAGGGTTCCAGAAATTTTAGTTAAAACTTGCTTTTCATGAAGGAGACTGCATCCTACAAATATTTGATTTAGTGTGGGACTATTTCTGTTCATATATTAAGGGCTTGATACATTAAGCATGTGTTGACACACATGCTTCAAACACAACACAGTCGATACAATCACAAACAATGTAGTGGTACAAGGGGTGCTTTAAGTTTAGCTGTTACTGCCTTTTGCTTTGTGCTTCTTTTTTTTTGTAAATGTTATGTTAAAAAAATGTAATGACAAAAAGAAAATTGCTTTTCAACATGTAGCCTGCTTTTTTGTTCTATCCCGAATCAAACCGACTTTGAGAACAGTAACACAAAGAGAAATGAAGGCAAGGGAATGGGAGGTATTTATCCTGGAAATATACTGTTTTTGATCCAGACTAATTCCAGGCAGTCCAAGTTGGTGGGAGTTGGAATACAATCCACCTGGAAGGTAAAGGACATCTGGGAAACTTTGCTCAGTCAGCAACCACTGCAACCCTGGGTAATATTATTATACTTGTAAGTATGCATGTGTAATTTGAATTAGTTGTATTTAAAATTGTTTTAATTTTATATATTGTATTTGTTTGTTTTTTTATCCAAACTTGGGGAGATCCTTGATAAGCCCTTTAGGCTTTTGGCCTCTTTTTCCTGGTATTATTTGTATTGCTCTGCTAATGTTCTTTTTTATGCGCTATTAAAAAAGGAAATAAAATTTACAACATCTTTCTACGATCACAAGACTGTCACCCCGCTACGTTTTTGCTCCCTGCTCTAAATTTTATTTTATGGTTGAGCTTTAGCTGGTACAGTATGTTTAATGTAATGGCCTGTCGTATATTTTACATTTTTATTACAAATATGCATTAGTGTTCTAATTTTGATGGCCTTTATATTTCCTATAAAAAAAAAAAAGTTACTGTACTTTCATATTGAGAGGGTAGTTGGCTGGAGCCCACAGATTGGTGTAAATCACGTGGTAATGTAAAACCAAGACCAACTGTCTCCATAGCTTTCTTTGTTGTTGGGGATATCAGAAAGAGATGTATTTCCAGTTAAGTAGCATTTACTATGAATTTGTCTTGGTTGAATAATAATACAAAATAATTTAAAAAAGATACAGAGACAAACAGCATACATATACTGTAACTATTTAGCATTAATTGGGTTAGTGCTCAATGTAAAAATAATGTGGAGGGATATTATAATACTATGGAATTCTTAAAAGTTAATGATGACAGGAGACCATCCTCTTCAAAAATCCACATATTTGTTAAAGAAACACAAATGACAAATTATAACATAATTTGGCAAAACACCAACACAGGCTTTTGAGAGAGAGAGCAACAGAGAGAGAGAGAGAAAGAAGAGAAAGAGAATGGGGATGTTTGATTGGTTGGGTGGGAGCATTAGAGGAACAAAGTGGAGAGGTGAAATGAGTGGGCGGGTGTTTGAAAAATTGGACATTTGTGTTTCATGGCCAGCTGAGCTATCAAGTTTTAAAGTGTGTGTGTGTGTGTGTGTGTGTGTGTGTGTGTGTGTGTGTGTGTGTGTGTGTGTGTGTGTGTGTGTGTGTGTGCGTCCGTGCATGTGTGTGTTTGTTTGTGTGTTGGGTGGTGTCTGGAGGTCAAGCGGAGACAGCAAAACAAGATTGTTGGATTATTTCATATTTGGCTTAAATGGCTGGGGAATTTTGACTTTTATGTAAAATGAAATGATAACAATAACATTTGAAACAAAAAAACAATGCACTTTATAAAGCATGTTGCAAACCATGTACCTTTGAACTAAGAGAGAACGTCTTCAGTGCAATCGGGATCAAGATGGATAAAGTAACCAGTTTAAATCAAAACATCCACATGCACCAGAATTGACACCATATCTTGTTACAGAGCATCTTCTTATAACTAGAAAGCATTAGTTGCAATGCTGATAGCTTGTCATAACAGGATGTAATCAGGGTATAATGACACAAACATACAAAAAACATCTATATAGGTTAGGAAAAAGTAGAGGCACAATGTGCAATGACCTGAAACCAGAGCCAGACCAAAGATTCTCAACAGGAGGAGTTGAAACTTATAACGTTCACATCAATGAGATGAGACGGTGTATCATCTTCATAGCAACGACTCTTTGTACTGCCGTTCTAACTTCCGACCTCTAGGCTTTTTCTAGCTAATTATATAATTTGTGTCTAAATATGAAAAGTTGATAACCTTAGTAATAATGCGATGCTTGATACAATTACATTTCTAGTGATGAATCGGTGAAAACACGCTTTGTCTGATTCACAGCTATGTCCTAGGTGCTCCCTCTCTTTAGTCACTAGCTCGCTCCACCGTACGTGCTCTTGGCTGCTCTATGAGCCTCTGTTAACAGTTTGTGATGGAGATAAGATGGGTTGTGGATCATTGTATTGTAGCTGATGACTTCTCTATTGGCTGTTGGCTGAGTCGCAGTGTCACCATCAGCTGGTTGGAGTGGAGCTGAGACGGTTTTGTCTCATCGTGAATCTTTACTCTGAACTAGCGGTGTCACGATACCAACATTTCAGTAGTCGGTGCCAATACCAGTAAAATAACACAATTCTTGATGAAGATTTCGATACCACGGTAAAAAATAAAAAGATTTTGTAAGATTCCATGTACTTCAACTTTAAAAATGAACGTCTTTATGAAAATATTTGAAAAATATCAAAATTTTATGACATACAAAAGATGTGCAATAGAGCATAGCACATGTTAAGGTGCAATTAATGATCATAGTGCTACAACTAGACACATTCCAGACTTCCAAGACTCTTTTCAAAAGGTACTGTGCAAAAACAAGTGTTTCCAACAGTTGCGTGACCAGAGACGTGACAAACCCCCAGTAAATATTGGAGATGTATATGAAAGATGGAGAGAGAATAGATCCCAAAAGGACACCGAGTTGGCTAATTTCCTAAATGGCTGAATGGGTAGCTAAGCATTAGCTTCAGGCTAATTTATCATGACTACAAGAGACTTGCATTTTGTGTCATTTCAACATTTATGTACACACATTGAAGTATACAGCTAGAGGACCTGAGTTGGTTATTGGCAAAAACATTTGAGACAACCGTGGCTAACGGTGCCATGCTAACGCTGCTAACGGCTAACATTACCGGGGGACCAGGCAAGCGGGCCATGGCTGTTTACAACGTGTAGCCTGTTCAGCAGGTGTAGCCAAGAGAGGGGGGGCTGTAAATCGGAAAGAGAGCACCGTGAGTTTGCAGTGAACACTGCTTTTTTAGATTAGATAGAATCTATCTCCAATGACTCTCGTTCATATGTTTTCAAAAAGATGTCCAGAAGTAGAAGGCTGCGACTTCACCACTTCTTCGTGACCTCCTACTTTTTAACGTATCGACTGGAACATTCTTTTATGCACCAATTGAAGATGCTATTTTGACATGTTATGGACATGAAAAATACAAAATCTTATAAATGGTGACCACTACTGATATGCCCAGTTATCAAACCACTGAAAGTATTTCATGTCTTTGTATTGATTTCCCTTCCCTAGCCTCCACCATACAGAGCCCCACACTAGTATTGACTTGGGGGACATTTTTTTCTCACCAAGGCCAGAGATCTGTCGCTCTACCCTTTCCATGAGGAATGAGATTAAGGGATATTTACAAGGCTTCTGTCAATATACCAACACTGGGGAGAAGATGCACTGAGAAGACCTGAAGCCAGCATCAACAGATTTCAATTGAGTTCTTCCCAAAGAGAGAGTAAGTGGGTCACTTTGTTCTGTAATGTCCCCCGAAGGCTCTCACTGGTCATTGAATGCCATTAAGGAGCCGGCAGACGTAAATTGCCTGGGCCCTAAATGAGAATCGCATTCACTTTTTATGACAGCTTCCGAGTTCTATTGTTTTAACGTGAAATGAATACCACGAGAACCGGGCTTTCAAAGGATTTGATTTCGTCAGGCTCACCGGTGGTCCAAGCCTGTAAAAAATGCTTTTTATGGGGGGAGAGGAGGCCCTGAAGTGGCAGAGAAGTGGGAGGACAAAGACGTGGGAGTTAGTAAAGGAGGAATGACAAGAGGAGCTAAAAAAAAAAGAAAAAAAGAAGGCCTTGGTGGACTTTGGAGAGTCCTAGACCTCGCATCGGGTCAAGTTGCCTGCATTAGCTGTGGTCAGAGAGTGGTAATGAGCAGTCACACAGTATAAGGGCTGTTGAGAAACCAGGCCACATGAGAGGAGGGGTGTTGGGGGGAGGGACGACTCCAGGAAAGAGAATCAATGGAAGCGGTAGATAGGCCGTCCTCCCTGTCTCTGGGCCAAGGTGAGCAATAAAAAACCTTCAGTTTGAGATCTTGGAGATATTAGAAGTAGGAGAATCAGATGAAACGGACAGCCAAAGCCGCTATATGTTATTTCTTTGTCTCTATGTTTGTCTGTCTCTCTCTCTCTCTGTGCAAACAACAGGCACTTTGTTGTATAAAATATGAGATGGGTGTTTGGAATGGCAGGATTTTTTTTTTTTTTTTTTTCGAGCTGTCACGCCATAAGATTTGGAATTCATGACATGGACCCGCATAATGGCTTGCAGGGGACATGCAAAGTGAAAGAGAGCAAAAGGAAAAAAGAAAGAGACAGACTGAGAGGAAAAGTAAACTCATTTTTGCAAAGGGGACTACACTTGTAATTAAATTTCAAGCTAAAAGCCCTGTTCATCATGCACTCTCATTTGCATCCCTCTTAAATATGCATGAATTTATTTTGCATGAGCAGGCAGTGTCTACACACGGAAGCCACACATGATTTCCTGGGAAAAAGAAAGGCAAAACAGGGCCGTATTTAACCATTTGTTTTGATGTGAGCTATCAGTTAGACTCTGCGATGTCTTTGCATCACGCATTTCCTTACATTTTGCCTTCCACTGTAATTTCAAATCATTATTCAGCTCATTTCTCTGGGGCTACATGTATTCTTAATATGCTGTTCAGGTATTGTGTACATTGTGTTTATTGTATGTGCATGAGGGTGGCTGTTATCCTGAGAGAACACAGCACTCTCAAACAATAGAAAAATCAAACCATGGCCTGCTATGGATGCAATTGATCCGTCTTGATCCGTCAATATATATTCATGTGTTGCCATGGCACACGCTCTCTAACACCGTGCTGCTGTGTAATTTCTGGCCCAATCTAATTCATAACTCAATCTAATATGCCTTCATAAGCATGTAATACGCTCCGATTGATTTCTTTAGTGGAAGGTTATGAGGGAACGTATTACAATACAAAAAGAAGCACAGGAAACTATGTTGCAGGTTTCACTGTGAAAGTGGAGCCGTTTCTATAAGGAATGATGTCAGAGAGGTATAAAAATAAAACTGATAAGCATGTCTGCATACACACTTGTTTTTTCATTGTGTTTGTTTCATTGTTACTTATTATATATGAGGAGTTAACGCAAATTCCTTTTTATGACAATACATATTTTATGCCACATTTTAACGTTAAAAACATGATGTATGAATATATGAATATGTCAACAATTATTTTGATAACTTAGTATTGTAATCAACATAAAAAGGTACTGTATGTGTCAAGGTTTTAGGCAGCTCTACATATTGCTGAAGGCCCAGTTTATTAAGAAATTCATATTTTTCCGCTGAGGGGTCCTTGGCCTAAAAACGTTAAAGACCCCTAGGCTAGTAGGTGGGACAGCAGGATGGTGTGTGTGGGATTGAGTCAGAGTAAAGTATATTGCAATATTATAACATTCTTGGTTTTATCATTTTTCTCAACCATGAATGAGACTCTAGTGAGGGTGAACAGGGTTTAGATAGAATATAGAGTAGGTTTCTTATTATCAGTCAATCTCTTTCTCTCCATCCATTTATACAAGAACACAAAAACAGTCGTGTGTGTGTGTGTGTGTGTGTGTGTGTGTGTGTGTGTGTGTGTGTGTGTGTGTGTGTGTGTGTGTGTGCGCGCTCGTTGATGGTAATAAAGGAAAATGTCACCCAGTACAACAGTGTGGCTCCCTTCTTGTCCATAGACAAGAAGGAAGCCACACTAGCTCTATGGCACCAATGAAGAAGATCTATCAGGCTTTGATACACAGACAACTAATGATAGTAGGGAAGGTTTGAGTCTGAACATTGGATTTGTTGGTTAAAAGAAAAACTGTAAATATTTCCAGCCTTTTTCTCTTGAAGTTGCAGTGTGTTGAGTTCTTCATTCCACAGCAGCAAAACCCTGAAAACCAAAAGGTGGAATCTCACAGGCTGCCAGATAGTGACTGACTAGCATCCCATTGTGAAGCCTCTGTGTTTTAATAAATCACAAAAGCAAATGCGTTGTGTTCACTAAATGGTCCGCTCTCTTTCTATTAGCATCACATTTAGGCCCGGTGCACTGTGTGGACGAGAGTACTCGACACGACAGCATTCCACTACTGCATATTTAACACTGTGGGACCAGCGGAGAGGGGATCACACTGTGTAAATAAGTAAAAAACAAAATGTGTGTGTGTGTGTGAGAGAGAGAAAGAGAGAGAGGCTGGGCAGAGGGATTATGTATGGCTAAAAGTGTAACAATGCTTCTCTGTTCCAGGTTGCATAATTCAAAAGCCATCTCCATCGTGTTGTGTTGTGTTCTGCTCTGCTTCAGGCCGGGTCCTGAGACACTTTGCTAAGTTCTCCACAATTGAGACATCGTTGTACAGAGAGACAGAGAGAGGGAGGGAAGGAGGGAGAGATAAGGAGGAAGTGTCTGGCTCCGTTTTGCTCTGCCCTCGTCGGAGCAAATCACAGTTCCATATTTCTATTTTTTTTTTTTTTTTTTCCTCCCAGAACACACTGTGCATTTTAATGAGAGCCTAGTCCGCATACTAAGTGCACATTAAGCCAGCTCTGTGGGGGTGAGCGCCGCGATACATCACGGTCAAAGTGAAGCAGCACTCTTCAAATTTTTAAATGAACAAAAGCTGAATTTTTTTTTTTCCCATCCAGGGTTGCGGGGGGCGGGGGGGTGCTGTAAGTAGATGTTGTGATGATTTTAAAGAGGTTATTTGGTTGCAATGGAGAGTTTGGGGGAGGTGGGAAGCAGGGTGAGAGCTGATGCAGGGGGAGTGAGCTATAAAGGGATAATAGCAGGGGTGGGGACGTGGAGTAGAGTTAGATTTCAGGGCTTACTGAATAGTTTATTGTGAGGGTGATTACAGCTGAAGTGGATGGCAGATAGTGTTGGTGATGAAGAGTGAGGCACACACACACACACACACACACACACACACACACACACACACACACAGGAACAAAACAGTTCCGATTTCTTTCAGCAAAGAGGGAATATATCATACTAGTACTTCTTGAATAAAGTATGTTAGAAACACTAATTGCCACATAATTCTGTTTTTGCCCTTGGAAATGATACAACATACTGTATGCAACAACAGACTTTAATCAAATTGCATCTTTGAGATGTCACTGCTATTTACATTGCATACAATTAAAGCAAAATTAATTAATTTTCCTCATTTGGTCACTGAACTGTGTTTTATATTATTTTCTTTTTTTTTAAACATTTTTTTCAATTGCTTTTGTTCAATGCAATGGGGGGCAATCTAAGCAGCTTAGCTTGCTATCTTGGAGGTTGTCATTGTTTCCCTAAGTGAACGGAGTTTCACAACGGCAACACACAGACAGCGGAAGGTGAGAGGCAATGCCTGAATGTCAGGCTTTATCCTGGATATGTACATCCTTTTGATTCATACTAAGCCCACACTAACATGATATTGATGCAGAAAATGACGGCCCATGCATTTCCTTGGAACTCTTTGGACTTGCCATTCTCCCTCCATCCACCAGATGCCCTCAGACTGCCCCACCAGACTCAGATCTCACATCCACCTTCTCACTGTTCCTCATTTCACAATCCCTCCATCTCACGTTTATTACCATTATTTTGTGCTAACGTTATTTTTGTTTATTTATTACTTTTTCCTATGGAGACAGTAAATACATAGTCTACAGAGCATTTTATGAACTCATTGTTACAGGCAGAAAAGATCTAAATTAAACGTCTGAGTAAATCTTTTAAAGCCTACCTGCAATTTAGAAATCCACAGAAAAAAATATATATTGGTACCCTTTCACAATCAGACAGTACATCATACTAATTGTCTTCTTCTCTCAGGTTTTGAAGTGAAATATGGTGAATTGAAATGTCTTTTTGTTAGAGACAGATATTTATTTTTTTATTTATATATTTATTATATTATGTATTATTAGATATTATTAGATTATTAGATATTATTTATTTTACATATTTCCTGAATAAAAAAAAAAAAACACCATTCAAACCAAAAAATTCAAAGTAACATATGAGATGACCCCATTGTTATTGTAGTGAACTGGCTTCCTGGTTCAGGTTTTGGTTGGCATGGAGACAACATTGGCACACGCCAGGTCTGCTCAGACTCAAGCCAAGTCGTCCGCCAAGCACCGGGAATCAAACAGACACCGATTAGTCCTGTCGCCTAGTGGGAGTCAAACCACGGCTGACAATATCAACTATTTCCTGGGGCTGTGGCAGTTGTCAGCGCTCAGGAACACATTCAAGCTAAATACTACTCAGTTCAACTCATTGTTAAACACAAAGGCTTTCTGTGGTTAATAATGCATCACACGGGTTGGGGCTGCATGTAGTTATATTCTAGTTATTGTGGTATAACAGAGATCCTGTAAAGGTTTTTTTTTTTTTTTCAGAGGCTCTACTACAGGTAGATATGTTCCGATTCAATACCAGTATCGGAAAAAGCATCTGATACCACCTAAAACACTGGTATTGGTATTGGCAAGTATTCAAGTTTAGCATTGATCCGATACCAAACTGTATAATAAAAGAAAGTTGTATGGCATTCAGTGTTTGTGTCTGTTCATGTTTCACAAAGAGTTTAACCTGAGCCAGGCCGACAACAATGATACAAATTATATTACATTCAACGAGAATAGCAACATACAGCTAAAACATAGTCTCGCGTTGCCAGACCTTCCTGCACAGTGCTGTGGAGGAGGGTCAGGCTAGTCCACACTGCATCCTGGGATGGGAGAAAAACATGCTCTGGTTTATTGGCATTTCTTTAATTTCTTTTAATAATTAAAGAAAGTTGTTTTGGTGGAACACATGTATGTTCAATTGTCCTAGTCGTGCAACAGGAAACTCAGATTGGACAGATAGTCTAGATAGCTGTCTGGATTTACCCTGCAGAGATCTGAGGAGCAGGTAACCATAGTCCTTATGGAGCCACTGGAGATTAAAATGCCAAAACAAAGAAAGAGGAAGGGGACGGACATCCAGCTGTAGTCAGTTCTCGGTATCGGGTGATAGGCAAGTTCAGGTATCGGAATCGTTATCGGGATTCGAAAAATGGTATTGAACTATCTTTAACTACAGGGGTTGGAGATCAAACTGTATTTTACAGCCTCATGGACGCTGTAACACAACAAACCTCCCTGATCACTTTATAGAGGAGACAAAACTGCTACTAGATGTCAGTATTAGGTACACCAAGATTAAACAAATGAAGGTTTCCAACCTTTTTGGTCTGTGGTGCCCCTACAGCCCTGTCAGATGAACTTGAATACCCTTTCTTTAATTACCTATGTACAGTATGTTATAAATCTATAACACTACTCATCATATGAACATGATATTGGTAATTATTTCATACAAGTAAACTGTCAACCTTACGGTCAGTTTGGTCAGCAATCCTAAAACTCCTAGTCTTCCAGCGATAATACTAACGATACTACTTTTTAAACTTTTAGCTTATTTTTCCCATTACTTTGCTAATCATTTGAACGGCTTAGTCATCACATTTAGGTAGTTAGTTTAGGTAGTACAATTTACTCAATACTTTAAGTTAACTTCTGTGCTTGTTTTCTGACTGTTTTTTCACTCTTATGTAACTCCCACATGTAGTCTTCAGGTGTTACAGTTGACTTCACGTTTAATGTCCCATGGCATGACAATTTCACTTTATGAGGTTTTTTAACATTAATATGAGTCCCCCCAGCCTGCCTATGGTCCCCCAGTGGCTAGAAATGGTGATAGGTGTAAACCGAGCCCTGGGTATCCTGCTCTGCCTTTGAGAAAATGAAAGCTCAGACAGGCCGATCTGGAATCTTGCTCCTTATGAGGTCATAAGGGGCAAAATTACCTCCCCTTTCTTTGCTTTGCCCACCCAGAGACTTTGGCCCGCCCATGAGAGAGAGACATCATGGCTTTCAAATGGGCAAAGTGGCAGTTGGTCAAGGCCACACCCCTAGCCTCCACTTTGAGCCCCCCCATATAATTCTGCACCTAGGCTGAATTTTGCAAACTAGACTTCAAATATGGCATTAGGGGACCACTAAGGTCTATATAAAAGAGACTTCAGATACAGTATTAGGGGACCACTGAGGTCTATATAAAAGAGACTTCAGATACAGCATTAGGGGACCACTAAGGTCTATATAAAAGAGACTTCAGATACAGTATTAGGGGACCACTGAGGTCTATATAAAAGAGACTTCAGATATAGTATTAGGGGACCACTGAGGTCTATATAAAAGAGACTTCAGATACAGTATTAGGGGACCACTAAGGTCTATATAAAAGAGACTTCAGATACAGTATTAGGGACCACTATGGTCTATATAAAAGCATCCAAAAAGCACCATGTCATGGGACCTTTAATATGTGGATATATTCTTCAATCATCATTCTTTTTCAAATTAGTTCAGCTACTCCCCAATTTTATACTCTCAGTGTTAGTTTTCTCATATGACAGAGATGTTAATCTCTGTTTCCTACCTAGGGACTACAGATCAAAATGAGCTCAAAGCTAAATCTGTTACTGCTAAGGAGCTGTGCATTGTCCTTGTCAAATCAATCAATAATTAAAAGAAGGTTCTAATGGTGTTGATTCAACAGTCTGCACTTTATGTGGTGTTGAATTGTATTAAAGTTTTCACAGAGGTTTTTGTTATAGGAACACTGATTCTAAAGTGTTCCAGCTAATTAGAACTCTGCAGGCAACAGTGCGAGTTCACAGATGCACTGCTGATAGAGGTGTACAGTACGTTTTTCCACTCACAGGTGTGGAGATGTATTAAGCGGGCTGTCAAAGGTAGCACTTTATTATCGCGTAGCATGTAAATTCGTTTTAAGAAAAATACTTTGCATATCTATAATGTGAGACAGGTGCGTTGGTGGCAGATAAGTAGGTCAAAAAGTAGCAAAGAATCTCCTGCACACTATCTAACTTGCACACAAAACAATTTAATAGTAGGCAATGTTTTGGTACTAGACCATCATTAGGCAAATTTGATGAAGGGAGTTCCTTTTCAAAAATTAAAATGTCTGAACATGAATCCCACATATTACTAGCAAATACAAATCAGCCTATTTGTGGAAGATAAGCTTATTGACCTATAATGTAGGTTAGGTAGTCACTAAGGTATTAGGGGTGGGGGAAAAAATCGATACAGCAGAGTATTGTGATATTATCAGTGGCAAATACTATCAATACACAGTCGCCAAGTATCGATCTTTTATTAAATACATGTATGTGTTGGTCAGTTGGTCTGCTTGACAATCCCATGTTGCAGCAATAAAATTGAGTTGATATGAACAAACAGACACATTTATCTTTTTTAGATAAAACAGATGTTGACAAAATGTCCTTTTGGGGACATCATTTGAAATTGGGGAAAAAAAGTATCGTGATGATATCATATCGGGAGGCCTCTGGTGATTGACACCCCTATAAGGTAGCGACCCATTAAAACCGCATTAAAACATGATTTTTACACATACACACACACACACACACACACACACACACAGAACAGGTGAGAATGGGTTGGATGACTAGCCCGCTCGCAAGTTGAAAACATCTCCCCTATCTCTCCCACCCAGAACACAGCTTTACTGTGATATTAAAAAGAACACTGTTTTTTGTGAAAATACATTGTGTCAACAAACTTTACTTTGCAAACTGTCGGTGTCAAGAGAACAATGCAAATCATTTCATGTTTTATCTTGTCATAAAATGTTCTTTTTAATGAAAGCTTTCAATATAAAATCAAGTGTTTTTCAGTCGAAAGTGCAAAAATGCTGCCAGTTTCTACCAAGAAATGTCTTATCATTTTGATGCTAATCTTGCTGGATGTGCCCCAGTCTCCTTTAGTATATGATTCACATGATTTCACCTTCCGGCCCATTTGTCTGTTTGATCTCCATTAACAAATGTCTCAAATGTTAATGTTAATGTAAATGGTGTGACTCACAATGGCATATCACACGTATGCAACCCTTTCACTGAGAACTGGATGGGTTTACAGGCTACTACGCCTCCCTCCACATGCTGTCAAGAAATGAAAGAAAGAAATGAACATTTCTGAAGCTGAATACTACCTATGTAGGTGAATGAACACTTATTAGCCTATATGAAAATAAATAGCCAGTGGTGTGTGAGTGATGGGACTGTAGGTGAAAAGCCAGTGAGGGGGAAGAAACCTGCACTCCCTCTTTGCTGCCATGTGTCTTGCCAGGAGGAATAGCACACATGATTTAACCCCTGAACCCCAGGGAGGAAGAGGTGTGTGTGTGTGTGTGTGTGTGATATCACATTAATAGAGAAGTTATGTCGACCATGTTTCATGCTTACTTTGCTTTAATCCTTTATGACAGGCCCTGTGTAAACACCACTGACAGTTGGAGCCGTTGGAGACAACAAGATGTAGGTTAAGAGGGGAAAGTTGAGTGCATAAAATTAACAATTGTAGCCTACCATGCCAAAATTTGCCAGTTAATAAGTTAAAGTGATACAGGGATAGAGGAATAGCAGTAAGTATTGCATGTACACTTGGGCGACCTGTAGCTCTCACGGTAAAGAATGTGCCCCATGTAGTCCCTTGCTGCGTGTCATCCCCCCAATCTCCTTCCTTTATCTGTTGATCTGCACTATCTAATAAAAAAATGCCGTAATAATAAAAAAAAAAACAACAGCAAGTCCTAACAGAATTAATTATCTCAAATTCAGAGTTCAAACACAGAGAACAGTAAGATAAAATCCTAATAGCCTCCTGAATAGCAGACTACTAAATGTCTAGGTGTGTGTGTGCGTGCATGCGCTGATATCATATTCACAGAGAAGTCATGTCAGCCAGGTTTCATGCTCATTTTACTTTAATCCTCTATGACAGGCCCTGTGTAAACACCACTGACAGTTGGAGCCGTTGGAGATGTAGGTTGAGAGGGGAAAGTTGAATCTGGAGCAAGGTAAACGTGTAGGCTGTGCCTGGAATAGGTTTGTGTGTAAACCCACGCTAATTCAAAGAGAATGACAGAGGCCAATATGTCAAAGAGTAAAAGTTGAGTAAAAAAAAAAAAAAACTTGCAGAGCTTGCATAGGAACTAAATATCAGGCTACAGCATGATAACCCAGATTTTTTTTTTAACCCATGTGTTGGCTTCCCGTCAAAATTAAAAATGATCGCAATCACGATTTTGTCTCTTTTTCATCACTTTTGATGCTTTTTTTCCCAATGGTTTTCACTTGTTTTGACGTTTTCAACACTATTCACTTCGGTTATTTATTGAATTAATGGTCAATTAAAAAAAAAATGATACCTAATGTTTGAGTTAGAAAAGCAGAAACTAGGAATTTATTCACACTAAAATTAAAGGAAAGTATGTTGATGGATAATCACAGACTGGAATATGTCAACTGTTAATCAATACTATTTCGAAACCACTTAAATCTTTTTCTCAAATGCTATAAAATTGATTAAGGCACCCCAAAATTAATGAAAGTAAAGATTTCTACTTGCCAAAGAGCGTTGTGTGGAATCAATCATGTTATTTTGGGTAATTACAATTGGGAAGTTAAAAAGAACATTGATACAGGAAAACAGGTCAATTTGACCCGAGGACAACATGACGGTTAAAGGAGAGTTTTTAGGACTTTTTCCTTCATTTAGAACAGCTGAAGAGGGATGACATGCAGCGAAGGGTTTTGCACCCAGGCCAACTAGGCCTGAGCCTACATGGGGTGCACAAGCTACCAGGTAGCTAGAGGTCACCCCATTAAATCTTTTTCTAAACAAACTGTCATGGGAAACTCAGCACCCTGACAATGTTATCTATCAGTGTCTATGGTAAAGCTTTATAATAATCTGGTTTGAGTTTACATGCTATTATCAGGTATCAATGGTATCTGTGTGGTATTTGATTGGTTAAAAGGAAGGCTGCTTAAACTAGTTCAAATCAGCCATGGAAAGATGCCATCTGAACCAGAGAATTTGTGTGTTTTACACATACAATTACAGTCTTATGGCACAAGTTAACATTTATTCTTTTGCACATGCATGTGGACATATAAAGTGGTAATATGGTAATATACTGATGATGTTGTGCGTACACTGCACCTTTTACAGATCCTCTGCCAGAAACACAGTGCATGTATTGCAGTAGTGTGACATTTTTCTGTGGACTTTCTGAACTACAGTGTTTTACACTTAGTTGTTAGATCGGATCAGCAAGACAGGTCGACGTCAAAGGATATTTCTCGTGGACCACCTTATTCTGCCTCTGATTGGCTTACCCTTGTATTCTTACCCTAACCCGGATTTTCCACCGGGCGCGTCAGTGCTGTGTTCCGGTTTTGTTCCATCATCCGCCACGCGCCATAACACACCGGGAGCGTCTCAGCAGCGGACCATCTTGCTACCCGACTCGCAGATTTTGTCTCTCTATGTATACAGTATATAAGTACTTTACAGATAAATCAAGTATTAAGGTAGCATCTAGTGTACCTTGCACTCGAAGAACTCCTGTAAATAAAGTCCATGTCTTCTCTTTTCTGGTATTGTCCTGATAAAAAAGATCTGTGATGTCTATTATGTTTTTCAACCTTCAAGAAGAATATTTTGTGGTGTTTTAGAGGAGACATGTACGATATTGGGGGTGTTTTGGTAAATTGACTGAATACTCTCTCTGCCCGACTGTCTGAAGAGCTTGTGTCAAAACAGACCTTACGAGGCTCTTTAGTGGATAGGAGAGCCTCTTCCGTGTCACAGATGGTGGAATATGAAGCACTGACTTGAATGGCTGTGGTTGCTCGCGGGGGCCGCGCCCCCTCCGGAACGCAGTGCAGACGTGCCCGGTGAAAAATAGGGGTAACCCTAAACAATCCTCACTCCCTTTGCCTAAACCTAACTACGTCGACCATAGCAGATCTGATTCTGGAGCTACCAATTGTTAGTCCTCTCACAAACCAATGGAAATTCATAATTAAATTTGGATGTTAAAACTTTGTTTTATTAACAAATAAATAGCTGTTGCTAAGTAATTTAAAGGGTAACAGCACCAAACATGAATTTGATATATTCCCCATAATAAGCACTTTTCACCGCATTGAACAATTTTATAAAACACTTTATTGATAACGTACTTCTAAATAACACATCTAAAACCGTTCAAGATATAAAAAACAAAGAGCAAACAAGAATCACACCACAAAGTCAACTTAAAAACTTGATCAGGTAAAGATAAACCAAGAGATTTAAATGATGTAAGAAACAAGTTAACTCTATTAATTTAATGATGGCAAAGAACGTATATAAAGTGAAGTTTTAGGACATTTAAAAGAGGAGAGTAAAATGTTCTAGAGCCCCTCATTTCAGAGCCTAACGGAACACCTCAGCAATATAAACAGGCACAAGGCCCACTGAAGCTGTGAAATGTATAAATACAATTTTGCAATTGAATTCAAAAAGCAATTGGAGGCCATTGGGACGCCACAATTGGGGAATTATTGCGATGTTTCTTTGGTCTGGTTAAATTCCTCACAGCTAAATATGGAATGAGCTGCAACCCGGACAGACATTTTTATTTCCCTAGGCGTGAGAAAAGTCAAGACCAAAGGTAATGAATGCATGGGTGACACTTTCTACGCTTTTTCCAGGTTTCAGATTATTTCTGATCGTAGCATTGTTTCTGAGCTGATAGAAACAGGCCTGAGCCACGTATACAGTATAGTGTGAGATAAGACTGCACTGGTGGTGTTAGATGATTGTAGTTGTAAGTTATTGTGACTGTTGTAGTGAATCAAGTCTATTTGAAATCTGGGTTTGCACAAGGAACACTAATTATGATCTCACATTTATTTGTCTTTCACTTCAGGACATTTTGAGACATTCAGCTATAAATATCTTCAAAGCAATACAAGAAAGAGCTAATTTCCTTGAGAGTATAAATTGTCACATCGAAGATATCTCATCGGGCCACACACAAATGGAAACTGATATTACATCTGTGTATGAGATATCCCAGAGGCAGAACATCAATAGAAAATAGAATCTGACTAAGCACTGGACCTTAAGGTACTCCAACGCTTGTAGTAAAAGCTGACCTGGAGTCTCCAGTACATGCACAGAGGTTCAGTTACTTCACCAATTCTGAAGTTTGATTCTTGATACCTGCAACATAATTAAGATAATCACCTAGGACACTACTGACAGTGTCACTACAGTAGTGACACTTGCACTAAGATCCTATTTTATTTAGTACACTGGGACTATGATTCTTTTTACATCCTGGGTTACAAACCAGACAAATGAAAGACGAAAGGGTCTAGTCTCGAATTGCCAGCTCCATCTCCACAGCATTGTGGAGCTACGTCTGGCTACACCACAGGTACATTCTGGGATAAGAGAAAGAAATGCTCTGTGTTGTTTGTAGTCTGGCTAGTCACCAGACCAAGCCAAGCTCAACAGATGTGAGATTGAGCATTGGTCTGGGGAGTCTGCTCTGTATTTTCTCTGCACAAGAGGCGTGACCAACGGGCATCGTTCAAATGACTTTGTACGTGATTGGATAGTCCTTCAACCAATCAGACCAACGATCTGGGTGACGTAGAAGCGACAGCGGCAACATCATAAACGGGTTTGCTGCGCTTCGGTGGTGTTTGGTGAATGTCATGTTGACAAGAAGCTGCTTGGTCACTTCTCTATCGTCATTGTGTTAAACCCGCCAATAGCGTGCCAGGTAGATAAGCCAGTTTGTGATTGGTTCCCGCAAAATTGTGAACTGAAGCAGGTGATTTAAATGTGCAGGTTTCCAGACGGAGCTGCAGGGTGAAATCTATTCGCAGGCAGAGTGGGAGCAGGGTTTACACAGTCTACGTTGTTTGCATTTCTTTAAAACAATCACAATTGTCTTGGGCAGCACTAAGCAACAAGACACAGTGGTTGTGACTCAGCTATATAGTCTCGGGAAGGAACTTGTTTTGGTGGAACATTTGCACCCAGCAAAAGAAAATGCCACATACAATATTAAATGAAGTTAACTGTTCACACCACACCATATATTCTCACCAGTAACGTGAGCTATTGAAATTAGCTGGATCCATGGTTAAACCTCATCTACTTAAATCGATGTGTGTAATTCGTCCACAGCAATCCCACCAATGGATCCCAAAATGTCCCAGTTAGAAACGAAATGCCCTTACCATATTCTCTGTTAATCTTTAGAATCATTCCCCAAAATAACCAGGCAGGCTGGCCTTGTTGCACCATCCACATTTTCTTAAAAACTTGCTTCACTAGCATGGACCACGCCACAACCATGTGTTGGTTAAAGATTTGATGACCGGGTGGAGGAGACTCAGAGTGGGAAAGGGAGGGTGGGTCAAGCAATCAGATACACGAGTCTGGGCCTAGGTTTGTCTGCTGACTAGAGGTGTGGTTTAGGCGTGGCCCTGCTCCCAAACCTTAGTTAACCAATTAACTTAATTTGCTAGGTTGAAGGTTGTTGTTGTTTCCCAAAGCAAACAGAGTTTGAGAATGGCAACACACACACAGAGAGTGGATCAACATTGATTGAGACTCCGAAGAGTCTAATGAGACGACAAGTCTCCTTTTTTTGGACAATTTTGACAGCTGACCATGCAACAGTGCATGTGTGTGGGGCACCCTGTTAATAATTGATGAAAAAAATGTTTTGATTGAACCCAAGTAAATATTCAATGAACTAGCTATTTACTTTGAGCAGATTTTCTTTTGGTTTTCATGAGAACTACTTTAATCCAAAGATTCAATACTTTATTGCCTCGGTGTAAGTTGCTAGGGATTTTGGTGTGCTCATGACAGGACATCAACAAGATACAAACAAAACATTGAGTAAATATATACACATGGTATCCCTAATGGGATCACACTTGACACAGGAAGATAAAAAAAGAGGGCACACCGCTCACCACATACCTGGTTGACAGTCCAGGAGGCTAGAGTGACATTTGTCGGGTTGAGGTGACATATTGCAAATGGATGCAGAGCGCAAATCCATAAACTTTACAATAAATAGATAAAATATTGCTAGTATGGGTGGCATAAAAATATGTAGAAAAGTATTATAAAACCAGTGTAAAGAGATGTACAAATTTTACAGGCTCGTTAGGAGAACCTTTTTTCATACGGTGCTGGTTCAGGGATGGAGAGTTATTTAGAGATTTAATGGCTCTGCAATATGTGCTGTTGAGGAAGTGGGAGGTTATTGGCTTAAAGGTCCCATGGAATAAACATTTTTTCTAACATTAAAAAGAGCTCCCCCAGCCTGCTTATGGTCCCCCAGTGGCTAGAAATGGCGATAGGTGTAAACCAAGCCCTGGGTATCCTGCTCTGCCTTTGAGAAAATTAAAGCTCAGATGAGCCAATCTGGAATCTTGCCCCTTATGAGCTCATAAGATGCAAGGTTTCTTCCCCTTTCTCTGCCTTGTCTGCCCAGAGAATTTGGCCCGCCCATGAGAGAGAGACATCACGGCTTTCAAAATAGCAAAGTGGCAGTTGGTCAAGGCCACAGTATCAGTGTGTGATGTGCAGTCATTTGTGTACAGCGAATATAGAAGAGGTGATAAAACACACCCTTGGGGGGCAACAGTGTTAATGTGATTGACATTGGAGATGTTATTGCTAATCTGGACGACTTGTCTTCTCTGTAATAGGAAATCCATGATCCAGTGACACAAGGAATTATGGACCCGCATTTGTTGAAGTTTCTGAAAAAGTTTGCTGGGTAAAATTGTTTTAAAGGCAGAGCTATAATCTATAAAGAGGACCTTTACATAGTTGCCTGGGGGCCTAGAATGGAGTAGAGACATCCTCAACGGTTTTCCCTTTATGCAAACTGGAAGGGATCTAGCCTGACCACACTGGACAGATGTTTACATACTATTTTCTCAAAGATTTTCATTACAACAGATGTTAGTGCTACAGGTCTGTAATCATTCAGGCAACTAATGCTGTGTCTTTGGGCATAGGAATTATGACAAAGTAATTTAAAACACTTATTGACAATGCATTCCCTCAAAAAAACTGTTAAATATGTCTGAGGACTGAGGCCAGTTCAACTGCACAGTGCTTTATAATAACGGAGGATATGAGGTCAGGACCTGCAGCTTTCCTGCAATTCTGCTTTCGTAGTAGGAGCCTAACCTCATCCTCCTCCATTACAAAAGGAGGGATTGATGCTCATCGGTTGTGTGATATCATCAATGTGATTTCTTTCAAAACAACAATACATCTCATTGAGATTGTCACTGACCACTGATGCTGTGCTTTTGTAGTTGGCAATCTGCCTCAGGCCCTCAGATATCCCTCCACTGTCATTTTTATCAGGAGAGACTTTGTTGCAGATATGCAAAGGTTTATTGTACATATGCACAATAAAATCTACTGGGTCTTTGGAGATTAGACCCCATTGTTGCAGTGCTAATAAGTTTTTTTAAATAGGGAAAAGGGGAGGAGAACTATTTCATAACCCTCAGATGGAATCCAGACACCGGTGGTGGCTGAGAAGGAACCCAAAGACCAGACCGACAGAGGCTCTGGAGAGTTCAGCCGGAGAAAGACGACGACAAGAGGTGGAAGGGAAGGTGGAGGTTGGCCGCTTTGCCTGAAAGGACAGCGCATAGCACAGGGAGAGAACAGGTTAAATGCAGAGGTGTGATGCTGCAATTGGCCCTTGAAAGTCATGGCCGATTCAGATTGGTTTAACAGTAAGGTGAACGCCTGCAATAGCTGATTTGATTTGGAAGAGAGCAGCGATTAAGTGGTAGGTCTTCTTGAAGGAATTGACGCGGAGCTACATTAGCCTCAATTTGCTTTCCAGCATGTGCCTGTAGTCAGCCTTGGACTTACTAACAGCTCTCTCAAAGTCATACTTAGCCGCCTTGTATAGATCTCCGTCCCCACTCTTATAAGCATTATGTTTGTTTTTCCATAGATGTTTTATCTCTCTGCTAAACCATGACATATTATTATGTGTAATTATTAGTAGGCACACATACATTTACAGAAAAGTTCATATAGGCATTAACCACCTCAGCAAAGTCATTGAGATCATAACATGACTCTTTAAAAACTGTACTGGTGGGCACCTGAATCTGCTGTTTAAACCTGGATAGAGACCACTTCAAAGTTGACTTGAATAAAGTCCTCCAGAACCAACACCATAGCATCCGGACAAGAGTTTTCACTGTCCGTGATGTGAGCAGAAAGTTGCTGGGCTGCTTCCGACGCAGCTTGAGGAGGTAAATAAACAGCGACCAGTATGATGGAAGTAAAGTCCCTTGGTCGGTAGAACGGTGCGCATTTTAAGGTAAGCAGCTCGAGAAGTGGAGAGCAGGCCTGTGTGATCACTGTTATGTCTGTGCACCACCTCTCATTCATGTAGAAACATACACCGCCGCCTCTGGACTCCTGAGAGGCCTCAGTGCATTTGGCGCCGTGGAGAATGAAGCCATCCTGGTTTACCGAGGAGTCTGGGATGCCGGTGTTAAGCCAGGATTCAGTGAGACACAGGATGGAGCAGTCTGCAGTGACTCGTCTGCTATTGATGAGGATGGCAAGCTCATTGCGTTTGTTGACCAGTGAGCGGACGTTGGAGAGTACAATGCTCAGTAGTGAGGATCAGATTTAATGTTTACCATATGGTCTTGTATGTTAAGGAGATCCAGCCTTTCATATTTTATCAGCCCAAAGGCGTAATCTACTCGAAAACATGGTGCTAACAAACATATCAACAGACATTTGAAGGCGCCATCTTGGCAAACAAGCCAATAATCCAAAAATGAAGAGGAGAGGTGAAACTGGCAGGAAATGGAAATATCATGAAGCTGAATACAGTGACAGGCGATGATAATTGAGAACAAAATTCCAAGAACTGGCCATGAATTGGTTTGGAGAATATATTGTACATGCTTAACATTGTTTATGCTTACACCTGCTCTGTTTTAATGATAGTCACTGAGACTGTCATCTATTCTTGTACTACAGTATCTAACTCGGCGCTAAGGGCTTGACAAAGCCACTGTGCCTCTGGAAATAAGCCTCAAAAGAATCTTGTTTTGGTGGAACGTGTGTAGGTAGCGATGAAAGCTCTGGTATTGAAATGGCTGTCAAGTGTGTGATGACAGTTTTACTTACTAAGTAAGTATAATATAGTTCTAGCTCGGAGGAGTTTAGAACGCCAGCAGAAAGAAAGCGGAAGGTGACGGACATGTGTCCAAAAATGAGGGACTTCTGGCGGAACCTCCGTCTGTATGGTTTTGGTGTTTTGTCTTATTTTGGTAGTCTGTTTTTCTGTTTTGCATTTTGCTCAATTTCCTGTTCAATTTGAAGGTCTGATTTTCTTTCTTATGCTCTATTACTTCCTGTCTTTTGGTTTTTCCCGCTCTTGCCTGATGTTTTCCACCCGTTCCCCACCCCTTGTCTCACCTGCCTCGTGTTACCTCATTACCCTCTGTATTTAGTCTTTGTCTTCCCCTTGTCCTGTCAGATCATTGTGTTTTTGTCTCCAGTTTGTTAGTCTTCCCAGTTAGTGTTAATTTTCCTGTGCGTTCTATTTTACTTGTATTTTATTTTTGTATTACCTGTTTTGTATTGCCTGCTTGTTTCCAGGACTCCTTTCAATTCAATTCAATTTTATTTATAGTATCAATTCATAACAAGCGTTATCTTGAGACACTTTACAGATAGAGTAGGTCTAGACCACACTCCATAATTTACAAAGACCCAACAGTTCTAGTAGTTTTCTCTAGAGCAAGCAACAGTGCAACAGTGGTGAGGAAAAACTTCCTTTTAGGCAGAAACCTCGGACAGACCCAGGCTCTTGGTAGGCGGTGTCTGACGGGCCGGTTGGGGTTAGAATGAAGAGTGGTAATAACAGAAATATAAAAAATAGTAGTTTGTAGTAGTTCTTTGTAGCAGTTCATGGCATAGCAGGGCACTGTGCGGCGTTACAAGGCACAGCAGGACATAGCAGGGCACAGCAGAGCGTAGCAAGATGAACATGGCATCGCAGGACGTGTAGCGGGACCATGGCGACAGCTGCTACCATGGTTTTGGAGCCTCCCTGATCCAAGGAAACATGCTGGGCGAAAAAGAACCTAAGGACTCCGGGGAATGACTCCCCAGAGCTAGGTTAGTAACAAGCATTTCTGGGACATGGATGCACACAAATGGAAAGATAGAAAGATAGAGGAGAGAGGAACTCAGTGTGTCAAAGGAAGTCCCCCAGCTGTCTAAAACTATTACAGCACAGGGTAAAGAGAGGAGCCTGGTCAGGCTAGAACTCTCCCCAACCGGATCCCATCCCTCTGTCTAGAGGAGATGGGAAGAGAGAGAGAGAGAGAGAGAGATTCATCCCTCTGTCTAGAGGAGGTGGATGAGAGAAAGAGAGAGAGAGAGACATAACCATCCCTCTGTCTAGAGGAGGTGGATATTAGAGAGAGAGAGAGAGAGAGAGAGAGAGAGAGAATTCAATTTTATTTATATAGTGCTTAATCACAAAAACAGTTATCTCTTTGCCTATAGCGGCGGAACTAATGGATGGTTCAGGACTCTCCTGAGCCAGCCCTAACTATAAGCTTTATCAACAAGGAAAGTCTTAAGTCTACTCTTAAATGTGGGGACGGTGTCTGCCTCCCGAACCCAAACTGGAACCTGGTTCCACAGAAGACGAGCCTGATAGCTGAACGCTCTGGGTCCCATTTTACTTTTAGAGACTCTAGGAACCACAGGTAACCCTGCATTCTGGGAGCGCAGTGCTCTTGTAGGGTTGTAAGGTACTATGAGCTCTTTAAGATAAGATGGTGCCTGACCATGAATAGCTTTGTAGGTGAGAAGAAGGATTTTAAATTAAATTAAAATGGATTTTACAGGAAGCCAATGCAGAGAAGCTAAAACAGGAGAGATGTGATCTCTTTTCCTGGTTCCTGTCAGAACACGTGCTGCAGCATTCTGGATCAGCTGAAGCGTCTTTATGGACTTGTTTGAGTTGCCTGATAATAAAGAATTGCAGTAATCCAGCCTAGAAGTAACAAATGCATGGACTACTTTTTCTGCATCCTTTTTAGACAGGATATTCCTGATTTTTGCAATATTACGTAGGTGAAAAAAGGCAATCCTTGAAATTTGCTTTATGTGGGAATTAAAGGACATGTCCTGATCAAAGATAACTCCAAGATTCCTCACAGTGGTGGTGGAGGCCAGAGTGATGCCATCCAGAGTAACTATCTCTTTGGATAATGCGTCACGGAGGTGCTTGGGCCCCAGAGAAATAACATTAGAAAATTACAGCTAATCCAGGTTTTAATATCCTGAAGGCACATTTGAAGTTTAGCTAACTGATTAGTTTTATCCGGCTTGATTGATAGATATAATTGAGTATCATCTGCATAACAATGAAAGTTTATGGAGTGTTTCCTAATAATATTGCCTAAATGAAGCATATATAAAGTGAACAGGATTGGACCGAGCACAGATCCTTGTGGGACTCCATGACTAACTTTGGCGTGCACGGAGGATTTATCGTTAACGTGAACAAACTGAGACCGATCTGATAAATAAGACTTAAACCAGCTAAGAGCAGTCCCTTTAATGGCAATTAAATGTTCCAATATCTGTAATAAGATATGATGGTCAATGGTATAAAATGCAGCACTAAGATCTAATAACACCAGTACAGAGATAAGTCCTTTGTCTGATGCAATTAGGAGGTCATTAGTAATTTTCTCAAGTGATGAACTCTAAAGCCTGACTGAAAATCCTCAAATAAGCTGTTGCTATGCAGAAAGTCACACAGCTGTTTGGCGACTGCTTTCTCAAGAATCTTAGAGAGAAATGGAAGGTTGGAAGGGTAGAACTTCTTTAAGTAGCCTAGTTTGGTCTAAGAGGCAGGTTGATGGTTTAGATGAAGAAATAATTGAGCAGTCTAAACATACATCTGGTTTTACAGCTGTTTCTGAGGTTCCTGAGTTTAGAGATAAGTCAGTGCCAGTTAAAGGCAGGTCTTGGTGAATTTTGCTTCTAATAGTTATAATTTTTTCATTGAAGAACCTCATAAAGTCGTTACTACTAAGAGCTTTGGGAATACTTGGCTTAGTAGAGCTGTGACCTTCTGTCAGCCTGGCTACAGTGCTGAAAAGAAACCTGGGGTTGTTCCTATTTTCCTCTATTAATGACAAGTAGTACGCTACTCTGGCATTTGGTTTGTTTGTTTTTTGGGGAATTTTTGAGTTTTCATTAAATCATCTAAACTATCCTCAGTTTCCACCTCTGCATTTGGGTCCGCGATTCTCCAGCCCACCCTGACACTGGAACTATCCTGGAAATTAAATGTCTTTGATAAAGACTATTCTAACTCCAGCTGAAATTAGTTGTAATCAAATGGAACCATATTTGGGACAAATGGCAGCCTGTGTTCACATCTGCAGGACAGTTACTGTGACCCTGCGCCCATGTTTGAAATGTGCCAAGGACAGAGACAAATTCGGAAGTGCATTTTCAGAAGTGCTTGGTACAATTACGCATTCTTTTTTTTTTTCTCTTTTGTGTAGGTCATGTTTTGAAAGACGCTGTCCTGTAGCTTACTGATGTAAATAAATGAAAATGTATACAAAAATATGATGTCTGACACGTTTTACGAAGAAGAAAGCACTACGTTTTCAAAAAGCATTAGACATACAGTATGACCCACTATGTTCTGCGTCATGTATCCATGTACCATGTTGACAATGTGACATCATGTAAACCGCCAAAATTACTGGGCAAAAAAACAGACCAAACTGGAAACACTGCTAAATTGTCTCTGCAGCCTGTCGATTGAAACAGATGCAATGCTATTCGTTACATTCATCACCAGCCAAATTGGCTAGTAACTTTAACATGTTACCCACATTTGTCGGGTCGGTGGGTCTCAATTTAAAGCCTTGCCCATATGTACAGCTCTGAAAACAACAAAGCAATCTTTATTCTGCTTTCTGTGAAGGTTTGAAGCCATTTAGTAGAAAACATCAAAAGAGTGTGAAATAAAGACAGAACATGAAACAGCCTCAACCTTATTTTCATTCATCCCACCTCCTCACAATTGAAACAGTTACTGTGTATTTTGTTGAAAGTTAGAGGTTGACAAAGGTAGAGAGACAAAGAAAGAGAGGGGGAGATAGAGAAAAAAACACTGCTTGGCTTTCCTCCATTTTAGGATCAGTAGGCCAGGAAGCGCCTGAAGAGAATGTTGTATGTTATCTCCCTCCACCTACGCCCCTGAACCTGCCACGGCCTCAAAACATACTGTGGGCTGCCCTAGGGGGCCCACCAGCGAGTCGAGTTGAATAGAGCTGTACTATGCAGTGGAAATGTGGTGATAGTTGTAATGCTGCAAGAACATCTGAGCATTCTTCTGTATATCCTTGAAAAGTGGGTTGTTAAGGGTACAATCTGTACAGTTAGGCCATGCACATCTGGTTCCTTGGTTACAGTTCTCAAATTTCGATATTTGAAGAGCCTTTGGAGAAAAGACTCAGAGCTAATTGTCTCTATCCAACAAAACAGTGCAAGTTGCTGTGTGGTGTAATGTCATTGTATGTCAATGTAGTGTTTAAAGGCAGTTCAAAACCAGCAAAGGCTTCTAGGAAGAACTAAAAGAAACACGATTTGGCTAAAGAACAAGAAAGCTGATGATTGCAGTGGAGAAGACTCCGATTTTTCTTATGTTGTGTACAACGTTTCATTTCATGGAATTGCTCCGGTGCTGCCGGAAATTCCGCTGGATACCCCTCATTTTTGGACGGATGTCCATTAGCTTCCTCTTTCTTTGTGTTGGCGTGGATTTTCTGAGGACTGTGGTTAACTGCTCCTCAGATCTCCGCAGGATAAATCCAGACATCTGTCCAATCTAAATTTTCTATTGCACCACTATAACTGTGGGGGGTTGTGCGTGATCATGGAAGGCTTGTCTTATGTGGCCGTGCTGTCAGTGTCGTTGTCATTACTTTGAATTTTCTACTGGGGGAGACAGAAACTACGCACCATAGATTCAACCCTTCCCTACTGTCATTCAGCGTCACCTCTGACAGGATTTAGATTAGTTTATTACTGTACAAGGTGTAAGACACTCAATCGATTTTCCCTTAGGCCAGTGTTTCTCAAACAAGGACCACTTACCCGAAAAAAAAAAAAAAAAACTCACGGACCACCTAACTGCAAAAATATCCCCCCAAAACAATACGCCTCTTACTTTAACAGTCTACAGATAATTAAATGACAGTTTTGCAAAAAGCTGACTCACTCATTGTCTCTGTTGCCAGCTTAACCCTCATGTTGTCCTGGGTTTGAACGAGATGACACAACATTGGGGGAAAAAACATAAAAAATATTGGGAAAAGTGACAAAAACTACAAAAAAAACACTGGAAGTAAGCATCAAAAACTTTGGAAAAACGGCTAAAATGTCAAAGTGACGAAACATCAACAAAAGGTCCAAAGACATTGGGGGTAAAAACGATAAAAATGTAATACGTAAAACAAGTAATACTTTTTTTTTTGGAAAAGCAACAAAACATTGAGATAGGGACAACAAAAGTGTTTGTTTTTCATGTTGGGGGAAAGACAACACAAGGGTTAACGAGGAAGAATTACGCTGCTCATGCTGAGATATTAAGGGAGCAATGTCTGTTAACAGTAACCGTAACCTATACTTCACTGACCACTCTTTGAGAAATACTGACATGGGCTACTTCTAATTTTGACATCACAGGTGCTGATCATGCTAGCTGCCAGTAAAATAATTCCACATGTCTTTAGATGTGTTAATACTGAACAGGAAGGTCATTTTTACATTGTAATCTTTGCAAGGTATTTGAAATCAAATTGGAGTGTTTTAGCAGTTTGTTTATCGCCGTAAACAGCTGATTTAAGCTGTAGCTTTCTAGTAAAATACCCAAATTATAAAGCCACTGGAGAAGAATATTCTACTACCACATAGTGTAATGAATTAGCAAAGTTGTGCCTCTAAAAATACAGATAACAGCACAGACTGTCAAATCACCCACAATGAATATGTGAGAGTTCCCCTTGTGTTCCCCTGGAACTAGCCATATTACTACATCTCTACATGCAGTGTGAATTGTGTTCAGTTCAGCTGATCTTTACTCTCCCTCGGAGACATCTTTTCTGCAGCAATACAACCTTCGGTGACACCCATTCAGTAGTAGCTCAGTGAGTTTACCACTGCAGCTCTGTATTTTACTTCTGCTTAAATGTCTGTGTGTTTCCTCAGAGTTAATTCCCTTGTAACTACTTTGCCCCAGTCACTCTAACTGTTGCAGGCAGCAATGTCAGCCAGTCTGCTCTCCCAAACCAAACCATTACCTGAGAGTTTATCGCCATCCATTTCCTCCAGAAACCCTGTAATCCTCCAGCTCTTTCTACTCCTCAGTGGCCCCTCTGGTATGCTAAAAAACAATGGCTCTGTGAGTGTGTGTGTGTGTGTGTTTTTGTGTGTGTGTGTGTGTGTGCCTGCATAGTTCCGCTCAATTTTTCTTCCTCTCGCACTTGTTGATGAATAAGGAAGGAAGTGCTGAGCCCATCACCGCAGGGGAGAGAATCCCCTAGCAGGCCTTTGCACACACACACACACACACACACACACACACACACACACACACACACACACACGCAAACCAGCATTTACATGCATATCCAGATGCAGACACACTCACTGATGCTCATGCATGTGTAAATACACACACACACACACACACACACACACACAGCCTTCTCTCAGGTAATAATTATGCAAATGCACTGTGTCTCTGATGCATCCTGGGGATTATTTAAATGGTCAAATCAAGTGATGTACCACAGACCAAGAAGTACGCCCTGGGGAGCCTTAGCAATGGACAAACTGATTGTGTGAACTGTGTGTGTGTGTGTGTGTGTGTGTGCTCTTTACACTGCCATAATTTTCTTTTAAACAAGCTGTGGAGAACAGGTTGCTGTCCTTAAGTCTGCAGTGCGCCACAGCGGTGTTTCCTCTTACAAACAATTCCCTCAGTTGGTATTCAGGAACTGAATTATGTCATGCAGAAAGACAAGCCTCCATTATAATTAAACATTATATAGAAAATGTGTTTTATAGCCCCTCAGTAGCCTCTATGAGCTGTGTGTCACAGCTGCTGATGCTGCAGCAACTGCTGGCTGTGTTGAAGTGGAACAAATCAACAGGCCAAAGTAAAATAACTAACTTCCTGTTGTTTTGAATGCCTTTTTTTTTTAACTAAGGCCTGATAACAATACTTTATTGTTGGGTTTAAAGTCCAACTGGAAGGGATGTTATAGTTTTTTTTAGTTTTTTGTTTAAGCACTATTTTGAAAACCCCACACACCCCATCAGCAGAAGACCTCAGACCCTTTGCAAAATGAAACACTCTTTCAAAAACTATACACTAATTTATAAAAAAACAACATTCTGTTAGCACATGAAACACAGCTTTCATATGATTTAATTCTAGGGCTGTAACGATACCCGGCAGAAAAAAAAGTTGTATTGCGTTTAATGAGTATAACTCTAATACCCCCAAAATCGTGATACAAACCAAATCCTACAGCCCTACTTCATTCAGTTTGAACATAAAACACTTTTAGCAATTCTACTTCTTAGTGATTAGAATATTGTTGGAAAGAATAGTAATAATCTTCTTCAAATGCAATGCTTGAAAATAATTGGGGGATAAAAAGAAAAAAAAAGTTTGTATTTTGGGGTAAAACATCATAAAAAAATGACTACATCCATTTCTGAATTAAACTTTTTGTTTTTATTGTTTTGTATTTTCTATGGTACAAACTATTGGTACTATACCTTTTGTTCAAAAACCTTTTTTTTATTTGCAGTTCCACAATATGGCTGTGATAAGTAGATGACATAGCTTAGTTTTGTTTGTAGTCCAGACAGTCAGACTCCATGAATATCTTTTTGAGAACATTGTGAAAAGAAGAAAATAAAGTTTAGCCTGATCTTGCTTAATGTGTCTTGTTTTTTTGTTTTTTGTTTTTGGTAAATGAAGTACACAGAGAAAGTGCAAATATACAATAAATTCACCAAACACTACACAAGACCAATGCTGCAGACTGAGGGAAATATAATGTATTTCTCTATATACATTGGCTTGATACACCCAGGCTAAAGTTGATTAAAAAGAAGAATAAAAAAACATCTTTTGGAAATTGATCTTAATGCCTTAATAAAAAAATAAAAAATAAAAATCCAACCTTTTAAGGACACCAATTTTCTTTGTGAATGAATAATGTATTGTAAATAAATAAATATTCTTCCTTAAAATACAGGGGCATAAGTATACACACTTCAATTCAATTTAGTTTATAGTATCAAATCATAAAAAGAGTTATCTCGAGACACTTTACAGATAGAGTGGGTCTAGACCACACTCTATAATTTATAGTCCCAACAATTCCCCCAAGAGCAAGCAGTGTTTCTGGGGGCGGGAGCAAGAAAGTAAATACAGGAACAAGGTTCTGTGTTGTGGACTGTTCTGGACATGGTCAAGCTAGCTCCTTTCATTGAAATTATAAGACATTGTTTCGCAAGAGATGTTACTCTGAGACTTCACTCGGCTCTGCCGGCATCTGTCTCCAGCTTTGGTGGCAGCTGGTTTGACTATAGAGGTACGAGTGATGGACAGCGAGCTTGACCGCAGTTTATTTCTGTGATACACTGCTACAATTTACAGTCAGATTAAACACACCTTACTCCAGGAGACATTAGCTCAGACCGGTGGAGTTTGTATAGTTGGTGCAGTTCGAGTATATATCACGTTTTCACCACAAACAAACTGCTCCAGAGTTCGATTGACAGAATACCCAGACCACCTCTTCAAGCAGGTATCGGTACGCTTGTCTGGTCCGCTTTTGGTGCGCACCAGAGTTCGATTGCAGCGTTCTCACCTGCCCGAACGAACCGCACCAGCAAGGCAAAAGAACTCTAGTTCGATTCAACCAAACCAAAGGCTGTTGGTGGGAAAACGCCCTCAGACATGAAAGGGGAGAGAGAGTGAATGATATGCAGCAAAGGGCCACAGGTTGGACATTCAAAAAAGTATCAAACAATAATTCTGCGGCCCACCTCCAGTGACTGAGGACCCACCTGGGGTGGTGGATGTCCTGTTGAAGATCACCGGTGTAAAGCAACACCTGTATTGCAACTGATTATAAAACAAAAAAAACATTTTGCCTTACCCATGAAAATATTGGCTTTTTAAATCCCACATGAGTTAAACCCTGACAGCAAGAGACAGAAGGAGCCCACACACATTGAAATCAGGGCTTGTGTTAACTGTCATTTACAGAGTTTTAGGAGCGTTGACAGATGAGTCCAACTGTTGTCTGTCATTCTGAACGGATTAGAAAATAATTACTGCCACTGTAACACGGTTACTCACGCAATCTGTCTAAAATGAGAAATACTTTAGGAGCATGTGGACTTTACATACATTTCATGTGAGGATCGAATGATTTTTGCTCCAAATAGACATTTATAGCTGCGGGCATGTAGGCCTATAACTTTGACTGCTTTATGTCAGCACATCTAATGCATAATAATCAGTTGATGACCACGACACAACACCAAACATAATAATAATGATAATAATACATTTAATTCGTAATGCACTTTACATTTAAGACAAACCTCAAAGTTCTACAGGTAAGATCATAAAAGCAAGATAAAAACATCAGTTTAAAATACATATAAATAGTGCAACATTAGGTTAAAGGTTAAAACTCATAGGTTCTGCTAAAAAGAAATGTTTTTAGTCCTTTTTTAAAGGTCTCAATAGTTTGTGGTCTCACCACAGCATGATACAATATAGCTTTGGCGTAAATTTTGGGGGGGAAGCGGGGGATACAATATTTAGAAAAAAGGTAGATTTGTCTGCCTCAACAACTCCCCAAAAGAGGTAACAATAACTGTTTGGGGTGCTCACAATATGTACTGAAAACAAGAACTGTTTCTACTTTGCTACATCGGGGGTGGTGAAAGAACACAACACGAGGTGAAAAATAATGATGTGATCTAACTTCGGAGCTTCTGGCTTTAACAAGTTCTGATTGTCTGACAGATTTGTTGATGAGATGTAGAAAAAAATATATATTTTATATACATATACATATTTTATTATATTTACATATAAATAAACACATTTGCACCAAATCCTGACGCAGAAAAAGCATAAATTGCATGCATGAAAACTCCCCAGAATGCAGGAAAATTAGTATTTGATGTTCAAAATGTTATAAGGGACGGCCCTCAGGATATAATACAGCAACACTAAAGCAGGGTACATACTTTGCAGAGGGAGGGGGAGTTTCTGATATTGGCTGTATCTTTATTAAAGTCAATTAGTGATTAATTACCCTCATGCATGAATGAGTAATAGCCTAAGTTTAGATACAGAATGAAATTGATGATGTCAATGATGCAAGAATGAATGCAAGATTAGCATGTTGACAATTTGAGAACCCCACCCCCCAAAAAGATTTCACAAATCTCTTTTTTAGGGGAGCTCATGTCCCGCATTGCAAGCACGTCTCTCTCTATCCAAGCACATGAAGAACACCATTTTAAAAGTATTCTCTGCAGCAATTGACCTTACATTGTAGAAGAATGATCAATGATAAGAGCAGCAACTGAGGATGTTATTCATGTTATGCATTAATCCAGAATTATATTTACTAAAACCACACTTTCCTCTGGTGTAGCAGACCCGTTGCTTTCATTAAACAAAACAAAAAAATGCATCTTGAATCTTCACAGTCACTCTTCCATGCGTCCTCTCCTAATCCTCCTTCAACATTTCAAAGTGATACTATTCAGCGTTAACCCCCCTGCCTCCATCCGTCATCCAGTGGCCTATTACTTTGCCCATATGCTGCTTATTCCGAGGCGAGCTTTTAACATTTGAAATTGTAATGGCTGGGCCCTCTCTATATAATGACAGGCCCCCGTCAATCACGCTAACTGACAGACTGCCTGCATTAACATAACACCTGTTCTACTTGATGATCACTTTCTGTGATTACCAAGGGAGCTAACTATTCAATGCACACTTTCAGTTTTGGTCACATTTTATGGAAATAAGTCAATTGTTGTGATCAGATTGAGCCTGAGGTTAGGGAAGAATAGAAAGTTGTTGAGAGATTGTGAACGGGCAAATGAAAGGGGCCATGTGGAGTATAACGCTGCGAGGGGGGAGTTTTCATGTCGCAAATTGGATGTTCTGTGTGTTGTGTTAAAATATATATATATAAATATATATATATATATATATATATATATATATATATATATATATATAGGGTTAAAAGTTTTTATAAACGTTATTATCTTCAACTTTATCACTAAGGCCTATTTGGAAATAATATATAGTTATGTTAACTGTGTGTTGTGTTGAAAATATATATATATATATATATATATATATGGGTAATAAGTTTTATAGCGCCTTATCTACTAACTTTATCACATAAGGCCTGGATAATTAATATATAGTCAAAACCCGTAACGCCTGCTATTTTGGACAGTATTATTAATATAGGTAATCTATAGATAAGGTTTACCTACACTGTGTGCCCGAAAATATAATTCAATTTGCAGCAATTAACGAGTGTGTTAGAAGTTGTTTTGCCTTTTCCCCCGCCAGTTGTCATGATTCAGCATAAAGCACTACTGCCAGTGTCATTAACATACTGATCAGCATTCATGAGGAGCTTTGCATTGACTATTTATGGTTACAAATGGGCGTGTACAGGGCGGGATAAGAGGCTGATTCACGTATGCACACTTTGTAGGTAATCAGTGATTTATAAAGGGAACAGTGCTGTACCGTACAAAACTGTGCGTACACACGGTTTAATTTAAAAAAGATGAAAAATTGGCTTTTGGATGTATGTACACTTTTTGTAATGATCCTATGCACAGTTTTACAAATAAGACCCTTTGTTGGTAAGTCTCAGTGGGTTTCCGTGTGTAAAACATACAGTATTTTCCATGTTCAGCGTTAACCATGAACTCCATTAACCAAACACATACATGGACCTTCCACATATTACATTTTGCAAAACAGATTTGTTTTGTATTTTAAATCTAGCAATGTTTACATCCATGTTAACTACTGTACCTTGCAGTCTTCTTCTAAAAGGTTAAAGGTGCCTTTGACCTTTTGCTTGAGATAAAGAAAAACAAAAAGCCAAAAACTGCTCAGTAGCACTTCTGCGGGTCTGAAACTCCATGGGGAATTGGGCAAAGCAGTTTCATATAAATAGGGAAACAAGGCACTGCTACACACACACACACACACACACACACACACACATATATATATATATATATATATATATATATATATATATATATATATATATATGCATATTTTGTGTACATTAAATAGCCTCTCAAGGAGATGTTTACATGCATGTGTGTGATTAATGCTCTGTGGAAGCTGGATTGCTCACTTTAGTATACAAGTTTGAGTGTGTGTGTGTGTGTGTGTGTGTGGGGGGGGTTCTTCTTTAGAGCAGGGATTAGCTAAACAGCATCTGGATGCTCACTAATTGGCTCTCCTCTCCACACAACCATGAAAAAAAAAAAAAAACAGCACACCTCACCTCCTTGTGTTTGTGTGTGAGACACATACACACACATGCAAAGTGCAGTTTGTGCCAGTAATTGAGGATTACCATGGTAATATGGCAAGCCATGGTTACTGAGACCAAATTACAATTATGGCAGATAAATAGCACACAATTGTTGGAAATGTCTAAACGGTCACTCCTGGCGCTGTCTGTTTTTATTGGCATCTCTTCTGTGTGTTTTTCCTGCTGATTAGCCTGGCTTTGCTGCTGCTATTGTCTTCTGGTAAGTAGCATTGCAACGTAACAATATAATGGGCCCACTGCCACTTTTATTACACACTAGTTGCTGCAATTAAAGGCTGATAGCAAGGCTGACCCTCTAACTCCAAAACTAAAGCCATGGACAGCAAAGCAGAACAAATGGAGATGGAGCCCATTATATAGACAGTGAAGGACACACAGTCAGAGATTAGTATAGTGAATTTAAATACACTTTTCAATGAATGCGGCCATCTTTACATGCAGAAGCATGCAGCAACTGTGTGCAGGGGAAGAAGGGAGCCTCCTAATGCAGGGCTAAATTCAATACGACACTTGCATTGTTCACCGGCTCAAGCATATTTTCACATCCATTTATTCAAACGTGTTTTTCATAGTTGCAATGAATTTGAATTTCTGAATATGGAACTCACATTATTCATCATCACTTGCATTGATTACCCTCCTGTGTATATATTGTATTTATGTGTGTGTGTGTGTGTGTGTGTGTGTATATATATATATATATATATATATATATATATATATATATATATATATATATATAGTATATACTGTACGTACACACATATGCACCTATACATTCATACTGTAAAGCAGAGGCTATGCGTTCCATCATCAACAGTTCTATGAAGTCCTTTAGCCAGTGATGCAGACAGAACAAATTTGGTTTCCTTACTTTCCAATTCATAAGAATAATCCTTTTAACGGACAGGAATGCCAATGTAAGTGTGTAACATGTTACTGCAGATTTCCATTTGTCTACTTTGGCTCCTAGCAGACACACTTCTGGGCATAATGCTACATCCTCATTTAATATTACACGTAACATAATTTGGCCTCCTTCCCAAAAGTGTTCTTATTTCTGTGCAGTACCTTATGTATTAGAGTTTCTCTTTCTCTTTTTTTTGACACGCTGAAACACAATTAGCTGCCAAACATGTATGATAGAGTCACCTCCTGAACAATCTAACAACCTAGTAGGGTTTTTGTTATCACCGGCTTGAATTATTTCAACCTCATGTCAAATTATGCCATATTTTTTGTATCATATCATATTTTAAATTGTATCACTATGGCAACGGCACTAGTGACTACTTGGGCCTAAATATTCCATTTGTTAGGATAGAATTGGGAAAAAAAACTGCATTTGAGTATAATGCCCCATATAAATGGGATAACCTGCAGATTCTTATGCCTGATTCCATTTAATCACTTTAAATGTTTTTTTTATGAGTCCATGTATATACTGAACCTGCATGTGCACTTTGAGTTGTTAAACATTCTGTAATTGTTTTGTGTACTGTGTATTGCATATATATATATTAATTACTATGTTCAGTAATATTATATGTATTGTAGTTTTAGGGTGTCATTAGAAATGAGAGCTTGTCCTCAATTGGCCCTCCCTGAATAAATAAAGGGGATATACTGTTGTATACTGTACCTTGTATTGTCTTCACTTTTGGGACTCTCTCGTATCCCTCGTGGCAAACTGACCCGTGACTTATTTGGAGTTTTAAAAACAATTCTGAAATAAAATTTTACTTCACAATCTATTTCCAAATATTGTCTTCATCTCAATTTCAAACAATTGAGATGACATACAGTATATGTTCAGGGAATGCAATCAGGCTGTACTAGATGACAATTAAAATTGGAAGTGCCATTTTTTTTTTGTCATAAGGTTATAGTTCATGTTATCTTGGGAAAAAAAATAAGTGGGACAATGTTTTGGAAGATTCTTTACTGTAATGTAGAGGTACTTTTTGTCCCCCCACCCTTGATGTGCAGGTAAGTTGCATTTAGTGCAATAAAATAGCTCGATGTATCAAATGTTAGGGTGGACACATGACAGAGACGTGCGTGAGTGTGTGCTTGCATGGGTCTGTGCGTGCGCATGCAAGCTTGCATGCGTGTGTGCACCTGTGTGTGTGTGTGTGTCTGTGTGCTTGCGTGTGTGTTTGTGTCTGTAGGCATGTTTCTGTGTGTCTCTGTGTATGCGGCTCAAACTGACCCAAAGACCATACAAAGGAGGTAAATGTGTGGGTTATAGTAGCATGTGTGCTCCATTTTATTTTATTTTTTTTTCATACTGTACATGTTTATCACAGAAAATGAGGTAAGGCCATTGATTTTCAGGTAGAAAAATTGTATATTTGTAACATTTTTCTTCTTGTTTCTTCAATTTGACCCAAATACCATACAAGGGATTTATAAATAAATCAGGTTTTACCATTATGTTTGCATGGCGGACGGCTCAAAATACTACAATACCCATGAGCTTCGACCACCATTGTAGTGAAGATAAAAGATTTAGTACAACATCATAATGTGGCACTGCAATGCATTCTCATGAACAGGTCCGTATGATATCAAAGGAAAATGTATGCATACAAAAATGTATGATATTCTAGGAAATAAGGAGATGCCAGTTGGTCACGTGACACAGCGCGGCAGTTGCTAATTGTTTAAGCTGCTACAGAGAAGTTATATTATTATTATTATTATTACTCTTCTATTTTTCTCTATTATTTCTAATACTTTTTGTATGTATTCCTTATCTCTATTTAATGTGTATTTGTGTTATTCTGATGTGTTTGAGTTTTATTTTTGAGCTGCTGTAACAAGGGATTGTCCCCAGTGTGGTATTAATAAAGTCTCTTTATTAAAAATCTTACCTTATCTTAAAAGTGTAAGCACTGTTTACCAAAAAGTTGAAGACTACAATTGTTACATGTGTGTATTAAAGGGTGTTATTCAAACTCTTTAGCAACAAACTTAACTTAATTTAAGCTCCTCTGGTTTGTTTTGCACCGTTCTGTTCATCAGCGTAGCTCATAATTGATACCACATGCTAGGCACGTAGCCAGCTGTTGTATGATTGAAACAGATTATTATATGATTATATGATATATGATTATATCATATGATTATATGATCAACGGTTACTTATTGAAACAGACGCAGAGTTATTTGCTTCATTCATCATCATCAATTGGCTAATAACTTTACAATATCACCTGCCAAAAAAAACGTTTACCGGCATTTGGTGGGTTGGCGGGTGTCACTTTAAAGCCCTGGTTGTATATATAGACGATATATAATAGGTTGTATTAAAGTAGTGAAAAGCAAGAAACCCAGACAGAGGCCAAGCATTTACAGTAATATTGGATATGTGAAATGCATTCAGGGTGATTCAGGCTAACATTACTGGTGATTGTATGGCTATGCAATCAGAGGAGATTGTGATGTTATAGAGTCAACATCATGTCTCTCAACAACCCCAGTACGTGGCCCATAAACCCTTTAAAGCCCCCTTAAACTGATCACCAGCACTCATATCTCATTCCCACCCTGACCCAAATAAGTACAACAATCTACTTGGTTTTTTTATTATTGCATGTATTTCCCCCCTCGTTATTCTTCTATCTATTTCTTTATTAATCTGTCATCCATGCATGATCCTTTTAGGAAGAGCCCGGTCTGATTCAATTAGATGGGCTTTCATTATGGTAATGGTGGATTAGGCAGGGAGGGAGATCAGAGGGGATGTTTGTGCCTGATTCTGCAGCCTCCGCTACAATACAACACAAAAGATGCACAGTATACATTCAATGTAAGGCGTGTTCCGGTGGGCTGAGGGATATATGTGTGTGTGTGTGTGTGTGTGTGTGTGTGTGTGTGTATGTGCATGTGTGTGTGTGTATGTGCATATATATATATATATATATATATATATATATATATATATATATATATATATATATATATATATATATATATACACATACATAAGTGCATACTGTATGGGTCACCTTCTGTTTGTTGTTGAGCTAGATCAGTTGCATCCCCTGTATCATCCAAATGTATTATTACAAAGAACTTAAAAGGTAACTACTGTTTTGTTCAACCTGGACCCTGTTTTCCTATGATTTTCTGTGTAAGCAACTGATCGGAACAACAATCTTTGAAACTGGTCCATTTTTAAGCGTGAATGCTGTAACCGGCAGCCACGCACCAGGCTGCAATGTAACTCTATGGGACAACAATCTCTGACAACATTATGGAAAGGATCCCTTCAGAGGCAGGCCTTTCTGTTTACCCAGAAACAGCTCTGAGGTCGCTATCGCTAAACCCACAATACTTTTAGCATGTACAGAGCCAACATATTTTTTCATGTTAATCGATAAACTATGTTTATTTCAACCAGAACTAGAGTTATGATGGTTGGATGAGTGAGACGACCCAAAATCTCTTTCCATAGTTTTAATTTTTTTCTATAGACTTTGAATGAAGTGTATTTCAAGATGCTTTCAAGATTATTTTTATTTACATGGAGTCGGGTGGCTTTAGTGAATGTAATTTTGCAGGTGTTTTTATGTTTAAAAAATGATCTTTTGGTTTAAATAAAGGAACTTAATCTTTAACAGAAAGATCAACCTCGTTAGAAATCCTTTCGACAATGTTTTCAGACACTTAGGATATTAATCTGTGCCTGTCAGCGGCTAAACAAGCACTTTTGTAAGCGTAAAGAGGCTACAAGCTGCACATTGTTGCTTGTTTCGCCGCGGGCCGACTGCAGCGATCTCGATTAATACTGGACCACTGTCAAAGATTGTTGTTCCCATCAGTCACTTAGACACAAAAACATAGAAGAATAGGGTCCAGGTTATTAATCCAAGCGGTAGTTACCCTTTAATGGTGTTCTAACGCCACATGTTCTACTGGTAAGACTTGGTAACGAATGTGTAAAGATCGTGTGAGGTGGTAATGCGTACACACATGAGTGAATGACTGCAGGTATTTTTATGATAGATCAGAAAGTGAAAAGGGGTTGAAACATACATTCGGTTGTAAACCACAGCAACCACACACACAACACAAAATAGACCAGAAGCAACCAGTAATGTTTTATTTTATTGCTTTAGTTCCCACTAAGTGAACTCTAATAAAGGCGTGAAATGGACTTCAGAGGGCTTTTGGTTGACGTGCAGTATAATCAGCAGCCCCTTGGCACGCTGTCTTCATTTAATTTGTCTTTGTGGAATCATATTGGGAACTGTTTGTGTCCAGCAGAGGAACATTTTGTTCACTCCTCCTCCGGCAACAACAACAACACTTTTCCTTGAATAGGAACATACTGTACAATCTTGCTGAGAATCAGGGGAAAGTGTTTCTACTCTAAGAAATTGGACAATGTTTTGGTGAAATTGTGTAACAAACAAAACAGATGAGTCAAGACGGGTTTAAAAAAATAAAAAAATAAATACCACAATCATTATTTTGCACCATAAAGTCTTTAACAGCTTCACAAGATGCCAGTGAGATCGTTTGCTTGGCAGGGTTTAAAATAGAAAATGTATCCCTGCCATGTCAACAACACGTTTTTTTTGTTTTGGTTTTAATCTTTTTTTTTTTTTTTACCCGACCTCTAAGTGGAGTTTATTAATATTCCTAATGGCGGGTCCATTGCCTCGATTGCCTGACCTGGTGAATAAGTCAGGCCCCCGCAAGAGCTCAGTCTTAACCACGCAAGTCACAATACCAGTAAGTATACACTCCACATGTTCACACACAATCAGAGATGCGGTGTAATTCCACGGCTGGCTGCAATTATCAAAGTGCCCCTGAACCTCCAAATTGAGGAAGGCATCTTAATTTAGTCAAATGGCATTTCAGTGACAGAGGCTCAAGCTGTGCCAGATTATGGATTAAAGTAATCCCACAGGACCTGCAGGGTGGTCCAGAGAGGGTGCATTTGGGTACAAAGAGGAGGAGTTTTCATCATTCACTCAAACCAATGTGTGTGGGGGCTGGTTTAGGTTTAGGATTGTTGCTGATGCTGCTCCTTTCCTGTCCAACAAGAATGGATTGCAACCTGCTTCTGACCCTGTTAACACAGTAAACCATTGGGATGGCATTGGATTGAACTGGATAAATATGTATTGTATGAAAATAATGATATATACAGTATATATATATATATATATATATATATATATATACTCACCTAAAGGATTATTAGGAAAACCTGTTCAATTTCTCATTAATGCAATTATCTAATCAACCAATTACATGGCAGTTGCTTCAATGCATTTAGGGGTGTGGTCCTGGTCAAGACAATCTCCTGAACTCCAAACTGAATGTCAGAATGGGAAAGAAAGGTGATTTAAGCAATTTGGAGCGTGGCATGGTTGTTTGTGCCAGACGGGCCGGTCTGAGTATTTCACAATCTGCTCAGTTACTGGGATTTTCACGCACAACCATTTCTAGAGTTTACAAAGAATGGTGTGAAAAGGGAAAAACGCCAAAATGCCTTGTTGATGCTAGAGGTCAGAGGAGAATGGGCCGACTGATTCAAGCTGATAGAAGAGCAACTTTGACTGAAATAACCACTTGTTACAACCGAGGTATGCAGCAAAGCATTTGTGAAGCCACAACACGCACAACCTTGAGGCGGATGGGCTACAACAGCAGAAGACCCCACCGGGTACCACTCATCTCCACTACAAATAGGAAAAAGAGGCTACAATTTGCAAGAGCTCACCAAAATTGGACAGTTGAAGACTGGAAAAATGTTGCCTGGTCTGACGAGTCTCGATTTCTGTTGAGACATTCAGATGGTAGAGTCAGAATTTGGCGTAAACAGAATGAGAACATGGATCCATCATGCCTTGTTACCACTGTGCAGGCTGGTGGTGGTGGTGTAATGGTGTGGGGGATGTTTTCTTGGCACACTTTAGGCCCCTTAGTGCCAATTGGGCATCGTTTATATGCCCCGGCCTACCTAAGCATTGTTTCTGACCATGTCCATCCCTTTATGGCCACCATGTACCCATCCTCTGATGGCTACTTCCAGCAGGATAATGCACCATGTCACAAAGCTCCAATCATTTGAAGCTGGTTTCTTGAACATGACAATGAGTTCACTGTACCAAAATGGCCCCCACAGTCACCAGATCTCAACCCAATAGAGCATCTTTGGGATGTGGTGGAACGGGAGCTTCGTGCCCTGGATGTGCATCCCACAAATCTCCATCAACTGCAAGATGCTATCCTATCAATATGGGCCAACATTTCTAAAGAATGCTTTCAGCACCTTGTTGAATCAATGCCACGTAGAATTAAGGCAGTTCTGAAGGCAAAAGGGGGTCAAACACAGTATTAGTATGGTGTTCCTAATAATCCTTTAAGTGAGTGTGTGTGTATATATATATATAAAAAATCAAAGCTAAAAGCATAATTTACTTACGTGGAAAATGCATATATTATTGGGAAACTTGAGGGAATTACAGATACCGATCTTTATTTATCCCAATTAGTTTTCCAACCAATGCATGCAAAACAAGCAGTCATTTATTTTTTTTTTTACAATTCTCAGAGTACAATTTTTTAAATATGTCTTGTAACTGAATATTCCCACTGCAGTAAAAGGATTACCGCTCAGAGAGTAGGTCCCATGATGCACTTGGAGACAACTAATTTGAGCCGTTAAATCCCGTAAGAATTATGAAGTCTTAAAGAGCTCTATCGCTGTATCATTTCCATGCCATTTAGAGTCATTCGAGAGTCAGCAGCTCATCCAAAAGACACACTTCGACTTGCCTGCTCTAATAGCACTGATTCTCAAAGTGGGGTCGGGGGACTCCCAGGGGTCCTTGAGGGGGTTCCCAGCATAAGGGGGAATTATTTTTGGCACTATAATTCCATCCATAAGTAACACATTGATAGAATGTATGACTATTTTGGTCCGCTTGACCACGGCGCTGTAAAATGATGTAGTATGTAGAGCGGCAATGGTAAAGAGTAGTATAAAAACACTGAATCAAACAACACAGGAATTTAACTCAGGGTTATGGTTCTTGTCCTGTGTGTCACTTAAGGCTGATTTATGCTTCTGAGTTCAATCGACGGCCTGGGTACGTATACGTAGGTACCTACGTAGGTACGTGGAGATATCGACCCTACGCTGTAGCCTGACGTGATCCTTTCAAGAATGTAAATGTTAATGTGCTGTATTTATATAGCACTTTTCTAGTCTTAACGACTACTCAAAGCGCTTTTACATCATACAGGAACCATTCACAATTCACACACATTCATAGGATAAGGACCTTATTTTTCCATCTTTCCATCTTGCAGGGCAAGTACTAACTGTTGGTTGTAAAACTAGGTATTTGGGTCACATCTTAACAGATCAAATGTCAGATGATGAGGACATGTATAGGCAGCGTCGCATGTTATATATGCAGGCTAACATGCTTGCCAGGAAGTTCTCCTGGTGTTCAGATACTGTTAAGGTAAACCTCTTTAAAGCATATTGTACTGCTTTTTATACTGCCCCCTTGTGGGTCAAGTACAAAAAGGCAAGCTTCAATAAGCTGCGGGTCGCTTATAATGATTGTTTATACATTCTACTAAGGAAACCTAGGTGGTGTAGTGCAAGTGAATTGTTCTGTCAAGCAGGAGTTCCTACATTCTCTGCTTTACTGAGGAATTTGATGTATAAATGTATTGGTCGCCTGAATTCTTCTGGTAACTCTGTCATTTCACATCTGATTGGCCCGAGGTTCAGTGCTTTGCGATACCAGTCACCCTTATGGGATCACTGGTATAGATGTCTTATTTAATTGGTGTTTGTCTTGTGTATCTGTATCTTTTGTTGTTGTTGTTTTTGTTTTTTATGGACCGTGAGTCTAATAATAAAGGCTATCTATACACTGTGGCCGAGGCTGCCGTACAGATCGGATAAACATGCACACACATTCACACTCCGAAGACACAGCATTGGGGGCAACTTGGGGTTCAGTGTCTTGCCCAAGTACACTTCGACATGGGAATGCAGGGCCAGGGATTGAACCACCAACCTTCCAATTGGCAGGCAACCGCTCTACCACTGAGGCACATCGCTTGGCCCCCGACTCATTTCCTGGTTCTCCTTCTCCATAAACAACATGAAATCAAGGAGAAGGTTAAATTGTCCTGCTATGGATTTCCCACTGTGGTCAGAAAACACAGGGGACACACTTGTTTCTCTCACTATGACTCTAAAGTCAGTACTCGCTCAGAAAATAATCACTGTCACTCTCTATCACACACACACACACACACACACACACGCACTGCGTGGAGCCTCCGCATAGCCATAGCCATGATCTTTTCCTAACCCTACCTAAGTGACTTTACCGTGCATGTTGAAAAATTATTCCAAGGGGGTCCCAACCCAGACCATCCAAAAGTGACGCCAAGGGGTCCTAGTGTTTTTTTTTGAACATTTGTGATACAAACCTTGATTCTTTTTTTTGGAGGGGAGGGCGGGGGTTGGAGGAGAGCTATTATTTTTCTGTCGTCGATTACATGTCACTTTGTAACACACAACAGAGACCTGGTTTATTGTTAATGATTTCAATATAAATCGATTCAACACCAAAGATTCTTTTGTACCGTAAAATAATATTTTCAAAATTGTTTCAGTGGTTTATTAACTCGTTCAAACGAGACGAATGAGAGACTAATGTTAATATGGATAATGGATCATTCTGCTTCCAACCTGTAGGGGGACCAAAGAGGAAAAGTGCTTTGGTGCTTACTGTAAAGGTTCTGGTTGACTAGCTAATGCTAATGCTTGGTCTATAACGTTAGCTAATTCTTGGTGGGTAACATAAGATTACGACATTGCTTTTAGTATGATTGTTTTAACCACGGTTAACAACTCTGGGCTAACCCACCAATTCATCACTAACGTCAACTGTATAGATAGACAACTAATCTAATGGTAATTTAGCTAGCTAGCACACCCCTGTCTGTCTGCCTCAGTCTCCCGGCTACTATCTCTACGGTTAAGGTTTCAGCCAGATGTATATTATCCATGTTATATTCAGTTTCTGACATTCAGCATTGCAAAATGTTGTTTCTGCTTTCAGCTACATTCATTCAGTCATTGGCAGGGATTTCTTAGTTAAACAAAAATGTTGGGTACATAATATTTCCTTACCTATTATGCTTGCAATGTTTTGCAAAAGAATCCTGCATTTGCATGTGACCCAGCCTGTTCTCATCATCCATACTTAAAGCTATGGAAGTTAAGGACTCTTATTTGTATGATTTCCACTGCTGCTGAATAAGAACGTGGCTGGGCGTTAACACAAAGGATTTATATTCCAAGGAGTGGAGTTCACTTCCCAAGGGAAAAAAAGCACAGGGCAAAAGACTTTCATCCAGGAAATGTTCCTTAGAAGTGTTTTAATCCAAACCACAATAACTTTTGTCGCCGCATAACGCTCACCTTTTTCTTGGCTAAATTTTACTGTAATCTCCAGCAAATGACCAGCAGCTTGCGGTGCTCTGTACCCGGCTCACAGTCACCTATTCTCGGGTTAACTGAACCACCAACTGCCGCTGATACAATGGCGCACCATGCGGAGCACGGTAGTCGCGTGGCAGAGCTGTGTAGCGGCCAATGTCACGTGACCAGCTGTCTACTATTTTTTGTATGATATCATACATTTTAGAGTGCATAACATTTTGTACAATATCACATAAACCCCTTTATGAGAATGCGTTGCGTGAACATACGTACCGTTTTCATAGAAAATGTATGGGACAAAGAGAACTCGGCTTCACCTATGTGTCAAACCCATAAGCAGACATTGTTTCTTTAAATTGTATCGTTGTCTCTCAGTATGGTTGTCTGTATATCTCTCTATCTCTCTGTGGACAGGATTCAGACACATGTCACACTACATCATTGTCTCCTCTCTGTCCCGCATACATGAACATCCCTCTACCTCCTCTCTCCATTCATAACCCTCTGGCTAGGTTTTGGCCTTTCTTTCACTGTCTTCCTGGCTCTCTCTCTCTCTCTCTCTCTCCATTTCAATTTCATGTTGCTTTATTGGCATGACAAAAAAAATATATCTGTGTTGCCAAAGCATAAGAACAAACAACAACAATGAGCAAATACATTTGATATAATAATACAAGTCTCTCTCTCTCTCTCTGCACATGTTTCACTTCACTAGATTCAAACTCAATAGCTATTTTAATGACATGACAGGGGGTATAATTGACGTATATTGAGTTAAATAGGTGGAGAAAGACATGTTTTTGCTGATGGTCACGTAGTATTGAGTGATTTTGGTTTCCCAGTGTTCCTTAATTGTCTCTCTTGGTTGCTCCAGCCTAGGCCTGTTAATACTTATTACATAGTTGTCTAATCGTCAATTTGTTTAAGAGCAATTGATTGCTAAAATTTGCTAAGGATATGATTGGTTATTGTTGATTTTGCTTACAAATGCCAAACTGTAATTATATGATTATTGGTCGGACCATTGAGCTAAACCTATGCTAGTTGTTAGTCGTTAGCATTTGACCCACACGTTCATAGCCACAAAAATGACAAATGGAGGGGGGGTACAGTTAGAAAAAAAGGTTCTAGGATAATAAATAGGCGTGGTTTACATCATAGTGTGTATTTGTGTTACTAGATTATCTGGGTCACATGACAGTGATAACTAAAAGATGTATCCTGTAACTTTATTTTGTTTAAAGACAAAGTACTAAAGAGACAATTATATTGTTAATTGCAATTATTTCTGAGACAATTAATTGTAAAGCAGTATTTGGAATTGTTACAGCTTTGTTCTCTCACATCTTAGGCCTCTGAAATGACTCGTATCCAACATTTAGTCAGTCACTCACACCCTTGATCAACTGCAAATATAGAAAACCATTTCCATGTTGCTGGGTCTTTATATCTTGGTTATTTTCATAGAGTCAGGTTGTTCTTTGCATGGCACAGCATGGAATATTCTGGTTAGATTGGGGGTAACAACAAGGCAATGAGTTAAACAGCATGATTACACGTCGTAGCCATTGACTCTTAATATTAATGGAAGGAGCATGTGTGACGTCTCGCACTGGTTTGTGGAGATCTGCTATGAGTCGTCGAGGTTGTCGTTACGGGCGCAGCCGTCCTGCTTGCGGATGTGACGATTTTAGAAGAGAGAGAGGAGTGAGCCCTTACACTCTACGTTACACACTTTCCCTGGCATACACTTCATAGCCACACCCTAAAAGACCATAATTCAAAAATTTAACATCATTCTGTGTTACAGAAGACTTCAAACTAGTGGTTGAGACCATAAACTCATTGTGAAAATGTTTACTGAGGTAATAAATCAAGTGAGGGACTTCTACAGAAACCGACCTAGAATGCAGGTAAAGGCACTTCCGCATTTGCAGTCCATTAATATTAACAGAATACGGTCGTAGCCTTTCCAATCTCTCCTCTCTCTCTCTCTCTCTCTCTCTGTCTCTCTCCCTCACGCTTCTGCTTGCTCGCCCAGCCAACCAGTGGGAGAGACTTACAGGTATCCATGTTGGTTGCAACTGTTATTTCCATTTGTCTTACCTCCTCCTCTCCTGTTTACTTCATCTTACTTCAGTAGTTGCCAGACCTTCCTCCACAGAGCTGCGGAGGAAATCTTGGCTAGTCCACACAACATTCTTGGATGTGAGAAAAATCTGCTCTGGTTATTGAAACACCGAGAGTATCCAGTCTACCCACTCCCAATATCATATATGTCTCCTTTTCAACACCATGGACGACGAGAGATTCATCTTGGAGGTGGAAAACATAATAGACATCACAGATGTTTCTTTTGCAGGATGCCAGAAAAGAGAAGGCATGGAGTTTAATTACAGGAGTGTTTGGAGTGTAAGGTAGATACGAGCTTTATAGACGCATGATTATTCTGTTATAGAGGGTGACAATTTTTTGGGACTCCCGTGGATCATGTGATTCCCGCAGGAGTCCCACGGTACGGTTGTCAGTCTCACTGTAGATAACGTGATAGAGCACAGAGCATTGAAATCAACAGGAGCGGGAAGGAATCGGATGAGTTGCGAGGCATTTCATTTTAGAACATTTTTTTTTATGAATATGAAACTACACAGTGTCATTATTGAATCATAGAGACAAGGGGAAGTTATAAGGCTATAGTAGGCCTATGTGTGTGGTTAACTCAGCTGCCATTTGCAGGAATAGCTCGCTATCTTTTTTTTTTTTAAAGATTTTTTTGGGGGGCATTTGTAGGCCCTTATTTTCACAGGACATATAAAGAAATGGAAGGGGAGAGAGAGGGGGGATTACATGCAGCAGAGGGCCCCAGGTCAGAGTTGAACCAGCTGCTGCTGCGTCTAGGAGTAAACCTTGACACATGTGCGCCTGCTCCACCAAATGAGCTCACCCGGCCACATAGATCACTATCTTTGGTTCGTCTCAAGTCCTGTCAGGTCTACCTGGCAACACTGAGTAAATTGAGTCCTGGGGAAACTAAGTGGCGTGATATCTGACTGTTTAAAAGTGTGTAGCTTAATACTAGTTAGGTAGAAGTTGGATGAGATGAGTCCATTCATGACGTGGATGGAATAAGACGGGGGAAAAGATGCACAAACAACAACAATGCAGGATACTATCTTAAAAATCAGCAACAGAGGAGAGAACGGATAGAAGGTAAGGTACTAATCCAGTCTCTCAACTTCTAAAAACATGCTACGAGGGGGCCACATAGTGTGATAACTAGCTTAGACAACATACAAGGGATCCGGTAGATCCCTGGAGATCTCGCAGGACAGGATTTTTTTGGGGGGCAGTCACATCATCGGGACATGCAAACGTCGTTTAGTTTGGGGGTTAAAGTTTAGAGAAGGATAGTATATTGGATCATAATGCTATGTTTAGAGGCTAATTTTACCAAGTTTAAGTTTAAGTTAGAAATCTAAGTAAAGTTTAGAGTAAAAAGATTTTTTGGAGTTAAATTTAAGGGATTATAATGTTTAAGTTTTTAGGAGCTAATTTGTAGAAAAGTAAGCTAGAAATCTAAATAAACATTGGAGTAAAGGAATTGGAATTGAATTTAAGGGTCATGATGCTAAGCTTTGGAGGCTATTTATTAGAGAAGGAGTTAGAATTTTGAAAAATAAGAACTTGGGAATAAATTGGAAATAACTTTTAAAGACTCAGAGAGTTATGTAAGTAATAGGGCTACCTATGCAAAAATATGTTGAGGTCTAGAAAAATAAGTTTTCGGATTAAATTGGAGAAGGAGCTAATGCCTAAAACATAGAGGGAGTGGGGAAAAAAAACTTTAAAAAGATAAAAATAAAGGAAAATGGAATGGAGGTCCACATTGAGGGGAGGCCTAGGTCCCGTTGCATCCTCGGCCTGACCACCTAAGCTGGGTCAGGGGATGGAGAATTTAGATGGTAAAAGTTGGAAGATTCAATTCAACCAAATCAAACCAAATTAGATGTGTGTGGTGCAGATGGGCTGTTGCGTTGAGTGAGGCTAAATCTCATAGAAGACTGGGCTACGTTTAAGGTCCTGATACCCTGGACTACCATTCCCGTAGTGCTGCCCTAAAGTCGGGACACGGGGGGCCGCATACATACCTCTTGACCGCCCAAACCATTTGTTAGCACCGCTACGTTACGCTGGTTTGGCCAAAGCAGGACTGGAGATCTGGCTTCTGAAGGTCTGAGGGTCTGAAGGTCTTGGAAAACCGGTTCTGGATTCAGAGCTATAGCTAAGAGCTTTGGCTTAAAAGCTAAGCTAATAGCTAAGCTATAGGAAATGCTCTGATTTGTGGAGTGTATTTTCTCCAGATACGTACCTGCACCAAAGTGGGTCTCAGCCAATCTTCAGTGAAGATATGGAGGCAGGAGGTCAAAGGTCAAGACGGGCTCAGTACTAGGGAAGTCGAATGATCAGCAGGCTTTTTTGGGGGTTGTAAGTTGTAATTGTGAGGAGAGATTTAATACGTCCTTGTCGTGAGCTTGGGGGACCTCATTCGAGGTCCCTTTTAGACCAAAAAAGACTTCCAGCTTTTCCTTATTTCTTGTGTTGTTTGGTTGGTCCAGTGCAGGTTGTTAGGTCCTGTGGAAACCCTCTCTTTTTGTAGTCTCTGGATCTGATAGGTGGTCTCCTTGATCAAGTGGTTGAGGCTTTTGATATTGTCCCGGAATTATTGTGGTAAACCATCTGAATAGTTTATGGTTGGGATGATAATGGTTTACTGTGGGAATGTATCTTTTGCCCCCCTAAGCACTGCCTGGAGGTCTTTTTTTAAGTGGATGGGGTTGTTTATTTTACGGTTGTTCAAACCGAATGATAAGATCACTTTTTGGACCTCATCTGAGGTTGGGGTCTTGCTTTTAAGAAGGTGTGCTGCGTGGCAAAGGTTAGCGCCCGGATAGCAGTCTACCTGTATGTGGGGGTCATTAATTAGGGGTAATCTGGAGATGTTCGAGTCTCCAATGATCAAGATTTTTCTGACTGGGCTTAAGGTCCAGTTTAAGTACTTGTTGCCTTGGTGGTCGTGAGATTTGTACATAGAGTTTGACTCTAATGGATTTGGATCTTTGTTTCCATTTGATGGTGGGGGCAGTACAGGTAGTATTGTGTTTTGTTGGTCTGGTGGTAGAAGTCTTTCTGGTGTGTAGAGTGGTTGTGGGGACCAGAGACTTCCTGGGGTTCCGAAGTTGAGGGAGCATCTTGCTTCATCTGTGTGTCTTCTTTTAGTTTGGGGGTTGATCGACAACTGATTCCTGTGTAACCCTCGATTCTGTTAAGTTCAAAGTAGAGACACTAAAGGAGGACAGAACAAAATCTGAATGCAGAACAGACGCGTCTGATGGAAAATCCGGGTTATCCTTGTCAACCATTGCTCTACTGCCTTTTGCTCGTGGTCCTCCTCGTCCACCCCTCCCTCCGTCATTCCTCTCTCCCCATCTGACACTTCTACATATCTGTGGTCCATCCTCTCCTGGCATCTTGGCTTGGATGCTGACAGGGCCTCGGGGTTGCTGGTGCAGTCCTCCACACGGACTAGAGGGAGATATTTTGCAAGATCCAATGTTTTGACGGCGATGAATAAATGCATATAGAGTGGATGTGCTGGGGCTATGTGTGAGTGTATCTCATACAAATAATACCGCCATCAGATGTGGTCTTGTTCTATAACAATACCTTCCTCTCTGCCTGCATGTATTTCATTATACAACACACATTTTTTCAGAATCACAGGAGAACAACTAGCATTGATGGAACCACCACCTGACATTATCAACTGCTAGTATCCTCGCTGACAGTAAGCAGCTGAATACCAGACCTCAAAGAGTGTGTGCAAACAAGCCTACACATACACACTGCCTCTCCATAACCTCATTTCTCTCCACACAACAGCAAAGCTCTCTGGCAGCAAGTGTTGAATTCAAATGGAGCCCAATGGCAACAATCTTAAAGGGCAAACGAGTGGCAAGCAAGAGAAAACATTAGCAGCAGTTGAAAGGCATTTAGAAGCTTTGAAGACTTGGCTGAATAAAACAGGGATAATGAATTTCAAATGGCTGTTTATTTGTGGCTGAGGTGGATGCAGAGAGCCTAAGCGCCACTAGGGGGTTGTGAAAGCCACGCTGGAGAAATCAGCGGAGTGCTTTCTGTGTGTGAGAAAGCGTGGGTATGTGTGTGTGTGGGTGGAGGGGGGCTGTTAGTCAAGCAGATCCAGGTTCAGCAGAATGGAAGAATAGTCTGTCGGATCAGGATGGAGGAGCTTAACTCAGAGCAGCCTGCACACGAGAAGTCCTCAGAGACTGAAGCGAAGCATCCTGTTCTTAGTTGTGGGGGTGTGGAGCCCCACAGCAGCAGCACGTTAGTCGTCGTCGGAGGGGCAGAGCAGCAGCACAGGGAAGATATGCCACAGGAACAGCACAGCTGAAGGGGTATTTCAGTTTTGGTGGTTATTTTACTACTTTGAAACAATGCAAATATATGGAAACACATCTGAACATGTATAATATCCACTTTCCTAGAACTATAAGCACGGTGCAATATGTGGGAAAAAAAGTGGGGGGGGAGGGGTTATAGAATAGAATCATAGACTAGAATACACTTTATTGTTCCCAAGGGGAAATTTGTCTTGGTCATAGTGCTGAATTCTGTTGCTTCACAACATAAACATGTAACAGGAAAAAACCTTCTAACATGTAATATAATTAAATCAACATAAACATGAGATCAACAAAGCGTCCTAGGACACATAAGGACACACGTGACAGCACATACATCCTAAGAATTAACTGTAATAATTAAAGTGCTGATGTATTTATTGCACCCCTGCTCTGCTGTGTTATTGGAGTTCAGCAGCTTGATGGATTTTAATCGTGCACTACAAAACATGCAAGAATTAAACCCACCTTTCAATGCCATGGATATAGAGCCACTGGGCCAACCATGCCAGAACACTTACTTAACAACGTCAATATCAAGTGGAAAATAATCAGAAAATCAAACAGCACAATATGGTGTCAACATAAAACACAGCGCTTTCAAGCCAGAGAGAGGAGGTTACTTAGGAGTTCACCAAAACGTAACTAGTCATTTTGGTAACTAAACTTAACTGTCATCGCTGCATGACGCTCACATTTTCTGGCTGAACTCCACTACCACGGCCCATGAAAGGACTGCCATCTGGGGGTGCCTGTAGCCGGCTCACGGTCACCTATTGGCCGCTTAACCCTTGTGTTCTTCCCGTTAACCATCAACTTGTCCTTCCAGGTCAAAATTGAAAATTAATCGTTTTTTTGTGCTTTTCCTATGGTTTTGTCACTTTTTCTAATTTATTTGTCACTTTTTCTATGCTTTTGGTGCTTTTTTTTAAAACCTGAGCTGGTTTAATAATAGGTTTAACACTTATTCTTGGAATTCATGGTCAACAAACCTCATTTATATCAAATTATACATAAGTTTTTAGTTAAAAATTAGGAATTATTTTGACTAATAGTTAAGATCAGAGGATGTTGGGTATATGTCAAAGTTTAGTCCGGATACTGTTTGGAAACCATTATAAAAAAAAAAAAGAATTAAAATGCTATAAAAAAATGCTCCAAAAAATTCAATGAAAGTAATCATTAATTTTACCTGAAGAATGTTGTATGGAATCATCCATGTTGTTTGTTGGCAATTTGGTTGAAAGAAATCCATATTTCTGATATAAAACACTTTGAAATGGGTCAATTTGACCCAAGGACAACACGAGGGTTAACAGCTGCCGCTGGTAGCCGGCATCCCGGAGCTCTGTAGCTCATTTGGCAAAGTCCACACAGATGCTATAGGGAGGATTTTGAGGAGCCACTGACCGAGGGTCAGTATATTACAAGTTAGAAGTGAGAACAGGTTGTGAAAACACACATTTTCTCATAACGACGAGTCATTAAAAATCAATACATAAAATTGTATTTTTTGTTTGCCTCGTCATGTTTAGCAAGTTCAGAACATAATAGATAGAAATCCCTGTCCCAATGTTATGGGCTATTGGCTGCAGGTTTAACAGTTAAAATCTGGTATACTCCCACAATGCTCCGGGCATCTTTTGAATTACTAGCTGCTGAAAAAGCAGAAAAGCTCCAATGGTGAAATGTAGCTTTACACGGCAGAGGTGATAAGGGGTCCAGCTCTGCGCGCCACAGCCATGACACTCAAAGTGCTAGATTGAACCTTGAGTGAAAAATGCCTCCTCAATCACATGTTCCGCTACACCGAGAGTGAAACAGCAGAGGAGAACCACATCGAAAAAAGAGTTTTTAGTCACTTTTGAATGTGTGTAGTGTAAAAATGGGCTTTTTCAGTGTCTGAACCGAAACAATCCACAAAACTAAAAGCAAAAAAATAAATAAAACCTTTTTTTTTTTTGTGTTTTTCCCCAAATATTTCTGCGTTTCAGTTTAGAATAAAATAAATACCCCAATGTGCTATCTTCTTTTTTGGTTGCCCACACATGAGGATCTCTGTCTGTATGTTGATCAGCGTCAAACATGGGTGCCTGGGTAGCTTAGAGCGCTTGGCCCTCGACGCAGCAGCCGCAGGCTCTTTACTGCATGTCGTTCCCTCTCTCAACCATGTGATTATTATCTTAATTTACAAGATAATACATGCACTGTTTTCGTGTGTGTGTGTGCAACCCAGTATCACGTGTGTGTGTGTGTGTGTGTGTGTGTGTGTGTGTGTGTGTGTGAGAAAATACTACTTCCTGTCTTTTGGTTTTCCCGTCCCTGAGATTGCCTGATGTTGTTCACCTGTTTCCCAGCCCTTGTGTCACCTGCCTTGTGCTACCTCATTACCCTGTATATTTAGTCTTTGTCTTCCCCTTGTCCTTTGTCAGATCATTTTGTTTTCTGGAGTGTGTCTATGTGTCAATTTAAGTCAAGTTATGTGTTCCCTGGATTTTGCTTTAGTCTCTATCTCCTCTACTTTGTATTTTGGATTCCAGGTTCTTGTTTTCTGAAAATTCTGAAAGAACTTTTTGCCCTTTGCATTTGGGTCTACTTTTGTTGGTGTGTACTTTGTTTTTTTGTGAAATAAATCCTCAAGCTCAAACTTTTTCCGTCCTTCTCTCTGCTTTTGGTTCCTCAAATTCCCTCACCCATGACATATATAAGACAATAAAACAGACAGTAACCATGTTTTACTTTTTTGGTTAAATAAAAGCATGTCAAACTACACATATCTGTGTCCAGTGTGGCCCTTAGTAAAGTTGAGTTGACACCTTTTGTCAAACAGAGCTATCGTATTATACAGTTAAAAAATTAAATTTTTGTTAGTTTTTTTTTGTTAGTTCTTTTTCTGTTACAATATATTGTGAAGTAGGGGTCAAATGACACAGGACTTTCACCCAGGAGACTGGGGTGCGTGTCCCGTTCTTGTCCCACCGAAATGTACATTTTGTAACCCCACTCCCCATATTTTCTTAAATCTAACTGTCCCATTCTTGTGCTGCGTGTCAATTGACGGTAGGTCCTGACCCAGAACGTCAAAAAGTGACACCGAGAGTCCCAACAAACCTAAATAGGATGCCAATGGGCTGGACGCAAGTCCCAAGAGCATGACGAAGTAAAACCAAGCGTCGCTTTTGACACAATGAGAGTGAGAATATGTTGGTTTTCATTAGCTTTTTTCCTTTAACAGTATGTAAAATATATATATATATATATATACACAAACACTCACCTATAGGATTATTAGGAACACCATACTAATACTGTGTTTGACCCCCTTTTGCCTTCAGAACTGCCTTAATTCTACGTGGCATTGATTCAACAAGGTGCTGAAAGCATTCTTTAGAAATGTTGGCCCATATTGATAGGATAGCATCTTGCAGTTGATGGAGATTTGTGGGATGCACATCCAGGGCACGAAGCTCCCGTTCCACCACATCCCAAAGATGCTCTATTGGGTTAAGATCTGGTGACTGTGGGGGCCATTTTAGTACAGTGAACTAATTGTCATGTTCAAGAAACCAATTTGAAATGATTGGAGCTTTGTGACATGGTGCATTATCCTGCTGGAAGTAGCCATCAGAGGATGGGTACATGGTGGCCATAAAGGGATGGACATGGTCAGAAACAATGCTTAGGTAGGCCGGGGCATTTAAACGATGCCCAATTGGCACTAAGGGGCCTAAAGTGTGCCAAGAAAACATCCCCCACACCATTACACCACCACCACCAGCCTGCACAGTGGTAACAAGGCATGATGTGTGTGTATATATATATATATATATATATATATCTGTAGATTTATATCTATCTATATATATCAAATCAAACCAATCACAATTATCTTGGATAGTGCCAAGCCCCAGAAGCAGTGACAGCGCCATTGCAAAAAACATTGGGGAAAAGGTTAGAGTATGCCGGCTGCCATACAATAGGAGGCATACTTTATTCCAAGTCAGACTATAGTGTATGAAGAGTGATAGCGGGTTCCATTATCATGGCAGCTTTGGCGGTGAAAACCTGTACTATACTTACAGATTGTGAGTGCAGTATGTTGTTTTGACCTCAGAAATGCCCTCAGTATTTATTAAAGAAAGAAAAAAACAGAATTGAGCCGCTGAAGATGAGACTGAAACAGCGAGCTGAGGTGGAGACGGCTGGGAGCCTGACAGAGACAGAATTCTACAGTTAGAAATAAATAGATCATGCAGGCATATGATAGAAGAGAGTGGGGAAAAAAGAACAAGAGTACAAAGTAAAAATATCTACCTTCAGGAACACAGGAGAGAAACACTAGAGCAGAAATCCAATAGAACACTGTGAGGCTGTTGCAGAATCCACACACCTATTATCACTGACTACCGTACTTATTCTCTCATCACATAGTTACTGATTTCAATTAAATCTTTCTCAGGTTTAAACCTTTTTTAGTATAGTAAGTAAAGTAAAGTTCCTGTATAACTTTCTGGTGCTTTAATCTTTAAGATGTATGTCTAATGTCACATCTAATAATAAAATCCCTCAGAATTTCAGTTGACAGAAGACCTGTGGCCCTTTGCTGCATGTCATTCCCCCACTCTCTCCCCTTTCATGTCTTCAGCTGTCCTGTTAAAATAAAGGCTGAAAATGCTCCAAAACATTATCTTAAATGTCTTTTATTCTTTAACAGTGTTGGGCAAGTTACTGTCAAAATGTAATACATTATATGTCACTAGTTTTTGTCATTTGAGAGTAATTAGTTACTGACTCTGAATTGTAATGCATTTCACTACTTTTGAGTTACTTTGGAAGTTCTGGGAACGGCAAGGATTGTGGATGGGTTACATGTAGTGATGGTCAAATGAAGCTTAGTGAACCACCCTCTTTATTTTCTGAGCTCACTAGATGACGCTCTCTGTTCACCAAAGGGTTGAAAACACACTAATTGCCATTCCTTTAACTTTTTTCTTTTCTTTTCTTTTCTTTTATTTTCTTTGTTGTGGGGAATGGAGAACTAGCCAGCGTCTGAGGACTGAATGTGTCCGGGTGCGGTGTATGGATGGAGGAGGTACTGTTGGGCCAGGGCATGGAGGGATTTGTAGGCGAAAAGGAGGATTTTATATTTGATATTGATTTAATTGGGAGCCAGTGAAGGTGGATGAGGGTTAGGGTGAGGTGCTCCCAGTTCTTGGTGTGGGTGGGGACCCTGGCGGCAGAGTTTTGGACATTTTGGATCATGTCTAGCGTTTTGCTGGGGACCCCAGACAGGACTCCATTGCAGTACTTCAAACAGGAGGTTATGATAGCATGAATGAGGGTTTCTGCCACGGAGTGAGAGAGTGATGGTCGGAGTCTGGAGATGTTTTTTTATGTGAGTATGGACAGAGAGTGTGGAGTCCAGGATTACCCAAGGTTGCGTACCTCAGAAGATGGGCACCCGTCAACATCCAGGATAAGATCTCCAACCTTCTGGAGCAGTGCCACAATCAAGAGCTCAGTTTTACTGCGGTTCTGTTGAAGTAGGTTGGTTGACCAGGGAGAGTGGGTGGATGGGGATGGATGGTTTGGTGCTGATATAGAGCTGTGTATCATCAGTTTAGGAGTGGACCATGTTGCCGTTTAATCTGACCAAGGGGGAGCATGCAGATGGTGAAGAGCATTGGTCCAAGCACAGAGCCTTGAGGCACGCCTTGGTTGACCGGAGCTGGATTGGAGCAGTAGTTGCTAATGGTGACAAATTGCTTCCAGTGTGAGAGTAAGACTGAAACCAGGAGCGAGCTGTGCCAGGGATACCAAGGTGGTGGGAGAGTTGGTGGAGGAGGATGGTATAGGAAATTGTGTGAAAGGCCGCGAAGAGGTCGAGGAGAATGATTATGCTGATGTGCCCAGAGGCAGCAGTGGTGAGTAGATCATTTGTGATTTTGATGAGGGCAGTCTCGGTACTGTGATGCGGTCTGAATCCTGACTGAAGGGGTTCATAGAGCTCATGGAAAATTTAAAAGAAGGCTAGAATGGTGGCACAGGGTGGCGCTGGTCCCCTTGAAATATGATTCCCCCTCCTCCAACCCATTGGGTTAGAAGTGTGATTTCCATTCGATCAGAGTGCTGTCATTTGGCTGCCTGTTCTGCCAATTTGGCTGACTGTTCTGCCAATTTTCCCAGCCCTTGTCACATGACCAATCAATGTTTCCATGACGACTATCCTAAATTATATATATATATATATATATATATATATATATATATATATATATATATATATATATATATATATATAATAAATGAAAACAGTTATGTTGAAAACAATGTTATGTATTTTATTTAGCAACATTACATGTGTCCTATAGGACATATTGAATAAAATATTTACAACAGAAGATTTTCAAAAGTGTTTTTTATTCTGAAAATGCCACCTCCCCATTAGTAATATTTTATAGAATTTATCTGCTGTATGTACTGTTTGTTTGCTCTCCAAAATACCAATAACAGACATCTTATTTTAAAAAATGGCCAAGGACATGCAAACATAATTTCTATGCTGTGTTAAAATACAAACTCATATTCACACACACATACACACACAGACCCTCTCCAACAGCAGTGATTTAGAGGAGCAGACAAAGGGAAGAAATCGGTCTCCTTGGCATCTAATTCTCCTCTTGGAGTATTACACAGATTAGTATATCTTTCATATGAACAAAGGCCTGTCTTTCACGCTGCAACTTCACTTGGAAGTTAAACCGCGGAAGCCAGCATACTGGCCTCTAATATTTGTCCACCAAAACTTCTGAACATGCTTTCAATGACTAGATTTTTGGGTACCAAGCAATAATGGCGCTATTAAACAGAAACATTTATTGTCTGGAGAAATTCAATGCACATGGTTAGATTTCTAAGCAAAAGAAGTATCGATTCCAGGAGAAGTAGGACAGTTATTTGAAAGAGAAAAGATGTGGATGGCAGGATGTAAGACAGGCATAAGATTTAAAGGTGCTCTAAGTGATGTTGGGTGATATTACTTCTTGTTGAAGTTCAAAGTATTTTCAAACAAAACGATTTTTGTTGTATGTGACAAGACATGTAGGCTAAAACACGCATGACATCGCTTAGAGTTAGTGAGGGTCAAATGAAGCTTTGCAAACCACTGTCTTTATTTTCTGAGCTCATTAGATGACGCTCTCTGTTCAACAACGTGTTGTAAACACACTGACCTTTTTCTTTGAACAGAGAGCGCCATCTAGTGAGCTCAGAAAATAAAGACAGTGGTTTGTAAAGCTTCATTTGACCATCACTACTTAGAGCACCTTTAAACTTGTAGATAGAAATGTCCAGATGTAGTAATATTTGCCACCAAAACTGCTTGTGCCGACTGGACATCTCGGACCAAACTGGAGTGATGACTAAAGACTGACTGGACATTCGAAATTATTAGTCATAGGTCAGCAGACTGATAGAGAACTGGGGACATTGGTCCCGAGTGCTCATCCATCTAGCTATGACTTCTCAATAATACTCATGGTCATCTTTGCTCTAGTTAATCCTCTCTCTCCGTTTTGGTTAATAGATTACACTGTCAAATGTTGAATCTTGACCCAGTATTATTAAATGAATAGTTCAACAGTCAACAGTGAAATTAAAGTGTCAGAGTCTTTACCAAGTTGATAATCTCCTTTATCCAGGGAGGAAGGCGGTGGGGCAGGATGGATGGATGGATGGATAGATATTGATC